>OX439046.1:24005674-24426653 GCA_949317995.1 Acholoe squamosa
ATACACACTAGATCCAAATCTAAATCAGTTTGAAATGAGTCAGTCTGGCATGGTGGTGGTTAGGTGAACTTTCTCCATCCCAAAGTCATGAAGCTGTATTATGTCCACACCTGCATGATTGGAAATACGTCCCCTATGTTACCTAAGACCTAATGTCACCATAGCTTTGCTATATCCAAAGTCAGGTTCCTAATATGTTCATCATCATTATATGGCACTCCATGGAAGTTTAGTATAATAGTATAATATCAAAGTCTGGTTCTACGCCATACTTTTGATACGATTATGTAAAAGTCCTGAACACTCATTCAGTCCGGCCAGAAAAAGGCCTCTATCAAGGATTCAGCAGAGTTGCTTTCTGGTAGTCCATCCAACATCCCCACTATACTATAGTGAACATGTGAAAATGGATACATACTTGTATACGTATTTTTTTATGTGTTTATGCATGTCAGTTCTGTAGTGGCCAGGTAGGGTCAGGTATGTGGTATCAGGTAAACACAGGGGTCCAGGAGTAACCTGACACCCACACAGGTAAAGAATAAACAGTGTTAGGGCTACACCTCCAGAGAAAAAGTACACTTCACATAACACACAGACTCCAACCACACACCAAACAGAGAAATACTAGTGATATGCTTCCATGTCAAGTCTGGACTATGGGACTATATCATCCAGACATATGCATGTACCCATAGGTTGCCTTTATTGGTGAGCTAACCTAGCAGTAATCTGGGCCTTTAGCATGACTTAAGATACCATCTGAGGCGTAGTTGTATAATCTACATAAACTAAGTTATGGGAAAAGGTACATGATAGATGTACACATACATATGTGTATTCTGAACTGTACTGGCTGTCTATGCCTATAACAATTGACCCTTGTATCCAAAGGCCTTCCACCGTAGATATATGTATGATAAATATGTTGTATATTCCATCTACAAGACCCAAAGGAATATGTTAAGAATCGATAATAAGAGGGTCACTTCTAATTTAGGTAAAATTATATTGTATTTATGGCATAAAGAGGCTAGTTTAAATACGACTTACCCAGTGACCAGGTGAGAGGATTGTGAAAGGAATGGCACTTGTAATGATCTAGTCCGGAAGGTGATAGGTTATCTCCTCTTATCAGTGGCAATATGTGTATGGCATGGTAGCTGTATTTATAGAGTATCCAATAATGGGTGTTGTGGGGAAATAGGTAGCATAATATTATTGAGGTAGAAATAGACCCCTGAGTTATTTTGAATAAACTCTCACTGTGTTTCAATTGGCACACCCATAATTATTATTGAAAATGGAATATGCCTACGTGCATGCTACCTACGCTGTCACTATAGGCAAAAGCTAATTATGTTTAAGACCTCGTAACCTTTGACTTTGCTATGTCATTGCTCAAGACTCGCATTCTCTTTAGAAGGTCTGTTAAAATTGAAGGATGAGTTAGGGGAGCTTATCACAGGACGTATCTATATCTACACTACTTGCACATGCTGGTAGCTAAAGACCCTGATTAGTTGAAAAGAATAATAATTGATAGAGAATGGCAGCTATAGAGAAAACAGGGAGTAACCACTGACCTCTTCAGTATTGAGTACAGAATCACAGGTTATGATACCTAGGGCACTCATACATACCAACGAGTGGTAGGGCCAATAATGTTGATAAGCACATGCCAAATTTTGACACAGCCAATAGTAAACTCCCAATCTTAGATAAGATTACAAACAAAGAAATTCTCCAGCCTTTTCACCTGATTCACTGAAGCACCATATGCATAGCAGTAGATATAATAGTCTCTGAAAGCCTGGCCATTATTAGATAATTGGGGTAGGATAAAGTTGTATGACACAGGCGTACCTTACAGTTGCTAAATAGACCAGGCAGGTCAAGCTTCTGGGACACGACAAGAACAGACTGATTGTTGAAATTTAAATGACCTTTAAAGCCCAAGGGTAAGCCCTGCATATGGACACATAGAAGGTCAGCCCCTTGGGGAAAAGCTTCTGGAATAACGCACGAACTAACTGGTCACTCCCGTGTGGAGGGGTGGGGCCGGGGGATCACTGACCAAGGCCCGCAGGGCCGAGGCCAGTGATCCCTGGCCCAACTCTGACACACAGAGAGTGATCAGTGTTCTATCATAGCCTTCCAAGATCACCCCCCCCCTCCTTGTTAAAAGACAACTAGGGCTAGGCAGCAGGCTATTATGTTCCATTCCCTGTTAATAGGAAGGAATGGATAGCACCCCCTCATTAGTATTATATAACTTGATCATTCTTTACAGTGGGCCCTTCTTTTAGAATTAGATATAAGATAAGTTTCATTTATACACTAAACAGGGATGTTAGACTTTGAGAGTAGGCCAAGTGCCTCATTGTGATTAACATAGGGTTCAATGGGATCAACCTGCCCAGCTTCACTTGATGACTACGCAATTATTTTTGAAAGATGTAATATACATGCTGCCTGCGGATAATCGACTTGTGCAAATCATGGTGATACATACAGCCCCTAAGAGGCTTTAGTAATATCGTAATGATCTACACCCAAAATGATGCCTGCCTGATGTAACTTTGTACAACCTGATTGAGCGCTACACTATTTCTTTCCTGTTGCCGTGTTTTGGCCGATCTGAAAAACGTACATGTATGATTTCTGCCAATAAACTTGTTAAAACTCAAACTCTACACAGCTATGGTAGAACTCTCTATCCGATATTCATGTTTACTCTATTGGAGGGACGTCTTAGGATTCTGCAGGACACTGCTTATCTAATGGCAATGTATTAAAACTTTATCGAGAATGGGGTCACCATAATATGGTCGTCACAAGTACACAAGAAGACTACATTCTAGACAAGAGTGCATCTATAGTATGCATAAAAGCTAACGAGAACGCTGAGTCCAATGCTTAGCAAAGGCGTTACTCTTAGTAGTTGATGGGCCTGGGGATGAAAAACACATAATGACTGAGGTCATTGGTGGTAGTTTATAAAGATCTAGATAGACTTAAGAGGGTTCCCCTTTTAGTATTAAAACTGCAGTTAGTCTGAGTATTGATGTGCTGTTCCTATAATAGAGTAGGGTGGGACACTGTGCGTCATGCTGTTGTGGTTTTGTATAGTACATATTGTCCCTCTATAAGAGGACACTAATCCTTCTAGTAGGGCCTGCATAGAGGTGTATAAAATGCAGTAGAAATACTAAGTTGAAATGAATTGAAAGAATCACAGATTGTGACCTCCGAATCAGGCCCACTGGTAGTCATATGTCCCAGGCTACCAGTACTGTGTACTATAGCTTGCCTAAACACCCCTGTTCATGTCTATGCATCGCTTGCAGTATGAACCTGGGTTTGAATTCAATGTTTGGTAGAGTATGCTACAGCATAGAAGGACCCGACTAAAATATGCCCCTAGTCAGACTGTGGATTCGTTGTTAACCAGTGCCAATTGCCTTTCATCCAAAGCCTCAATCATGAGGACATATAATTATAGACATGTTAGGTGTTACAACTTGAGGATATCATATTCTTATGTATTCAGTGATTTCTTCCCATTAGTGCTTGTCAAATTGCCAGGCCTACATCTTTTTGCATTTCCTACATCTTACCCGGGAGTTTATTACCACACTTTCAAGACACTAAATTATTTTGTCCTGTATTTACATATTCAGGTGATGGCTGAGATTTGTTGGTAAAAAAATGTAACATGGAGGATTTGAAGTGTGCTGTGGGGAGTGTTTCAGCCTGAATACCCCTCACCATTATAGAAGTATGGTATAAGAAGTATTACCACCTGGAGGTGTCCTCTATGTTAATCCTCCTGGGTATAATACAGAGGTGTGAACATGCCTGTCACTCAGAAGGGATTTATACGATGGACACATGCTGTGCTTCAAAAAAGGACTTTTCATGGAAGATGTGGAAAAGATTTTCGACTTGCCCTTCCTTCAAGTATGACTGACACCAGCTAGGTTGTGATAAAAACGATATTGTATTTCAATATATATATATATATATATATATATATATATAAGTTATTTCGCTGCCAGGGAATAATAAATACCGGTAATAACGATAATAATGTTGAAATACAGTGATAATAAATATGACACAGTAATAATAAATGATCATAACACAGACACATGAGTTTGGTGGGTTACTGACCTTGGGGCTATCAGCACCATACATGCCTTTATTAAAACAACTATAATAATTAGTTGACAAAAAGCATAGTCAGTAAAATGCATAATATAATAACAATAGTATAGTAATAACAATAGTAATAGCAATAGTAAT
Source organism: Acholoe squamosa (assembly GCA_949317995.1). NCBI lineage: Eukaryota > Metazoa > Annelida > Polychaeta > Phyllodocida > Polynoidae > Acholoe > Acholoe squamosa. Next base: position 24,009,983 of record OX439046.1, read on the forward strand.
AACAATAGTAAAAATTTAAAATTCCAGGGAACACCCAGCGTGGTGTTACCTGTACAGGTGAATACGAGCCAATTGACGGTTAGCTTGAACCCGCCCACTTTTATACCAGTGGGTTGTTGACCATGACGTCATACTATGACATCATAGATACCAATGCGCGCTGCAAGTAGTCCCTAACCGTCCGCGAATAATTATATAAATATACACGAGTGTATATAGTTCCATAAGTTATTTCGCTGCCAGGGAATAATAATACCGGTAATAACGATAATAATGTTGAAATACAGTGATAATAAATATGACACAGTAATAATAAATGATCATAACACAGACACATGAGTTTGGTGGGTTACTGACCTTGGGGCTATCAGCACCATACATGCCAAAAACACATAAAAACACGCCAAACACATGTGAAAACACATACCAATCAACAATGCAATTGAGATTGGCAAAGTCTATCTAATCTTAAAAGTTCATTTTTATGATTATGCAAATATGTAAAAACAGAATTAGATTTCCAATTTACCTTTTTCTTAATGGAGTCTATACTGAGTCCAGCATCCTTTAACATAGTAGCACCCCCATGCCTCAGAGAGTGAGTGGAGACTGAACCTTTGATACCAGCACGTAGAGATAAAGATTTCAATCTCGAATTAATATATTGGTATTGTAGAGGAACACCATTAATTTTTAATAACAAATCCCTCGCACCTCTACCCGAGCACAATTTTTTCAAGTCTTTACAAGGACATAACAACGAGGTATCGTCTCTACATAAATATATATCAAAAGATTGGGTACCAAGCTGGTTCGTTTTAGAAGTTTTAATCCGTAGACTAGCATAACTTTTAAATATTTTAACATCACCTACCCTTAGTGTATGGGGAGAAGATACAACATGCCCTATCCTGAGGACACCTCTATAACATAAGAGAATAGCTAACCAGAATTTTAAGTCAGCCCTGTTGGAGAGATCCAAATACGATCTAATACATAACATTTCTTTTGGACTCAATGGGTGAGTAACCCTAGTAGGAACAGCATAATTTCTATCAATACCATCCAACACCTTTTTTAGCATGAAATTACTGCTATGGTCTAAGCCACCTCTAAGTTTTTGATGATACCAAATGGATGATAAGTAGTTCCTTACAGATGAAGGTTTCATATAACTAGATAAATATACTGCATAAGTAGCAGCTTGTGAGGGAGAACAAGGAAATTTAGGTAAATTAAATTTATCACAAAATTTTTTGTACCTTTTAAGTTGTTGTTTCCTTGTTCTCCTCGTATTCTCGGACACACCTTTCGCTAAAAGACACTCTTTTCTTTTTTGTAACCTTCTCCATTCTGGAATTAAAGCAACACATATTATTTTCATGGAGAGAAGCTATACATCTACCAGGCATACCCTTATATGCAAGTCTCGACAGCTGGTCGGCCAGGATATTGTCCTCTGACCTAATATAAGTTGCATACACCTCAACATTATTGATGAAACAAAGCCAAAAAATTTCTCTAAGCCATTCCATACAAAGTTTATTTTTTGACCTACCGGTATTTATCATAGCTAGAACTTGCATATTATCAGTAATACAGTGTATTCTTTTATTTTTATAACTAGAAATCCAACGTTTCAAACCAACCATGACTGGATATAGCTCGTACACATTTATATTCCTATGATGATTTTGTAGAACATCCAGTATTGGAGGGGGGGAAAAATGACCTGAACCCAGGTTGAACTTATCATGAGATGTCCAGTCACCATACAAAAAATCATTCCCCATCCACGCTCCAAAGCCCTTAATAGACGAATCGGAGTACATAGGTGTATTAATAACATCATTTAGAATTAACCTTTTACAGTTAAAAACTCTACAAAATTCCAACCACCATTCAATGTCTTGACGAGTGCAAGCTGATACCCTAATATAACCACCGGGTCTGGCCCGGGCACAGAGATCGAAAATTCGCCTACTAAAAGTTCTACCACCCTTAACCACCTGTGAGCAGAAAGACATTAAACCACCTATTCTTTCCAAGTTCTTTTTAGAAATAAATTTCTTATTAACATTATCTAATAAGAGGTTTTTCATTTTTTCAACCTTTTCAATAGGCAAAGACAGTTCCAACTTAACTGAATCTATGTTAATGCCTAAGAATTTACAAACTTGAGATGGTTCGGTCACCTTTTCTCTGGATACTACAAAGCCCATGTGGATCATACATTCCATCAATAAATTCCTCTGTCTAAGACACTCATCATAAGTATCAGCAATTACGATAAAGTCGTCTAGATAGTTTACAATTTTTTCTACACCGTAGAATTTAGCCACCTCCACAATAAAATCAGAGATTCTATTAAAAATATATGGGGCACATTTCAGGCCAAAGGTCAACCTGTTACTTACATAATAATCCTCACCATGTCCAAAATCCCATCTGAAACCCTGCATGGTCGTGTGAGGTGCATACACATTTATAGACCTATACGCTGACTTCAAATCTACCACACTCATGAAGTCGTTCTTATTCAATTGAGCAGTCACCGTGCCAATATTATTATAAAAAAAAGTTGAGCTAGTGGTGTCCATAAAATTATTAATAGAAATTTTATCAGGCATGCTGCAGTCAGTTATGGGTCTTAACTTGCCATTTGATTTCTCTACACCACCTAGAGCATGGATACAACGAGGTTTACTACCACTCTTTGAGACTAGACCAGCTTCCAACTCGTCTAACAATATGTCACACATTTCATTATAAAATTTTTCCCCGAGGATTGACTTATAATTTCTGCAATCATAAGAAGTATTGCAATCAGGGTCGACTATCCTGAACCCCTCAACAAAACCTTGCCATAAGAATAATGCCTCTTTATCATTTATATTAATAACACCTTCCTGGGTTAAAAATGGGGCAACTCTGCAAGGTAAAATTTGGGAACTTTTCCCATTGATATAATGAACACAATCGCACACACCATTTATACAGCTATCATACACTTCGATGCTAGGTAAATTTTCAATAGCGACAGTAAAAAATGGTTCAACCTTGCTCTGTACTGAGCTAAAATATGATGTATTAATATCATTCTCAACATTTAATTGTAGATTTGCTACAGATCCCACGTAAGGACTATAGGCACCTGAGCTCTCACTGATATCATTCAGAGAGACCAAATCTACCCCCCAGCATTAACTGTACCAACAACCCGAGCTGGAGCAGCGGGTGGAGGCGAACTAGGGTCTACCCAACCTACTATACATGACTTTGACATCGACACACTGTCACACATAGGACCCTGCTCACCTGTAAAATCCTAATCAGACCTGTTTACTTGGCAGTCCACTTTACTGTGGCCTGGTTTGGTACATGAACTACAAACATGCCTATATTTACATGGGTCCCTAGAGCACCCTTCTGCCCTGTTAAAGGCATAACATGAACTCGTAGATACTTTAAATTTCCCAGAATTTTTTGACTTGGTTGAATAGGCCTTCTGGGCTTGAACTGTCCCGTCATAGGACAAATGACGGAGGATATCCGAATTTTCAATCATAGCAAAGGCATCTAAACCATCCATATTGGCTCTGTCCCTAACGGACTTGTCATATGCTACTAAACCTTTTACAGTGAATATTTTCGTGTCAGACTTTTCAACCAACATCTGAAGGTGCCTGAGCATGCCCTCCACATCGTCCCCATCCTTGTAATAATCTATAATGAATTTGATATTGACCAATACAAGTTTCTCAATGCTGTCGACCTTGTCACGTTTTTTAATGAATTGTTCGTGGTCAAACTCACCAATTTTTTGCTTGGCGTGATGGTGATGAATTGACGAGTCTATTGACGACCCTCTTGACGAGCTGGGACTCCTGTGACGAGCAGTATAAGACGATTTCGATCTCGCTTGACGACCTCTACGTCCTGCTCTGATCCACTCGCCGCCATCTTGGTTGCTATGGACGCTGTCGTCGTCAACGTCCCGCTGTAGACCACGCCCCCGTCGCCTTGGTTTCGCGTCTCTCGAATCTTGTTTGTATACAGATGCACGTGCTCCCGCCGCCCCGCTGTCCGGTCCGCTCAAAGGATTCATCTCGTCTTTACGGGCCCCTTGGTTAGCAATAACGTCTTGTAGCATTTTCTTTATATCCAAAAGGTCCTCCTCCATCAAGTCCAGCCTCGTCTGGTCAGCAGTCTCACTCTCTCTAGCCTGTGGCGTATTAGGCTGTAAGGGCTCCAGACCCCCACATAGAGAAGTTAAACTGCTCGAAGATCCTAAATTGGCCGATTCCCGGTCCGTTTTAGCCGATTTAGCCGATTTTTTTGACGAACCCTTCTTCTTCGCACCTGCAGCAGTCTTCCTCCCCATGCTTGAGCCGATATCCAAGCAATAATCCAGAAAAAACTGCTTAAAAAATTTAAAATTCCAGGGAACACCCAGCGTGGTGTTACCTGTACAGGTGAATACGAGCCAATTGACGGTTAGCTTGAACCCGCCCACTTTTATACCAGTGGGTTGTTGACCATGACGTCATACTATGACATCATAGATACCAATGCGCGCTGCAAGTAGTCCCTAACCGTCCGTGAATAATTATATAAATATACACGAGTGTATATAGTTCCATATATATATTGAACTGTCTCGTGGTACTCCTACATTGTGTGTATTTAAAGCACCTTCGTGTTCCTAATGGGAGTCATAAATCGCTTCTAAAATTCGTGAATATTTGCAACCACTGTAAAAAATAAACATTAATAGCTTCATACATACATTATCTAGTATGGCTCACGAAAAGCCTGATAACAGTTGCAAAGGTTTCTTTTATGTGGGTGAAGATAGGCCGAGGAAAGAAGTTCTAGACCGTGTCCAGCTGCCCTTGACCTCCAGATTGGGAGGTACATGCAATTACTTTCATATGGGTGTGGGGGCCTTACCCTCTCTACCTTTATCCAAAAATACTCATTCTGATGTTTCATGGGAAACTCAACCGTTGTTCGACGTATAACAGTAAGCACTAGACAAGACTTGAGACTCTGGTCCTTATTACAAGGGTTCTGGCATATACTTTTGGTAAAATATAAAAGGTTTCTTTAGGCCCTTCCCTCCTGCAGGGTACCCAACTGACCCTCTGCCCCTTGTCCACCTCAATCCCCACCAACAACACTATGCCAAACACACACATATCCAGGTACCAGGGCCCTGCCCTGACCCCTCCTTTCACCCCTGATCCTCTCACTACCAGCCTGTGTTTATCTTTAAGACTAACTAGAACTTAGGAGGCCAACAGCATGAATCATTTTATGCAGTCACCAGAAGGATATATACTCTAGTTGTGTGGTAGGCTCAAAGTATTTCACTGAGCCAGTTGCTTTATAAACAGTTTTGAAAATATATGGTTATTTCTTCAGTGACCTGAGTTGTACTTCATGTTGTGAACATGAATTGTCATTAAAGCTATAATATACCTCTCAGTAAACGTTATGCTACTTTGATAGGATTCCATGCCATCGATTAACAATTTAAAGATATGATCTCAAATCTTAAGAACACCATTTTCGAAAAAGATATATATATATATATATATATATATATATATATATATATATATATATATATATATATATATATGATGAGTACACATGTTGATTTATCATTTGTAATGAGCACATTAAGAAATTTGTGGCATTATAAGTTTATTCAGAACTTTTTAAAAATTATTTTTCGAAAAAAATTCTGTTCCCCTAGTGCTGGTTAAAATCAGTAGTGACTGGAGTGATATGCCATCCCTTTATAAATTGGGGTGTCCAACTAGACTGGAATCTGATACTGTGCATGCCCCACCTTACCCATCCTATCCTGTAGGGGCATTTTACTTGAACCTGTGTGTACCCTGCCCCCTGGATCTCCCCCACATGTCTAATACAACACCTGGATATAGTATGTCTACACAGCACTGACAGTATGCCTGCACTGATTAAATATTCTTACTAACATGAGTCTAGATCCAGACTCAGGCAATGTCGCCAAAATGAGTATTATTTGAGACTCAGCCTGATCCTTGGATGATACTCAGGCAGATCCTGAGGCTGATCCTGGTGTGATACTCTGGCTTTGCCTGAGTATCATCCAAGGATCAGGCTGTGTCTCAAACAATACTCATTTTAGCGACATTGCCTGATTCTGCATCTAGACTCATGTGAGTAATAATATTTTCTCAGTGGTATATGAGTAGAGGACATGCTAGGATGAAAACCTGATGCTACCTGTCCTCACTCATCTAATACATGTAATTATATGGTATAACTTTCATTGTAATATCAACTGCTTTAACTGCTAGTTTGGGTGGGACACTTACTTAATGTTGCAGATTTCCTTCTTGTGCATGTCATTTTATATAACATCGTATTGTTCAAGAAATAAGAACCACTAATGCATAGAGTCGATTACCAGTGGTTACTATTGAATTTCTTTGTCACGATAGCCCTGCCTCTAGGTTTAGGCATGAAACTCTAGAGTACAGTTTATATGCGTGACACTTAAATGCTTCAACCTCAGCTCCGTGCAGACCATAAAATTTAATGGAAGCAAGTGCTTGTTGGCAAGAGCTAAGCAATCAGACTTGAAAAGTGTTCAGAATGTTGATGATAAGCTACCTCTTGAAAGATGGTGAACACAGTGTAGAGACACCTGGATAACCTCCCACCTTCCTCCCACCCCACACCAGCCCATGACATCATCACTATACCCAAGTCAGGGCATTCACCAGCAGTCAGAAAGGACATACAAGACAGGGCTTATAAAGGTGGGGATGAACACGTGCAGAGGCCTTAATAGTGGTGTATAGTTGTAAATACCCAGACCAAGCTGACAGTTATGTGTGTAGGATAAAGAGTTGAATAACCTGTTGGTGTGTCAGAGCAACCTCCACATCTGGATCTATAGGTTTGACATAAGAGGGTAGAAATCTTTGTGGTGGCCTTTCCTTGATATTTACAGTCCTGACTGATCTATAGGGTTTAAAGTCAACAATGCGTGGAATTCGGGCTTTTTAAAATCAATAATGAGGCTACTTCCCTAGTATTTTCATAATAGGAACCTCATATTTTGACCAGTGGGTCATGCTTGTAGCCTACTTTGATTGCCAAAACATTCCTGACCAGTAGATTTACCAAGCAGTATGATGGCCTTATGATGCATGTTTGAGGAATTCGTGAGTCTGGGCTTAGTATGAGGTTATAATCGTTCAATGACTTACAGCCTAAAAGTTAAACACTCCTTAATACTATAATCATTTTGATCGTGTATTTACTGAGATCTAAAAACGATTTTCTTTGTAGGATTTTAGGTTTTGAAATAGATAAATCTATGTACGCCCATGCACTTATAGGTGCAGTGCATATATTCTAAGTGTTAGTATTTCTGTTCGTGCTACAGCTGTTTCCAAATTGACATCACTTTTTTTTCTCCTTTAACCTTCTGTTATTATCATTATCATTTTGCTATTACATGCTAGGTAGTTATGCGAGGCAGTAGAAAACATGTGTCTGTCAACGTGCGGCACATGTAGGTGACATGCTACAATCTCTTCACACCATGCACAGCTCTGTGATAAAAGGGATATAGGGGACTATGATAGACTGTGATATAATCAATGGTGGCTGTTATACCCGTTATTAACTGCCTTATGGCAAGCCATTATGGTAATAATCACTGAGGAGCCAATATTGAGGCTGCCTCTATACCAATTTGCCAAACTGACATTTTCATAAGTGTCCATGGATGAGTGTCACCAATTTTGGATAGTCATGCATTATGTATGTATACTAAATTTGCAATAATCACCAACGTTATAAATAATACACGTCTATCCGCGTCAGCAATGCAGGTAGGCCTGTTGCTGTAGGTAAACAAAGGATTCAATTTTACTCAGTGCGGTTTATTTCTACTAAGACCCATTCAGTTGGTGGTCAGTCGGGAGAATTTGTTAGAAGATCGGAGATAGGAGATAAGATAAGGGTCCAACTGGGGCCTTGTACTACTGACCCCCAGTTTACAAATCTCTCTATTTTTCTTAAAGAGGTAATTGCTATTATGAAGTAGGCTGATTTTTTTCTTCTTCATTTCCTCAAGTTTAAATTCCTGATTTGTTTTAGATTTTTTTATAAATTTTTCTTCCAACTTATCAATGATTTTGTGACTTTGAAAAATTCCTCTGTCACTTTCTATTATCCAGAGGTTTAGAGCCCCACTGCCTCTGTACACATCACACCCCGCCAGGGGAGGTTTCAAAAACGACTGACCTAGGCCTGCATTATTTCCTCAGACCATTAAGGATTAACTTAAATCTTCTGGGACGGACCTTCATAATGCAACATCTATCCATCTCCCACAACTATAGATCTGTCAGGTCGCACTCTCCGAAATAAAACTAATTATCTACAGCTGGTGATACAGGCATTCATTTGTCACCGACATATAGCACAATGCACAGTTTTAATAGATTTAATCATGCAAGGATCGCATGATGCTCTTAAAGTCTTGTTCCTGTCAACTCACTAGCAATTTGCATTGGTACATCATTTTTACCTTTTCTGGAAGTGTCAACCTTTGGTCCTCGTGATAGAAATATTGAAGCCCTGCCAATTACTCTCAAGGCTGTAAAGTGTAACGGTACAGCACGTAAAGGATTAACCAACCTCTTATTAGTGAGTATTAGATCGGACACTTTGGATCAAACTCCCCCTCTGATATATCCAATACAAACCAATGATGCTACCTGTTAATTTTCTCTGAAAACCTTAAATTAATTAAACGGCTCTCCAGAAAGAATCACATCATAAACCAGAGAGCAAACTTTGGACCTCTGATATATAATTTGCAACCACTTAATTTTGTAAATATAGATTTGTGTATACCACCTCCTATATAGCCATTACCCCCCCCCCCCCCCAGCTCCTACTGTTCCACAGCTTACATGCTACTGGTTAATGAGGTAATGGTATTTAGCAGTGTTTAATGTGTACTGACTCCAAGCCCTCTGTATACTACCCTACTATATACCCAGTATAAACACACTTAGTGTATGTAGACCAGGAAATAGCCGACCTACATCCAAACAATACTACATACCTAGCCATATTAATGTACATTTTAGTAGTTCTAGACATTAGAAGTGTTTCAGGAAAAAATAGCATTGATGCCATTCCTCAGAGAGTATATGGTATGCCACACCGTACCTCTGCATTTTGACTATAGTATACCTGATCATTTAGATATACATGAATCAAACAATCTGTTTTTGTGTGATTTGAAATCTTAATAAACTATAAGGGCATACATCGAAATTAAACAGGCCAAATCAGTTCAGGCTATAGAATATTAGGATTGATAGTATTCTGTAGTATAAGAGCAGTACAGATTCATCCTCTGTGAAAAGTACAGTTTGAGAGTTTGAACCTCTTGTTTATGATAAGTGAATCTTGTTAAATGCACACAAATTTCTGGCACAAAACCAGAGTTCATGTAGACTGCATAATACACCGGCCGGTGTAGGTTCTCCTCCTGTATAATAGCAGGGAGTAATCCAGTACATAATGTTACACCTACTCTCACACCTGGGAACACCTGAGATCTGTAGTCAGGTGGAGGGAAGCTCTAAAATTGTTCTGTTTACTCCATCGTGAATCTTAGCCCTCCCTCTAACACACTGTTTTTAAAGCTGACCGTCCATCCCTACCACTCCACCTTGTCTCTACCTAACTTGTGATGTTAGTAGTGAGGGTTTGAGTGAGCTATTTTCATCTCAGGTCAAAATCAGTTCATATACATAAAAAGTAGTGAGCTATGTTATTCATGTTGTTCTTTTCTCTCCTTCTCATGATGTCCCATACACTGTTTGCTTGTAGTATACAGAGTGTATATTCAAGGCAGGTAGGAGAGACCAGGAGATGACATGGTTCATTGATGACAAACCTCAAAATCCAGCCAAGTGTGTCGGCCTGTATGGTGGCAGTATGTGGTGAAGGTATGGTGTGTGGGGTAGGGGGGAGGGCTAGAGGGGAGGTGTGGTCCCTGAGACACTCCTGCTACAAAGTGTCTAAATTATACCACACCTGCCCTTGACTAGACCCTCCTTAAGCTTAAGGGTGACTATACTCAGCAGAAGTTCACCCTTTCATACCTATAGCCTCACATACCAACTTCCCACCATCGACTAAACTAGAACTTACATACACCTACCCTTGTCTACCTGTGCTAACCCCATCCCAGACCTCTGGTATCACCTGTGGCTATGCTGCTCCCACACATAGCTACTCTCTATGTGTAGGACAGGAGTCCAGTGTATAGGTATACCATGGACAAGTATATACAGCACACCTGCCTAAATCACAGTTGTCTAACTCCCACAGAGTTTGTCCTACTCTGTGATCTCTGCTGTGATTAGATACATATAAAACACAATAAATGAGCTTCAAATCAGGACTTACCCTCGGTATGAAGGACTTGCGAACCTCCTTAATGTTGAGTACTTTTCCCGGTGTTGTGTGGGGGCCCCTGACTGCGTCCACACTGCCGATGCTGTGTCTCCGCATCTACAAAAGTCACCACAGTGTGTGTGCACACCTCAATCAGCCAGCTTAAACTATACCCTGTCTCTCTCTATGTGGGCGGAAACTATAGTCTGTCCCTGTATGTGTAGGCGTGGTAAATTAAAGTGTAGTCTATGTCAGATCATGATTGGTTTGTGTTGATTTGATACATATTTCAATTTTGTGTGGCATACAGGTCTAGATACACATGCATAAACATCCCACCACATGTAGTTGCAGTGATCCTGCACTACAACCGATTTAGGCTTAATACATTGAGTAGATGTATGCTAAACTTTAATTTGGAATCTATATTTAGTGGATGGAATCGAAATTGCCACAATAAGGAAGTGAGCAGGGCGGAGGGGGAGAGGATTGAGGGGAGGGGCAAATATATTTTCGACCCCTTTACTGGGGAGGCACAAGTTTTCCAACCCCTCTGAGGGGGAGGGCAAACTAATTTTACCTGCTTTCATTTGCGTCTGATCGTTGACCGCATGGGGAGTGATTTTGATCCTTTAGAGGGGGGAAGCAAATTTGTTTTCGTTCTTGCGCAAACCCACCAACCCCCTGTTATTGGACAATGCCACCAAGCAACTAACTACTTCACTAAAACTATAACTATTTCAATGCTGTCTATAATAGACTATAGATCATTATGTCACTCATAAAACTCATACATAGTCCGGCTTAGCACGTTCCGGGTCGGTGCGTAGGGACACACTGCTACTCATACACGAGCCATCCACGAGAATAAAGTATACCCTACAAAAAATAGTCCGTACCCAGAAGGCTGTTCGAGGCCGACAGATGCACAAAACCAACAAACTGGGTTGTGTATTTAATCAGGGACGGACCCCTTAACGTGAACTGTGGGAAGGAATAGACGGAGAGCTGTTATCTAGCATCTCCTTTAACCAGACTTAATAAATGACTTCCTTAATTCGTTCCTTCTTTTTTCATTCTCCAAATTGTGGTCATTCTTGTTAATACTACTGTATTCCTTTTTTTTTGCCTTACGTCTAGATAAAGTTGTTTTGTATTCTGTTGAACTAGTTTTTTTTCATTATCATTGTCTATTTTCTTGATATGTCTGTTGATGTACTCTTTCCCCTTTTCAGAAAAAGAGAAGGAGTATGTTGCATAGATGGAGGGTTGGGCGTTTTGTGGTTATCATAATATTCAGAGCAGGATAAAACACACTCAAAAGGGAAGTGATGTACAATCCTTTGTCCTATACGATTACATGTCATTGCTTTTATATAGTCCTACATCATAATAGCCCCAAAGGTTTTCGGACCCATGTTCTATGTTTTAATCAAGATTTAATTTAAAACGAAGCCTAGACAGCTAGGAGGCATTGATTAGCTATTATAGCCTCCTTCACCCACTGTCCATTAAGCCCATCATTCAACCATAATGTTTTTACCTTGGGGCCACTTACCCCTTAAGTAAAACGGCACTCTACCTGAACACTTGCTAAACATCTACCCTTTCACATAAACCATAAACCGCACAAAGGGGACTGCTGAACACTATAACCATTTAAGGATTACAGAATACTTTAATCATTATATCCATCCTTATTATGTATGGATGCAATCCAGGGAGCTGACTCAGCATTGGTGTAGAATACAATGCCATATAGGTCCTAGTATTCCTAGGCTATGGACAGTCATTAATTATTGTCGGCATGGTATGGTAACGTGGTGCAGCCATGTGAATTAGACTCACCACAACTGCATTTGGAACTTCTTTTTGATCAATGATCAATGCTCAGGAATTGAAGGGTTAGTCTTTGGGATCCGGGTATTTAGTTTCCTGAATAACCTCACTCACCTAGGCCTACAGCTGACCATTTCCGGTCTATACAACATCACTCTCCAGGCAGATGTGCTATAATAGTAGGGGCAGATTGCCCTGCTGTGCATGTGCTTGATGAAGTCAACTGCGACTCCTGTGTGTTGTCTGTAGATCTAGAAATGGTGGATTTCAGTCACAAGGGTTAGGTGAAAGGGGAAGTTGGTGGTGGGTGGGGGGGGGGCAAAGAATGGACTGTCCATTGTTAGTCTTGATCAGTAGGCCATCAATAGTACAAAGGTAGTCGATACTGGGGCTAAACCTGATACATTGTACCCCTGACTAATAAGATGTTTGGTTAATCCCATTACAGAATTGCAGTGGGCGCTAATGGGGGTAGGTTGATCCATCACTATAGTTGAATAGATGGGTAGATATGTTAAGTACCAGTAGTTTGTGATTTATGATTGATCAAAATGGCCTAAATGTTAGATATTGTGCTAAATGTGCTTCTAGCGTAGATGGATGGTGAACGTGTGTGAAATCTGTCCAATTGGTCAGGGGGCCATTTCATAATACACTACGACTGCAAATCGTACCAAACTCCCCATGGGAATAGCTTTGAGATATCAAGCCAAAGGGATGTGTGTGATCGTGGTGCATTGAGAAATTACCTCCTGAAATCCTCTCTAATATCCACTTCAAGAGATGTTAATAGGTCTATAGTATTTGTAGGTAATGCCCTGACACAAAATTGAAAAACGATTCAAAATTAATTCTCCTCCTGGAATATCGTAATGGAGAACAATTTAATCACCCAAATTGTGAAACAACGTGCATAGGCCTACAGACATCTTGTATTGATAAACATGTCTGCTTATATACTAATGATTGAGATTATGATAATATGTACAAAGTGTAACTGATACTGTGATACAGAAAACTGTACTCTCTCTCTCTCTCTGCAATTATCTAGCCTTTCTAAAGTTGATACTGGAGGGTACTAAGGGAGTGGTCATTATTTATCAACAGGGGGGGGTGGTGGGTTTGAGGGGGGGCGTAAAATTTTCAGACCCCTCCCGAGGGGGGGGCTAAAAAAATTTTGACCCCTCTTGAGGGGTGGGCTAAAAAAATTCACCCTCTTTTCAGCAAAAAAGCCCGCACGCTACTATAGATCAAAGAGGGGTGGAAAAACTCTCCGCGCCTCCGGCGTGGGGGGGGGCGCAAAAAATTTTGACTGCCGTCAAGGGGGGGGGCGTAAAAAATTTTCGCGCGTCCGCGCGAAAACCCACCACCCCCCCCTGTTGATAAATAATGACCACTTCCTAAGGAGGTCAAGCGACTGTACAAACACGTAATCGATGCTGCATATACGTGCGTGACTAAGGTTAGGCAGGTATCCGATATGCATCCCCTTTGACAATAAAAGTGTACTTTTACATGTATATCGTGTTACTATGTCCTTAGAGCACAGTTCAATACCCTCTTACTATGGCCTTACGAAGGTGATTGTCCTTCACCTGAGGGTCTTAGGGTGGGAAAAATGCCATAGTGTCTTATACATATTGTCGTGGACCTCAGGGTCTAAAAAGAAAAGAGTGTGAAAGGGTCAATGACATAATATTATATAAAACAAACAATACTAAATAGATTTAAGCTTTTTAACAGAAATGCTGGTAACCGTAACACATGACTCCCATCGGTTGATCCTTATACATTGTAGGAATACAATCACCATGTGTTCAACTGCATGTTGATGGGGTGAATATAAGTAGTGATAATAGTCATGCTGCCCCAGGCGCTGCCCATTTGTTGCAATAATGCCTTCACAAATTACCTTTTCCGACACGCAAGGGGCTCACTAGCCCTAGGTGAACCAGACAATAGATCCCTCATGTACAACCCTTAAGCACAAGAAGATAACAGGGTGGGGTAGTAATAGTTCTGTGTGCAGTATCCAGGGTTGAACTAAATTGAAAATTGTCCTATTATACATGAAGTTAAGTCATGGGCCACACTGTAAAATATAACTGTTGAATCTACCAAGGATCCTTGTTCAACTGAACAGTGGACCACCGTAACTGTAAAGCATTGAACCAGGTTTTTTTTCATGAATCCACAGGTGGTAATACAGTGGTACACACATGTACAAGGAATCTCTGTGAAAATAACTACAGATCTCTGGGAACTTTGGGACAAGGAATGCGCCATTATTTCAATATTTTTCTTTACAGTGCATGCCATCGCCACCGAGATCCATGTGTCTCATTATCAGGTTGATTCTGAAGTCAAAAGATGAATTAGGGTGTAAATGACTATGAGCAGAAATAATAACCTAAGGAAATAGGTTTTGTTGGTGATTTAACATTACCAATGTCTGATTCAGTGTTCATCAATCATTTGGCGATGTTGATTCAGGAGTAGACACCTTGTATGCTCAATCTGTGATGTGGGCGTCTCAATTTATGCTGACACTTTAGGTTAACCTACCCTTATGTTTTAAACGAGGGCAATCTCAATATTTTCATCTGGTAATCTATTCTTTCTCAATAGTGTCTTGGGATAACATTACCAAAAGAACTGGTGGCCTACAGGACTACAGACATTAATGGGACGCTATTTATTCAATTTGCATAATGCGTCCTATTTAAGACTCCTGGAGGACTCAATAGCTCAACTTAGTTGAAATGGATGCAGGTGGGCCAAATTCTAGCTTGTGGTACTCCCTCATCCACTACTCCTATATAGTGCATAATTATAGGATTATCCCTTTCCACTTACCCATACCTTCTCTTCTATCAGTTCATCCCTCCTAACCACACCACCTCACTGTCTGTGCCCACCCAGGTGTGACACCCTCTCCCTGCCCCCTGGCACGTGACAGGGGTAAATCTCAACACACTGAATAAAATGTTACATCTGTTTTTTCCCTTTTTTCTCATCACCCTTTCACTGTCTGGCAGGCTTGAGGTATACTGTACTAGCTGGATGAGTGTAATTTGACATTGATGCTAAATCTTGGGCTGCAGGTGGATTAAAAAATAAGCGATCGGGTTTTTGTATTGTGGCGAGTTTTCTTGATGTGTGGAAATGAGGGAGTTTGGAATTTGGAATGAGAAATGAAATGATTTGTACAGTCAACAGCAAGACGCCTAGAAAAAGGATGCATTGGGAAAAGAATACAGAAATACTATGAATTCCATCACACGCAGAATAGTTATCTACTGCCTTTTCTATGGATGGCAAGAGCTATACAATTAGTTCAAATACTATACAATGTAAATTGAATGAATAGTATCTGGGTGACACGTACAGTTGAAATGTATTTTGAAATCTCCTTAGATCATTGAATTTCCTGGATTCAAAGTTGACTTGATTGTTTATCATAGCTTTCAAAATCTTGTGATTTAGCGCATGGGTGTATATTATCATCTTCTCTTATAGTTTTAAGTGATTTGAAATACATAAACAGCTTTAAATTTATCTCAGCCCTTCTGATTAATGGTGGGTCACTATTATATTAGCTTTACGGAAATATGTCTCACTAATAAGCAAATGTCAACGACCATGGAATATTTTTGTATCGTATTCCCCGAAGTGAGTCTGCCATATTCAACGAGGCCTTATAGGCCGAGTTGAATGCGGGCAGACTCACCGTTTATTTCATGGCCCTACAGGGTTAATTTGCTTTAAAATAGAGAAACACAGCTCAGATCTGTTCAGAATCCAAGATGGCAGACACCCATTGAATACGGCCACATTGTATTCCATCCCCCCTATTGAACATGACATGTCCAGTACTGTTCTATAGTAACGGTCGTATCTGCCATGACATAAAAACCTGTTCTCTCTTGTGTAAAATTTGCAGGCAAAAAGATAACTTTCAATCTCAGTATGGTTTGAAATATGTATACAGACTTTTCCAGTTTGGTTAACCTAGTGCAGAGGGCTATACAGCAAGTTACCTCTAGTTCACAGAAAGTTAATTCTAAACTTTTCACATGAACAAATAACCTAAATGGAAAGAGTAGGCATTGCTGAAGCTAAAAAGGCACAGACTGCACTGTACTAGATAACCTTATTCAAAGTACAGTGCTCTGTATGTGTGCATAGAAAAAAGTCAAATATTGCTGGATGGTGAAAGCTGAAGTTTCTGTGCAAACAATAGCTAATTAAAATCAGTAACAATCCTTTCTACAAACACACTATAGTACTAGGGCGGCGTAAGTAGGTTTACTTGTCTTTGGAGAGGTTTCTAGACAAACTACATGGGTGTGGGGTATAGACTACATGTATATAGAAAATACAAGGGTAGCCTGAAGCAGGCCCACGTCATGCTGAGTCCTGGCATTGTCTTTGGGTCTGGCAGAAACCTGTTCTATTTGCTTATAGATAATTCATTATCAATTATATTTTGTTACATGCTGTCCACACCGAATTGGAAAAGTTAAGAATTTGAGGAATGGCTTAAATCCCACTGGAGAATTCTTTTGAGTATTACCCGTAGGACCTTCACAAACGAGCATCATGTTTCTATTCAAGCAATTCTCTGTGCAAGGACATGGCAGCGAATCTGACAGCGGCTCAGTTTCACATTGTGAGGAATGTTAAAATATTAGAGAGAAAGGCGAGGTGTTTGATAGAGATAGCAATAGATTTAATTTTGAAATGCCCTGCTGAGGAAGCTGCAAGGTTCAAAGTACTGGTCTGTTCCAATTGCTATACTATGCTCAGCAAGTGACATCATATTCGGCAATACCTCTGGAGGTTAATTCAAAAGGTCCTGGGATCGCTACCTCAGTGATCTTAGGAATTATTCTGCCCTATCCAATTAAGTGATCTTAAGATTAGACTGTCTTGCCTTTTCACAGCCAGCAATAAGATCGCAGTGATCTTAGCCTCACCCCTCCTACACCATTCCAAGTAGAACACACTGTGCACAGGGGCAAGAGGCCCATACTGAACGAATGGCAGTGGAAACACTCCTTCTCACAAGGGTGATTACACAAGCGTCCCCCCCATATGAGTCACTTATAGAGTACAGGGTGCAGTTGACCCCGTACAGTATTCAAGTGCACTTCATGCCTGAGTAGCCTGAAGAGCCCTCAAGGACTCTCAGCAAATGTCCTCCCTCCCCTCTATATGTATACAGCAGGGGAATTCACTCTTGGGACCAGGAGTGTTCCCTGTGAGTGCTCTTGTACTCAGGTGAAACCACTATGCAATTATTTCACTAAGATTGCAGTGATCTTAGTGCTGGAAACAGCATAGTGAAGTGATCTCAGGACTTGCTGTGCCTGACTGGCCTGCAACCACTGCATTAGATAGGGTAGACTGGCTAGGTCTTATGATATGTGCCTACGCTAAGATAGCAGGGGTAGAAATCCCAGGACCTTTTGAATTAACCTCCAGCTATCATGTCCACCGATTGAATCGTTGCTGACAAATTGAAGAAAATACATGATGGACAATTTACTATAACTACACATGTCAAAAGAAAACCTGCTGCTCATAATGACTACAGGCAGACAGATATAGACACTTTAAAAAGACTGGACGTGATTGAAAACTGCACTCCTTCTTCTTTGTTATTGTTGATTGTTGTTGTTTTGTTGTTGCTGTTTTTTTTTATTCGTGCCCAATAGATATAAAAAAACTACAGAAAGCAATGACCCTGCCAACCAGAATACGTTAGATCCTTTCTAACTTGCTACCCACATATCATACATGATCAAAAGCTTAGTTTGGACAATAGTTTGGGTTGGCCAGTGCATGTCAAGATATACTTACCTCAGAGCAAGCCAGTGCCAAGATATACAAAGACACTAGATGTGCCAGAAGAAAAACACAGATAAGCCTTACGTATAAATGCATGGTAGGCAGTCAAGGGAGCATGTATATCTAATATGACATAAAGGAGGCATCTTATAGAGAGTTAAGGAAGCATGTGGGGCAAGGGGATCAAAGGGGGGGGGTGAAGACAGGTGTGTGAGGAGAGTGTTAAGGTGGGTCACTCCCATGGTACAAAAGTAATTAAATCCTTACCAATCTTTTACCAGGTGGCCTTTATTAATTACATACCCATTTGGCTGATGAAAAGAAAAAAAAGGGGGAGGGGTCCCAGGCTAGTTTCCAAGATATTTTGTCTTGAAGTCTGAGTGCCCTTGTCATAGGACTACACAGAGTTGTCACAAATGTTTAGAGAAAGATATCTTAGAGTAACTAAATATCTCTATAAATCAATCAGAATGTTGCTTATAAATAGTGTTAGTGATCAAAAAGGTTGTTTTGAACATATGGTCCAAGGCATACTTTAAAGGTTTTTGGCATTTTAAGTAAAAAAAAGAAGTAATAAATAGTGTTGAGTGGTCTATGTGTAGAACCTTCAACACTGGATTCTTACGCATGGTTTGTGGTGTAGTGGTAAGCTGTTAGACTTCTGACCCAAAGTTTGGATGTTCAAAACTCGACCAGGTCCAGCTTTTACCTGTGTGGACTTGGTGTACCATTCTGGGTCTACTCACACCACCAGGGAGCTTCTAGTGGTTTGTGAATGAACTGCAAAATGCATATGCTTAGAAACCTGCACAATGGGCCTACTTTGCATGGGAGTGAGCCACCTTAAGATACCTGTATAGAGAGAAAGCTTTAGATTTTATTTTGTTATGGTGGATATGGCAGTTCCAATATCAACTTTTCCTACCTCGCTACCCCACTTCCACTATTTCATCCCCTATGAGGCACCGTGTATCAGGTCATCTATACATAATATGATATCACACTAAAATAAAATGATAAACTGTGCCCAGAAATAGTTACCAGGAACATTTATTCAGCATGCAATGCAGCTTCACCTCGAGAGACAACCTCAGAAGTGAACAGTTCTCTTGAAATTCAAATGTGTCTACCGCCTTTTCACACACCATCTTGCCAATACAATGTTTAGTTTCACAGATGACCAGATAATGATTATGTAAATGAAGACATTATGTGAGGAGAATGTCATCAATCTCAACTCAACCCTACTTTCTATGCAGAGAGTGACCCCTATCTGCTGACCCTTTAATTTGACCTTTCACCGACCCCACACACCTGAAGGTCATGTCAACTGTCATGTTGTAGAGATGGATTGTGGTGAAGTACATGACAACTGACACCTGAACACATCTTTGTCAATAGTACCAGCTTTGTAGCCACATTTTTCAAATTCCTGGGAGGTTTAGAGTTTGTGAGGTTCCTTCTGACCCCAATTATCCATTATCTGTACACTGAGAATAATCTGATGATATCTTTGGTAATCTGTAGAGATGTATATTTATTTCATGAATAATAGAAATTCTTATATTTTGAATGTGCCAGCAAACAAATCAATGCAGTGAAACCCTGTGTATAAGAGGTAGCCGGGGGGGGGGGAGCCGATAAGTGCAGTGGGGGAGGGGGCTGAAGGATTATAAAGAATGATTTGCCTTTCTAGAATGCCCGCCCCGCCGTGCCTGGTCCGCCATAGAACTGAGAGTAATTGCTGCACATGGCACCAGAGACCATATCAAAATATCAACTGCACATTCAAAACTTACTAACTGTTTAGTGCACGTGGGATTTGTATAGACCTATAAACTGTGAGCCAATACCTGTGTCTAATGTTATATATTTTCATATGACTTAATATCTCACAAAAAGAATGGACGCCTATACAGACAACAAGGCAGTTTTGGTGCCAACAGCCTGGTTCCAAGATCTGAGTGCCAGCTCACACCAGCAGAGGGACCTACCTTGCGCTCCTGTGGCGCCGCCTTAGGCCGGATCTGGAAGTAGTATTCACCAGGGTCCATCCACTGCTGCTGGAGGATGAGAGGTTTGTGGTCCAGGCACAGCTCATGTGTAGCTGAAAGAGAAAAGAAATAAGGTAAAAGATTGATTACATGGCCATACTGTATGTACTAATAAGTGGCCTAAATTGGCGCAGAGTTCACGTGGCTAAAGGGAGGACTTATTTTCACTTTACATGACAGAACCGAGTAATATCGTACACGTATGAACAAATGGGTTATACGAAAACATCCGTTCAACTGGAATGTAGGCTTCTTTTGTCCTCCAATGTCAGAGTCATAATTATAGACAGGTTTACACGAATATTCTATTGTGTTTCATGGTACAGGTATGCTCTCATTGTATAAAAATTATATAAGGATATTCCACCTAGCCAAAACCCTCTATAGACTAGTCTCCAAGGAGGCATTATCCTATTGACATGTTATTTATTTCAAAGTCCTATCTAGTATGTATCTAAGGATATGATTTTCGTTTTATAAAGTGAAAATCAGAAACCCAGTATGAAGAGCAGGGCTGTGACTTGTCTACTTACCTTTCGACTTAGAGTCCACTTCATACAGACAGAAGTCATCTGCTGAAACTTTCATTTCATGCGTGCGCAGAATAAGATCAATGACGTCACGGCATGACGTCTTGTCCGACACAAAGACGCTGCGTGACGTAGTGGTAGAGATGCTGCTAGCTGTGTCTGTCTGTTACAACAAAATGTGAAGGTCATCAATCATTGTGTATTAACTCTTGATTAATCTCAGCAAATCCTATCTGGTACTTAAAGAGAGGAATTTAAGTAGGCTCTTCTATGACTATAAGTTATTTGACGATTGTGGCTTTTAAAGTGGCTTCCCAAACACCGTTCGTGGACTCATACATATATAAGATAAAACTAAGTTGTAATATAATCCCTTTTCTGGCCTTCATCTGACCATATGCATAGATTACCCAAAATAAAACTCACAAATTCCATTTTCATATTATAACATTATATTAGCAATGCAATACCAGGCAATATAGATGGCATTACTTACATTCTTCTTTAGGAGGGAGTCATGAACTGTAAGGACCCCAGCACCTGGTCGTAGCTGGAGGCAGAACCTGGAACAAGGAACACAAGGTACTTTCATTCAGAATGATTGATATCTACTTTTGATTATTTGTAATATTGGAAATGATGGTTGATAGCTAAAGCATTTTTGAGTCAGAAATGTTTCTTCAACACCATTTCGACAGGAGAGGTCACTTACATCGCCGGAAAACTACATTATAATATATAGACATTAATTTATGGATAAATATGTGTCAGTGCCCATGCTCCTGTGAACAGATGGGATAGCAAAGATGCCATTACCGGTAGGATATTTCAGTTTTCACACGAAGCCCCACATATTTTGTAAGACAAGGGTGTAATTGTGTATGTTCTCAATCTGACGACTCAGTTCTGATGATGATGATTTCTACATGGCATGCACAGGGAAGAAAATCAGTCCCTTCCATCTGGACGGTGATTTTTTAGAGGTTTTGAATTGTAAAAGACTTTGTCATGGATACAAACGCCATTATTGATAATCATAATAACCTGGTGTCAGCCCTGTTGTAACGGGTCTGTAGTTCTAGAGGTTTGGAGGAGTCCTGCAGTTTGATGGTACGCTGGCTGCCACTAAAGCCTGAAATGTAATTAAAAGAAAAGCATTAACAGCACTTCAATATGTTCTAAAAATAATAGGTTGCCCGAATGTCATTGATTATATGACATATTTACCACAGATATTCCTGATGTGCGTGGGCCTATTGTGTCTAGTTACAACACAGTAAGCCAGATATCGGTCTCTCTCTCTCTGTGATTGTGAGGGTAAAGCCTCAGCCCACTCCCTCCCCCTGGTGTGATATAGGAGAAGTAATCTATCAATATAGTTTCTGGCTTATCATACGGTTACTAATACTATAACTACCCTATGGTAACTACAAGCTTAATTTCTGTGTTTTGAAATGAGCACAAGAACAGCAATGTCTAATGTGTTACCCAGCAACATTTGTTCCGATGTCACCGAGGAAAAAGATACAGGAATTGCTGAGCATATACAATGCATTAGAATAAGACTTATTCAACACACACACAAATGAAGAAAAAAAAATGAAAGTTGGGGTGGACCGATCTGACAGGTTTAAATAAGTAAACATGCATTTAAGTGTGTATGCAAATTTGCTTCGGGAGTGTACACGACCCACCATCAAGAGTGTTGTATGGAGAGGTCTGATCTTAGGCCTACTCACCAAATCTTTTATTGTTCTTTTCCAAGACGAGTCCAAAAAGAGTGTGACTCTCGCAGACCACGTGATAACTTGCGAGGACAATGGAGACGAGGTCACGTGACGTTGTCTCGTTGGTTACCACGAAACTCTTGCTCTCATCCGGTGAGCCAAGTATCCCAGCATGCACCTTGATGGCCCCCTAGGAAGAGGAAAAATAAGAAAATGAAAGTAAAGTTAATTATAAATACACTGTTGGTTAGCAATTATAATTATTTAGAGTGTAATATGGAAGACTGATCAGTGCTGATTAAAATGTGTACGAATTATTCGCAACATGTGCATACATCAAGAGGAATACATTCTGTATGGCCTAGCTAGTGCTTCAAAATGTCCAAAGCAAACTAGTGTGTGTGAGAGGTTTAGAGGTAGACAACAGTGTAAGCGATATGACCTAAACTCAGCAAATCCATGTCTACAACTGAGTCTAGAATCACTGTGTGTATATATATATATATATATATATATATATATATATATATATATATATATATATATATATATATATATATATATATATATATTAAGTCGTCTTTTTACTTGTAAGAGCAAAATAGCTGAATAAAGGCTTGTGAGGATTTGAAAAAAAAGAAAATCGATAATGCACATAGGTGATGGTAGACTATATATTTATCATGTTTACCCATGACGGAAACCTGGAATTCATTTAGTCTAATATAATATTATCGGAATGTTAGCGTGGTTTGGACTCCTTGGGGTTCTGGATAGGGAAACAATGAAGTGTGAGAATCTTTCTCAGACCTTAATACCACCAAACCTGCCCTATGGACAACAATCACGTGCCTCTAGCTCACACAAATGATGAAATTTGGACCTTAACGCTATGGGAGTTTTCATCACTGCTTAGGCCAGAGGCAGCTGATTTCAATCAGGCTGCAGCTACGGGCAGCTGATTTCAGTGAGCCTCATTTTCAGGGCCAACTAGGTTGTGATGTCACATGCAGCAATGGCAGCCACCTGTTGACTGCCCGCTGGTGTGCAGTGATAGTGGAATCAAAAAGATTTGGGATTAATTGTGAACCAAATGATCATACTCAAGCTCTAATAGAACTAGAAAGCCCGGGAGGGCTAAGGATACAGTCCCTACGCCGATCATCAGTGACTGAAGGCCATAAGTCAGCAATCAGTTTATTTTATTTAGATATATAGCCTGTCAATCATCAGTGGTTTATCAGCTGCCTACTAGCAGGTGATTTCTGTCACCACTGGCCCAGCTTGAGGCGGGTTACAAATTGTTCATAGAGGACACTAAATAAGTCAATTTATTAACTGATTAAAAATTGCGTCCTAAGAACTATATCTAATAGAAAAGATGTGTATCCATTCCTGTCTTACAAATCTTTATTTAAACGTTCACAAATTTCAAACTGAGCCTAAAGCCACATACTTCCGTTTGCACTTTATGTTAAACGATCCTCACAAAACACTCCATGAACTAGCAGTCAAACCACTCACTTATAAGCATTTTAATGTTAATGTGATTCAAGTGTATGCTTGTCATGGTTTGTAGAGGTTGGTGAAAACATTCTGGAAAACCGAGACTCGAACCCCGGGCCCTCCAACTTCGAAGCAGCTGCTCTACCTCTGAGCTACTTCCCCTGGTCTGACGTTCTCCCCTTCCAAGCACACCTGGATCAGTATGATAAACACTACGGGGCATTGATTACCCAGAGACCGTCCCCTAGTGGTCAGCCAACCGAGTACGGGGAATTACTGTCCCTACAGTTTCATAGAAAGGGCCAGTGTTCCTCAAAATTCATGACATAGAGATCCGCATTTTCTTCAAAGGCAGTATATACACTGTAAAGATAACTGCTGAATCTACCAGGGATCCTCGTAAAACTGAACAGTGAACCACCATAATTTGAAACGACTTCAATGGTGTAGTTTTTACAAGAAGCCCCTGGTGGCAGTATGGTGGTATACAAATGTACAAGATGTCTCTGTGAAAATAACAACGGATCTCTGGCAACTTTTTTGGTGACATTTCTAACAGTTTATGTTTTTGCACCAATGTCTTACCTAGCCCTTAACTTTTAGGGGATCAAATTAGAAAAAAGTGCAGTCTTTTATTTTGATATCATGAGTTCTTTGAACCTGAAAAAGAAAACGTGTGTTATTGACATGGGCATTTAATTTGCTCGACATTGCTATTGCGGCAACTTTTAATTTTTTAAATGAGGTATTACATCATTTTCTACTCTGTTATGTTTCCTGATGTGCACTCACTATCCTTTTGCCCTGGCCAAGCTGAGTCTCCATTTCCCTATTTGTGCCTTAAAAACACACATGTACCCTCACAGAAAGCACCTTGGCTTGTGCTTCTGATTAAACCCACGTAACCAAAACTAACCTGCCCCTGGTATAACTCAATCCGGCACCCAAACACCAGTCAATTGTCACTGACTTAGCACCTATGGTAGGAGACCCACCAATAGTACTAAACCTGCAAACCAATACCTCAGGGCGGAGAGTGCACCACTGTGTATACCTTCTCAGGTAGTCTTGTATTTCAATATTTTGCCACCAGGGAGGGGTATGGGGTCCTCCAGGTGTTGATCTAGGTGTGCTTGTGGTCTGACTCTGCTGGGGGGCTGTGTCCACAAAGTAAGCCACCTCATTACACTAGGATTTAATTAACACCGCAGTTTCCCTTTCTAATGGAACATTAAGAATGGTGTTTACAAATACATCCACCTATATGGGCCTACTCATGTCCTTCAGATGTATTACTGAGAGGGATTGCTCACCTTGACTCTCAGAGTTTGAAATGAAGCAGGTTTTAATGACTATCACGATTTCAAAATGATGTACAGGGACTCTAACACTTTAGCGCTTGCTAATACATTAATGAGTTATCATGATGCATGAATGCAGCCCTGATTCTAGATTTATCCATTCTCCATGGCTACCGTCATCAATATGGGCATAATGCAAAAGGTAGTCCCCAAAGGACAAAACGCACCATTTTATCTTAGAGGTCGAATTACATCTATAAGCAATTAGATCAGTATAATCAATTGCGAGAAGTATGAAGAAAATAGAATATAAATTTAAAATTTGTCTGTTACATAAAAGTGGACAATTTTAGAAGAAGAAAAATGCCCTTGAAATAACCATTGCAAATTGGAGTAAAATGACATAGGCACACTGATACATATTATTTGACCTTAAGAGTCATTCATGGTATGATATCTGAGCTTGGCTTCTTTCCCATGAGGTATGACAATTTGTTACATGTAAAGTAAATTATATTCTGCCCTATAGCTGAGCCTATACTAGGTATTCCTTGGAAATATTTGATCAAGGTCTTGCCCACGCCGACTGACAATGTGAAATGGAGGTTGGGCGGTCACATACTATCCACTAATTGGCACCGATAGGAATATTGGGAGTTAAAAAACGACAGTCTTCTTATCAGGGGAGCTATCATAAGACTGTGAGACGATTCCTAAAGGGCGCATCAATAGGTTTGAAAAAAGGAAAGACTGTCGCTGTGACCTGGGAAGAAATGTGAGGGGTTGGGGCAGCAAGAGAGGCACATGTACGTGTAAAAAAACGAGTGCTACAAAGTGCTGCAAGCCAACAAAGCTGAATGGGAAAGTTGTACAAGGTTCTTCTGCAGTTTTGAATTTTGCAGCATAGTATCGTAAGATACCATCACAGAAAACCAGACAATTGCTTTGCAATTCCACGTTTGTATTTTCGCTAGTCGATGCAATTGTTTTGATTAAAGGATTGAGCCATGGTAGCCATTTTGAATCTTTGATGAGGTCACTATTCATGACAGTGACAGAAATTATGTTGTTGTATTTCTGCTTTGAATGCACATATTTTCACTTCAGAAAATAGGAGATGATACTACTTTCCAAATTTGTTCAATTCTATCGAATGATATTGTGAACATGTTCTATTCGATCGTTGTGTTGGTGCTGAGACGGCCACCATCTTATGTTAATTGTGTCCCAATCGTTATTTGTCATTTCTTTCAGTTATTCTTTAACATGACCTATCAGCGGTCATGTTCAATTTAGAGTACTTTACCATGGGTGTTTGCACCGTAAAAGAGCAAACTCGAGAGAGGTGTGGACCAACGGTTAGATCATAGAGAGGCAATTGGAGGAGATGCAAAGTATGGTCCTGAGCAAATAACTGCAACGCTAGTGCTACCTCTAAAGCCTTGTAATGTGGTCAGCAAGAATTGAGAGGGGTGTACATGTATAAGCTATTTATTCAGCAAACAGCAGCAAACTGTATCTTAGTATATAGCATTGCAGTGAGTACTATATATAGGTGGACATAGGCAGCCCCATGAGTATGCCTGGATGAAGACTAATTTTAGGAATTTGGCCACGTCCATTGTTGACATAACATGGGTTCTCAAAATTGTCAGGATGTCACACCGTCACTTTTCAGGAGGGATGGAGCATCAGTCCGTCACTTTTTATGTATACGCCAATGTACTATGAAATCTTGAGATATCGCCATCCGTCATTTTATAAAACCCCTCCGTCACACGTGTCACTTTTAACCCATATATATATATATATATATATATATAAATATATATATATATATATATATATATATATATATATATATATATATATATATATATATATATATAAAGGCACTCCATTGACAATGTTTCATCACTGCACATCACTTATAGATTTGGAATAAAAGTCAAGTAGCTGGTGTTGCCAACCTTGTTAAGAGATTATTTATACTGCATACTTTACATTTCCATAAGCGCTATGGGACAATATCAATATTGTTTTTAATAGATTTTGGCCATTCTCATTGAATGACCTGCATGTGTAAGAGTTAGCTATATATGCTAGAGCCTACTGCATTCATAATACAATTGCATTCTGAAAGCAGTCCCTGATCAGTGGTCCATGTTTATTGACTTTTATTGCTGGTATTCAAAAGGATAACTGGATAGACAGCTTAGGGTGGAATGCTTATGGTTGGCAGGCATTGTTCCTGGAAAGTCTGCCCAAGCCATAGATCGCAACTGTTTAGATTGTTCATATGTTGGCCTTGTTAATAAGGAAGAAAAGGTGGCCCAAATCATTATTACATTATGATAGGCAGACAGGTGGAAAATCGGCTTATGGTGGGTTTAGAAATCAACTCTCACCTTTGATTCATATTAGTTATTCCAATCCAATATACTGTCAATGTATTTGGAGTGGGGACTGTGGCTTTGCAGATAGGTCAGAGACAGAGAGTATTAACCTGTAAAACGTACTAAAGGGGATTGATATTGAATGGTGTATTGCCCTTTTGTTATTGTTCTAGATCTGTGCCTACCTGCACGAGGCTAGTGCACTATTATTAAATCATATCAATAGTCGTATGCCTCCGCCCAAAAACCCATCTAGAATCCAGGGGTTCTCGACGCGCTTATTTTTTTTTTTGATCTCACATCCAACACCCTTATTACTATGAAGGTAGCATATATTCTAGAGCAACAAAATCTATTTTCACCATCACAGTATCAAGTTGATTACTTTTGCAACGGCATGTACCTGTGTGGTACATAAAATCATAACCCTTTATTAACCCTTTCAGGAATGCATGATAGGTAGTTTTGTATCATTAACTGGGCAGTGTGGATAGTAAGTAACCCATTAATGTTACTGTGACGTCCATACCTACCTACTACATAAGGGTGTATGCTTGGTAATATAGGCCTACAAAAATATAATAGTATGAGTGTTACCTACTCAAGCTACACTCGTCATGAATACTTAAGGATAAAGTCCACTTATCATTTTGCCCTTAACGGTTAAGGCGTAACATAAGGGCGATATAATTATGGACATCACAATATTGACATAATTATAGACCAAAGGGATACATATTAAAAGTATTCCACTAGGCTCTACTAGACATACAGTGTGGGAGAGGAAACATAGTTTGGACTGAGAGTGCATGCAATGAAGAATTATTGCATTAATAAAATATAATAGCCCTGCCACCTCAGGTTTGTAGAAGGCAATAGGCGATATCATGAGGGTGAGTTTTTATCTGTACTATAACCTAAGTTAGATCAATTGCTGATGAAGTTGACACACACCATCAGTATAACCCCAACCCCTCCCCAATACCAAACCCCAAAAACCCTTTGTCAAAGACACTTCCTACCTTGGTGGGATTGCCCTTCCTCCTGTTCATAATGAAATGTGCCATGTTGGGCAGTTTAAGAGCCATGCTGCTGGAGGGGCTGTGGTGTGGGTGCACCTCCTCACTTACTCCAGGGTACACCTTCACATAGCTCTCCTCCTACTCCTCCTGTGCCTCCTCCAGTGCCTAACACATACCTGACACAGCTGTACATGGCCCCGACCACAGCACCACCTCCTCCAGGGTGGCAGTAGTGCCAAAAGGACAGCCGTGCCTGCAGAGCCACCCTGCGGTCAGTGGGAGAGTTCCTGTAGGTTTGGCTATAGTGGAGGAGGGGGAGGGGACTGTATTTGTTCTTGAAAATGTTGAATGATGATTACGTTTGCTTTGGGATTTAATTTTATGGGCATGGTCCTCTGGATGTAACCCTTGGAATCGGACTAAAGTATGGAATGCACATACAGTAGGACTATATCATTCTTTGGACTTTCTCTTAAACGTACATGTATGTATGTTCCCATAAGACAACCAGTTCTGATGCCTTAAAATCTAAATCACTGTTTTCTCTGCCTCCCTCCCCAATTTTCTTTTACTTCTTTCTTTCCTTTACACTTATTCAGGTGAATTTCAAAGTTATGCACTTTGCAACCTGCCATTTTCCTTAGCTATTGTTATTCACCAAGTGATTCTATAATATGCCGTCCTCTCAGAAAGTTCTTATGTATAGTGTTTGTACACATGGTGTTGTCTGACATAATGGATTAGTACTGAATATATGTAGATTGGAACCATATGTGAACTATAACATTCCTGAGGTTCTTTACTACAACAATTTTGTGAAAGAAACACCTTAGGTATATCTTTGTACTCCTTTCTTCCAACATTTCATTTTCTCCCTTTAACTCGTCGTCCCTTTATTCATGTTATTTGTGCCTATATCATTCCTTTTTATTCTCTCTATTCCTGCCTCCCCCCTCTCCCATCGAACAATACTAGTTATACCAAGGAGCCCTTTGTGATACGTACACTCTATCTATCCCTTTTCCCCTTTCTAGCTTTCTCGTCTCGTTTTTGTCGTCACCCTTGTTTTTCGCTCTTCCTTCTTTCACCTTATCTCTATGAACGGTGGGCTAAATAATACGCCCAATTATAGTCCAGACCATATTTCTTTGGTCTATATGATATAACGCATTATGTTGTATTGAAAACCTGAGAAACATTCGTTTGAATCATGTCTCAAGGGAAATCACATATCAGATGTATACAACTCAGTTGAAGCGATATACTATGGCAAGTCTATTGTATGCTCGGTATGCCCATTTTAACAGGGGT
This sequence comes from Acholoe squamosa, assembly GCA_949317995.1. NCBI lineage: Eukaryota > Metazoa > Annelida > Polychaeta > Phyllodocida > Polynoidae > Acholoe > Acholoe squamosa. The sequence goes on from OX439046.1 coordinate 24,040,016, forward strand.
AATAGCGGTTTATTAAGTCTAGCCTTCCATAATCATTTTGTTGTCAACAGAGCCTTGGGAATCATATAGCCCGAGGGAGTAAATCCCCAATAATACCTATGGAAGGATTTTTAATTTGGCATTTCTAACGCCTAGAAAAGCATTGATGAAAAGCTCAAAATCAGATGGATGAGGTCTCTATTTGGGAATGTACATGTGGGCCTTTGTACTATGTAACTAGGTGAATTGGCATGCTATTAGTAACTTTTGAAATACCCCGCGTTTAAGGTGCACCCCACGTTTACGGGGCACCCCGCATTTAAGGCGCACAGGTCTAGAGTTTATGGATATGTTAGAATTACATAACTCCTGTTCTGATCAATGGATTTTTGAAATTCGAAAACCTATCTAAAAGCTTCCCACACACCACATATACCACTCTCTATGAGTGGGGAATTGTTGAAGACATTTTGAAGTTAATTCACATATAAGGCGCACCAAGCGTCTGCCTTTGCATATATAAGGTGCGTCTTACATATGAGGTATTACGGTACTCCTAATCAAACCACAGAATGGCTTCGGAGGCACATTGTCCATTCCGGTAAGAAAATGAAAGTGAGTGAATGGCCCAACCAGGACCTCAACCAACCAATTTAAACCATAAGAAAAAAGGTCACAATGCAGGAACAATAATTATACTATGGATACCTAGTATCAGCGACGCTCTTATTGCTGTTCTAGTTTAAATCGTCCTTTTTATCTCATCTGCTCTACCTACCTTTGCCCTCTAATACCGCCTGAACAACATAATTATGCATGTATAATGGCCTTAGATCAAACTGCAGAATTCCTGACTTTGATAGTTTATTAGGGGATCCCTGAATCTTTGCAGATAAAGATCGTGTTCTTTGTAGCTCGGATGTCTGTGCGCAATGAGTACAAGAGTTATCAGATAAGAACTTTAAGTCTGGAACCTGAGTTTCGGTGTAACCTAGTAGGTAGTTCAACTATTTTTTAAGCCCCACAACTACATTATATAGCTATGAGCATTCACCTAACTATGGATTGCTCACGTAGAGTGTGGCTGTGGCTGATGTGAACATACATAAAGAGGCTATACCAAATCAAATGCAATGATTTGAACACACTCACAAGTAATATTTACCTTAATATGACCCTACTTATGCATATATTGGTACTAAGAGCTAATTTGACATTCCCTGCTCTTAGTTTGTCAATGTTGGCCACAAAGTGGCAGCAATCAGTGACACTATCTGGCACAGTGCTGCTACCTCGTGTCAATAGGACACTGTAGGGGGCCTACATGTTGTACATGGCATGCCCAGGAGGGTCTTGCCAAAAAACAAATGTGAACCCTAAGGGAAAACTTGCACGTTTTTGTGTTGCCAAAAGATTGTTTGGGTAAACGTTTAGATGAAACATGCACGTTTTTTCACACCTCAAAAAGAGTTTTCCATTCATTCTGCTGTACTTTCTTTGTCAATACTATGAAAACGAGTTGGGCCATACACGTTTTCCTCAGCACTCTCTGAAAGATTTACAGACATACCTTTTGGCAAGTCCCTCCTGGGCAAGAACATTGTACGTTATAGCACTAAGGACCACTTTCAAAATTAGCTAAAATCTTGATTCAACAATTCAATACCTTTTTGTGGCTGACCACTACAGGCGTCAAGTACGGTTTGAGATAAAGCTGTTGGTGTGGTATGACAGATCGATAAGACTCCTCGTTGAGGTTATATGGGTTTCAACCTGCTAGATATTGTGGTTGTGGCTTGGCGTGTTAGTAATTACCAAAGTTTTCCTTTGATGAATCCCATGTAATTTACATAAAAGGGATATATGCATATTGAATAATAAGGTGTGAGCAGATGAGGGGAAGCATGCCTCTAGGGGGGAAATGGCTTTGTAATGTTCTAGTCACTGGCATTAAAATGAGATATAATGAGCTAAAATACCCGTTTTGCTTGCCAAATAAGGTCTAAATGCAGTATACCCCTTCCTAAATACAGAGAATGCAAAACATACAGTTTAATTTAATAATAACATTCATCCAATCCATTTTAGGGGGACTTTTTGAGGTCTGCTTTCAGTTCTGAGTTCTTGAATTTCCAAAACATTTGTGACAAAAATCTATTTTGAATTACTTGAACGAGGTGGTTTCCATCACAACCAGAAATTGACATATTAATTATATATATGTGCCAATTTTCTATGTTTCAGTGGCAACCAATGTTCCTATTGCATTCCAAAAGTGGAACGTTTTCAGTGGAATAATTCTGAGCATACCACTGGATTCTCCAGAAAATGGTCTAAAGCATTCTTTGGTATATTTTTCAGTAATATAAAACCAGCACTAAAATCCCCACTGGATGCGTGTTTCCCCCATTTGCCCACATGAGAATGCCTGATCAACAAACGTGGCAGACATTGCATATCAGCATGCATTGAAGTCACTATATTGAAGTAGCCTACTCTTTTTTCCTGTCTTAGCTGTGACGTCCTAGGCCATGGAGTACATAGTCAATATATATTATGCAGGTCATTATATTTTAACCATTTAATAGCCTATAGTGTGACCCATGAAGGGTTAGACGCTTGAACATACAATGTACTGGTAAAGTCTAACACGTGCATCTCTTTATCTTGTGTCTGGTTATTTCACAAGTAGCTGCCCCTGCCAAGACTTCGGTGCTCTTCGGGGGTTGCGATAGTAGCGCCTTGCGAAATAGCCACCAGGTAGATATTAGTAATCAAAACAGACATTTGAATGGTCCCCACGGTATCATATCCTTAGTCAACTTGGCATGATTTAGCCCATATGTGACTCATGAACACCTCTCGGATATGTCAGCTTTGTCTGTTTTATTCTATTCATTTAAATATTATGCTAATTCATTGCTGATCGATGAGTTCATATTTCTGTTAATGTTTTTTTACATTGTAGGTTGGTGCAGTACAAACAGCCTGTTTTATGATTAATCGGGCAGCCAGCTCCCAGATAGGGACAAGTGCTGGTGTTGAGAGCGGCACAGGATATAATAGTTCAATCTGAGTAATTTGTTGGTGCTGATAACGAATCAGGGGTGCGTATCTTCCTATCTAGGTCAGAACAAGGTCAAAATGAAGGTCAAAGGTCATAATCTGGTATTTAATATAGAACAGAGAGAGAGCTTTGTTCTACTAATTAACGCTAGAGGTCCTTAGTGCACGGTAGATTTCCCATTCATATGTATCCTAAGTTAATCAGGATCCATTGCAATAGTATGGTGATCTTTGACCTTTATTCTGACCTTGTTCCGACATAGATAGGAAGATATGCACCCCTGATTCGTTATCAGCACTATCAAGATACCCAGATGCAAATCTGATATCTTGTGCTGTTTTCAACACCAGGTCTTTTGTAAATATTGACATTTGACCCAGCTGGCTCCCCAACTAGATTGTTAAGTTGACTACTTCACACCTAAACTGTAACACATGTGTTTATACACAATCTTGCTGCACATGTGTAAGCATATCAATAATCCTTCCTTGAGGATCACTTCTCAAGCATCGATGATCAATAATTTGGGGCATTCCACTGACAGTGGGCACTTGTCCATGGTAGAGGGTGATTTTTGAAAACTCAGAATTAGATCATGAAACTTAATTATATTGATAGTCCTATATCTTGGCTCTTTGGAAAGGTTAATTCAAGTCACTAACTCCCAAGCGGTCAGTTTTTATTGCAAATATTCAAAATTATGAAAATGTAATGGGCGTGAGCAAAATGAATTCTTCTCTAAATCACAGAAATATTTGTCAGAACTACATAATTTTCAGTTAGGATATTTGACAAAAGGTCCCATAGAAACACAATGAAGAAAAAGAGGAAAAAAAATATTGAAATTGACATTACATAAGGAAATAAAATGAATGTAATGGGCGTGAGCATAATGGGCGTGAGTGAAACAACTTTTCCAGGCTTCAGACAGCCACTCAGTAATATAACCTCAAACAGCATTGATCTAGGCAATAGAAATAATCTAAGAATACATATAGGATGCATTTGGAATGAATCCAACCTGCCAACATTATTGCATTGCATTTTACTCATGCCCATTACGCTCACGCCCATTACACTCATGCCCATTACATCTGTCAGTTGACCCCTCTGTTTGGCATAACCAAGGCATGTAGAGACTCCAGTCTTTTTTCAAAATGACTTATTAACAATAGATCTTCACATAAGCCTGGGTGAAAGAAAGAAAACTTTGATAGTATTTGTCCTGGATACAGATATATGAATGTAATGGGCGTGAGCAAAATAGACTTGAAAATACTTGAATATGTATTACAAAGTCATGCCTGCAAGTAGACCCTAAGCTTCTGTACCAGAAAAACCCATATGATGACCCTAATCTTGGTGGGAATTAAGAAGATTGAGGATAGTGTTTTAGTAGGTCTACCAGTGTACTTTTATTTTGCTCACACCCATTACATCAACTGTCTTTTGTTACAAAAATGAACACGGGAAAAAAGAATGCCAGCCAGAGCTACTCCAAACCACATGAAAATATTAAGCCTGAAATGAGGTGGAAATTGAAAAAGGGCAATTTTTGGCTATTTTTCAACTTTGGGCCACCATATTTAAAAAAATAGCAGGCCGACATACATACATTTGCCCTTCTTTTGAAGTCCACGGTGTTTTCTTTTAAATGAAACCAGAAATAAGAAGAATAGTTGATTACTTTTTATTCTACAGCCCCTGTATCCAAAAAAGACCAAAAAGGACCCAAGTGACCACTTTCGGTGGACTGACCCATTTAGTTTCATCAATTTCAATAAATGCTTTTCATTCTGAGTTGTTGATGGCAGGACATCTATTTGGAATGAAAGGATAGTTTCCCTACTTTCTGGGTGTTTTCATGGCACCACAAAAGTAGCCTGCTGGGCAGAAATCATGCGCCTTAAGCCTGCAGCAACGAATAAATTTGGACCTTAAAACTATGGGAAATTTCATCACTGTTTGGGCCACAGGCATCTGATGACAATCTGGGCACTGCTACAGGGAGCTGATGGCAGCGAGCCTTGTTTTCAGGTCCAATTAGGTCATGACGTCATGACATCACACACGGCAATGGCAGCCATCTGCTAGCAGCCAGTGTGCAGTAATAGTGGAATTAAAAAGATTTAGGATAAAGTGTGAACCAAATAATCATATTCCAAGCTGTAATAGAACTAGAACGGCGGGGAGGGCTAAGGGTACACTGTAAAAATATTCCGTTGAATAGACGGAGATTCACCGTTTAATTTTACAATAAATCTCCTTAATTTCAAATCCAGTGAAGCTCCGTAGATATTGACCATATGACAAGGAAATTCTGTAAACCAGTACAGAGAAACACCTTTTTCCTGAATACAGTGAAACCGAGTATATATCAAAGCATTTACGGTAATGCACATTTTGAATACTTACAAAGAATCTCCATAATTTTAATTCTCGTGAAACTCTGTAGATTTTGATCATATAACAAGGAAATCCTGTAAACCAGTACAGAGAAACACCTTTTTCCTGAATATGGTGAGACTCGGTATATTTCAAAACATTTACCATGAACCACAGTGTGGCATAACTTGTAATTCTAATCCTGGTGAAACCCTGTAGATATTGAGCATATAACAAGGAAACCCAGAAAACATGTTCTGAAAAATACATTTTCCTGAATAGTGTGAAAGCTTGTATGTACCAAAGCACTTATAATAATGCATAGTATATTTCAGTTTCTCGAATTGAGAGTAGGTGGTGCCATAGAAAACAATATCCTACACATATAAAAAGGTTTGATTTTTGTATTGATTCAGTCCTTGGGTGTGTGTGTGTGAATCAAAGATGCTTGTGTGTCTGTAATGTATTTACGGAGGATCACAGTGAAAATTATGGTGAATTAGTGTAGTGACTAATTATCAATATTGAATATCCGTAATCTACCACAGCAAAACACCGTTTAACAATTTACGGGGAATTTGTGTTTTGATTATTGTTTAGTTTGATCACACCAGGTGGCAGCCTCTTTCATGATGAGATTTCCTTGAGGAGTCTATTCTATACACACTTCGTAATGTATCAAAAAAAAAGTTGTAATGATTTACAACTTTTGAATTAAATGCAGCATCAATATTGATGGCCAATTATGGGGCTATGAGAATATGGTTAATGGTATAGTAATCTACTTTTGTGAGATATTTTGTGGAGACAAACACTATTCTGTGGTGATAAGAAATATATATGTCCACCCAGCTATGCATGTTGCTTTGTAGCAATCCTAGGGTGCTGTCTGCCCCTAGATTGTAATTACAAAGTGTGATGAACTATTCTATGATACTTTCATGGAACTAGGGATTGGAGCAGAAGTGAACTGGATTATAGAAATACCATAATAATCCATCCTTTGATGCCATATCAAAATGACGGTGATTTGAAGTTTTCCCTCGATATAACGGTGATTCTCTGTCACCACTGGGTGAAGGACATTCTCAGTTACAATAAGAGTAATTCCAAGAGAACGGTGACCGTAGTTATTATGGAGAATGGCCGGCACCCAGTGGTGCCAGAGAATCTCAGTTTTTTGGGTAACTGAGAATTACAGTTAATCTAAGAACGGTAAATCAATGTTTTTAGGTAATGGAGAAGTACCGGTTAAAAATACGGTGATTTTTGAGAAAACGGTGACCGTAAAAAATACGGAGATTGGCCGACACCCAGTGGTGCCAGAGAATCTCCGTTTTTTTGACGGAATTTTTTTTACAGTGTACTGTCCCTACGCAGTGACTAACGGCCATCAGTCCACCTGTTTGGCAATTTTGTTGTTTATACAAAGATTCCATCAGCTGCCTATGGCTAAAGCAGTGATGAAATTTCCAACAGCCTCAAGGTCCAAATTTCGTTAACTGCTGGCCTTCTAGAGGCGCATAACTAAATGTCCACAGGGGACCAGAAAGCCCAATATTTGCCATTTCTGTATGGAAAATGTTCTTTTTACATTTCGGTAATGGAATGCAAGCTGTGCAAATGAAATTTTCTAAGGAAAACTATTCTGGCGCCGCCCAGTGGCCATGAGCAGAACAAGAAATCCCAAACCCTTGGATGCACGTTTTCTTATAACAGAAAACAGATTGTTTCCCTAAACTTGTGTAGGCCATTCACCTCAGCTACCTCTATAGGTAAAGATCAACGTTTAGATCTTATCATTTGAGGCATACAAAATATGACTATAATATTGCGTATTCATCTCAATGTCTTATACCTCAGACAGTACACCAAATAACCTTAGAATGCATTAACCATGGAAATACATGACTGTACATAAGTTTGCTTAGTTCCATTGAGTGCCGCAAGGGTTCACCATGGTGTGGATATGGGTTTTATGGTCATGCATTATTCTTCTGGTAGCGGCCAATGGAACTAAACAAATAGGATCTATCAGAAAGTTTGTCAATTCACCTCTATCTTTCTCTTTTCTTTTACAGCAAGCAGGGCTGGAAGTATAGGCTAATTATGTATAATATATACATATTTGCAATAGTTAGACTTCATTTACGGATTTAATTTCCTATCTGTTCAAATGCAAATCTGTGGAGTGCATTCGCTATATATTCCTTTATGTTTTAGGGTTTCTTTTAACCTCTAGAAACCGTTGAAGTGTTTTAGAACGATAAAACTGCATAGCACATTCATCGGCCAATGGCTGGGGGGCAGAAGCACTACCGGTAGTCTTATTTGGTGTGACTCTGAACAACAGACGTTTTAATATCAGCTAAATGTGTCTGGCAGGAGATGGTATTGACGTCCACATGTACTTGCGTTTTATACATGATTGGTCGGATAAACTTTGTTGTATATGAGGGCGATGTATAATATTGTACTTGGCAAGTATGTGCATGAAGCTGCTCCTACTTGGGCCTAAAGGTGGGTTGTATGCATTACTAAAGGATGGTGCTCGTTTACATAAAGTCTGCTGTTTATGCCAAATCAAAGTTTTCATTGGTTCTTATAATATGATAGTCTATTGGCTAGACACTGATCATGATTCAGCGGTATTCGCCCTGAAGAACCAACACATAGGCCAACAATAATGCCATTAGACAAATAACAATTGGATATTCTGAAAGGAGAAATACACTTTATACATAGCAATTTCTTATAATGGAATTAAGATCACCATAAATAATTTACGTGTTTCTCAAGACCCATTGACCCAAGTTTAAGCCCAAGCTGCGCTCCCTAATCAAAAGGATATCATTTGGCCTATCATTTTACTTTTATCTCATTTAAGTATGAGTCCTCCAGGTGGCGACAGGTAACATACTCCCACCATCTCTACCAAAGATATGATTTATATAGTCCTGCTGTGGGAAAGCTTGGAGAAGGTTCAATGAGAGTATGAGTTATGCTATCATTAATTATATTCGAGTGTGATAAAGTATTTTATGAATTTTGAATTCAGAAAAGCATTAATTGATTAATTAATGTTAGATAACTCTTACACCTTATCCATTATTGAATGGATAAATCTATTGAATATCGAGGTCTCTGGCTCCGTTTTCCTATGTTTCTGTCCCGAGGGGAAAGGTCCTTCTTCACCTGAGAAGACTCTAGACTGGGGATTATAACTTATTGTGAAAATGGCATATCTGAAACACAGCCTTTTTCTCTACACATGCAGAGCCATGTGTATTGTACCTAACACAGGTGAGTCTAAGAGGTACTAAGGTGTGCCCAGACACAACAGTAGCAGTGAGGCAATAAAATGCAGTGTGTGACAGGGGCTATTGGTAGACTGCTATTTTATGTAACTTTATTGGCCCCTGCCTCAACTTAGTGCTTTATTCAAAGGAGAAGGCTTTATATCATCTCAAATACAACACAAATTGAAAACCCTTCTGGCAACTTCTGGCCAAGGAAAACATACCTACAAACCAGAAACAATGAGGCAAGCACGACACATCCATTATTCAACACAAGTTCTGGATCTCAGTCATGATGAAGGCTTTGTCATTGACCGCCATGTGGCCATAGTATGCTATGAGAAGTGAGTACATTCGAACAAAATAAAAATACTCTGAAACCTTAATCTATGGTCTTCTTCAATAATGTATCTTGACACGTAAACTTAAAGACATGATAATGACCAATAAAATCATATTGAACCATTAACGTTGCATAATATGAATGAAGTTAATTGACATGACTGCTGACATTATGATGAATAGACTCTAGTGACAATAGTTATGAATAGACTATAGTTAGGTGGTCAAGTGCTCCTTGCCCACTTATATCTTGAGGCCGATTGATCTACGGGTCACTTATAAAAGGTCTGATCCCTGCCCAAAGCTCTAGTGAAAAGAGGCCTAGTATTGTACCAATGCAATAAACTATTGAAGGCTTTTAGCTAGTCTCAGCATGAGAGTCCTAATAAGCACAACTGTTGTGATTGGCAGCTTAGAGGAGCCTAAATCCCCTGCAGTTATTTCTATTGACCATAAACTCATAAGGCAGGCGGTAGAAAGTGATATAGCTTAGTACCAAAGACCTATAGAATCATATGATATGGAATCAGAAATACTGTGGTAGTTCGATGATTTAACACTTGGCTGTCATCCAAAGGATCAGATTGTTAACCTTTGAAGATGAAGAAAGTATTAATAAAAGCTCACCCCGTGTGACCTCAAGTGGTAAGAGCTTATTAGCCACTGATGGGAATGTGATAAGTTTCTTTGCAATTTATTCTCACATCACCCTGCCTAGATATTTTATGGCAGGCTTGTAGGGTTGTGTGCATCCTTTTCGTTCAAGGGTAGGCAAGAAGAGAAGCAACATATTATGTCTGTAATAGCTTGCCATGCCAGAGCTAAACTGTGCCCAAACGTGATGCATTTTGTTTTACAGTTTATCTGGGTACCACATTATTTAACACACTCCTGGATGATTTCTTCGTCAGCAGATAGCTGGTAGAAATTCTTTTCATACCTCCAAGGCCAGGTTGATGCACAAAGGGGGTTATGTGAAATAAGTAGTGAGAAACTGATAATATTCTGCTGTCGCTTGGTGAGGAAAATAGTGCCATATAACCATCACAAAGTAAGTGTAATGTAAGGTTGCACAGCAATGTACATAATAATGTAGATTTACAAAAGTACCTTCCAGGGTTCCTCCTCAAGACATAATGATAAAAGGAACAGTCTTCTGCCATTATTCTACGGACATCTGAAATTCAAGAAAAATAGAAATGACAGAATACTCACGAATTTAGGCTGGGTTGTGCCTGCAATGTTTTCTCCAAGATTGCCCTGGTTAGACCTCCAGGGTGGGGTTTTACCATCCTTCACTCCAGCTCCCTCTTCTCCTCCTGATTTCGCCCTTGCTCCCCCACTATGGGCTGCATGGAGGGATCGTCCACGAGTCAGTGGCACGGGCTTCAATACATTGCCAGCATCTCCAGAGAGGGACCTGCTACGTTTCCTAGGTTTGGGTTTTTCTGTTGATACATCCACAGGAAGTGACTCCACAGATTTCACCCCATGAAGGTCTCCAGTTAGGGAATCATTAGCCTGCATATCAGACCCTCCTGCATGACGTTTTGGAACTGCAAGGTGGTCTCGGTTATCTCCAGAGAGGACATCCCCTTTGGTGTTTCCTTGTTGTGTGGGTTCAAGGGGGTTATCTTTATCAATGGTGGGGATTTCTGGAGGTTCCCAGTCATCCTCCACTGCCTCCTGCTCCATGCTTTCTACATCCAACTCCAGGTCCACAGCGGCCATGGGGCCCTGTGTCAGCCAAGCCATCTCCTGTAGAGACATGATGACACTTCTCTACTGATGGTCCTATTTAAGAGACACTTTGGTACTTCTCAATGTATTGCTGGTCCTATTTAGGAGACATGTGTACATCTCTAGGTACTACTGGTCCCATTCAAGATACCTGGGTCTTCTCATATATACTGCTGGTCCTATCTGATAATCATATTGGTACTTCTCTATATATTACTGATGCCCTTTTGTACTTTGTAATGTTTTGCTATAAAATGGAAATTGTACTTTTGTATCTACTGTAAGTTCTCTCTAAGAGGCATGTTGCACTTTTGTATACACTCCTCCTTTTTTCAGGGGGAGTTTTTGCAGCAATGGAGCCTTGAGCAGTTGAGGCTCCTGTCCAGCAGTGTCCGGTAGGTACTCACTCTCCTCTGACTCTCAACATAGGGGTCTTTACTGGCATTTTAAAGACATATTCTTTGTTGGTTCCTTGATTCAAGTCACTTGGCTGTCTCCAATTGGCATATTCCCTGAATTTATTTCATGAGTTTTTGTCATCTTCTAGGCAGCTGAATATTACCATAATCTCCAAAGTTGTGTTTGTTCCTTCAATATGTAGGTAGCATGTTCTAGCCTGTATATCCATATGACTTGAATGTCTGTGCCTCTATGCCTCTGCCTACAGAATGTGTGCCTCGATATTTACAAAGGCATCACGTGTTCCCAGGTCTAGTCTGTATAGGATCCTAGCCTATACCAGTGTAATAAGGGACATACTCAGAGCTCAGTGGGAAACCTTTCTAAAAGCCCAGAGAGCAATCTCCTGAATGTTTCTATTGAAAGCCATAGTGTAGTAGTCACATAGTTTGTCACTTAGTAGTGTATGTGTGGTAGCACTATTCATTGATCTGTAAGGTGACAGGTATACCTCAGCCATGTATACACACCGTTTGCTTTACATCCATACCTGCACCTCAGTTGTACACAATACCAAGGAGTATCTGACTACTGCATTCTATTCTTAATGTACATGGAAGCTAGGCTTTGTCACAATCACATATCTTGGCCATTGAGGTGATGTAATATGTGATTACAGATTATATAGTAACCCACAGTCATTTCCTGTATGAACACTTATTGTCTTTGGAGAAGACAGTGTATCAAATAAACACCTGGATATATTCAAATAATCTCATCAATAATGCATACTAAAGCTGATTCCTAATGAGTATACAGTCCCAGTTAAGTAATAGAGACCCTGTCTATTTGAACATCAATTCCATTGTGAAATCTGGATGACACGGTTTATACATCTTCAGTCTCCTTGGGATTTATTTTTTAGTTCAATGTGTTACTCCTGAATAGATCGCAATTTTAAAGTTAAGTGACACCATACATCGCACAGTCTCGTCTCTGTCGGCAGTCCTTATGAATTAAGCAGGTTAATGGACATGTAATAGGACATCACATCATGTGTAAGGTTCAACACATTCTGGTATTAACACCCTCCATGGTATACAGTGAAGGGAGGTGGTGGGAGAACTACAGGTGAAGGTGTGACATACCATTCCAGGTGTGTTTTACCAATTAGTACCCAGGAGTGGCTCCTTACCTTCAGGTAACGATCCAGTTAATCACCCTATAGCTCCTGAAGCTAGAGTCCATCGTGGACCTCATAGGGACCTCTCATGGTCAACAATTATCGCTGTAATTTGGGAAGGACTGGTCTGGCTTTATAAGGATATCCTGGATCTTCTTTTTTTCTGCTCACCATCAGTGAGGTACGCTTGTTGGCTTCTCTTCGTATTTGCCTCAATGTTAAAGCCTGTAGGTTCCTGCATAGTAGCAGGTCGAGCGGATCCCCTGCAACATAAGAAATCAAAAGTAAAAAAAAATAATAATTGAGGCTCACCATTTCAGAAAAAAGGTGCATTGTGCTCTCATGGAATTGAGAATAGCTAGTGATGAACATGATATGTCAGGCCTAAGGGCGCTTGTCATTTATAGGTTACCATAACTATGTTTAAACTACTCTACCATCCGAAGATGTCGATACATGGAAAGGAACTCAAGAAATCAACTGTTCTCTTTCCGAACTTTCTATAGCACACTCTATGATATTATTATCCATCTATTTTAAGCTTGTTCACTAATGATTCATACGTGTAAATGATTATCGATTATACAAAATAGACTGTACATTATAATTTAAAAAGCTAAGTAGGACAAGACTGAAATTAATTTATTTTTAATTGACACATTTTGATACTGTCATTACACTGCCGATGTATATATACTGTATCCAATGTCCTCCTGTGCAGGTTTTCCTTCAAGACTTGACTGCAGTGTGTACAGTCTGTCTTCAATGTTTTTGTCTTTGCTGGAGGGGATCCACCTACATGTCTGATAACCATCTCCCCCCTCCCACATCTCTGCCCTCAAACATACATCGTCCTTATTGACTGGGACACTCTGGTGATATCTGGCCATTATCTGAGCACCATGATGCCATTATATACCACATGTCATGTCGTGTAGGCTATAACAAGTCTCTAAGTGGTGTACAGGCGTTAAGGTAGGCAGACAAGAAGCTGGGCTAATGGTCTAATCCCTCACTTAATCCCTACTACATGGTCAGGGATCCCTCTTATCAGCTCTGATCACCACTCCAAACCTATAAACACAGACCAGGTCGATCAGTACATGCAATAATTCATGTTGGCAGTAATCTCTGAGATTTAGGCCTGAGTTGAACTGACCCATTTCGAGAACAGCTCTGATCTGTCGTGAGAGTGTATCGTAGACCTAGGAATCTGAGCGATATGTGGTAAATGAGCCACTTGGTTATGCCTTGAAATTAAGTCATGCAGGCTTAGTGTGTGTATGGTAAACCATGATTGGTGAAATTCTCTGATAATAACATGTTTCATAATGAAGGCAACCCAGCATAGCTAGGCATATCTAGTAAGGTCTGTGCATGCTTATTTCACTGATTTTCTGACACACATACGGCACCAGTATTTCATACTTATAAGCGTCTTAGAGCTATCTGTTTGACTTTATTCAAACTGAATAAACGACTTTATTCAAACTGAATAAAAAAAACATGAAAAAATTAAGAAATAAATGACTGAATCATTGTGCACAATCGAATACCTCAATATAAACAGGACATGGGCGCAATGTTGCAACATCTGGAAACATTTGTATACTATGTTCAAACCTCAGAAGATCTTTGTTACTGCTGTATTTGTGTTCCTACAAAGTTATAATTCCAACAGTAGCTGAGAGGCAACTTCACTAGGTGAAGTTATGTCCACAAACACACTCACTGTTGTAAAGGTAAAGTGTCCTTGATGTAGGTGTTCAGACACCTCACCTCATGCAGCCAGTGTGTACCACCTCCTTCTGTGTCTAATGTCAACACACTGCGGTGGATCCCCTTTGTAAATAACCTGGTTTCCTGTGCAAGTGCCATAGAATGGTTCAGGCAACCTTTGGACCTGATTTTAAAAAATATATGAGTTTGACAATGCTAACTAGATCCACTAACACTATGCCCATACTTAAACATTATGCTAGATGGAATATCTACGATAATGTAATCAAGCAGGCTCCTCCATTGGGGTTTTTATTTTTTTATTACTCCCACGCAATCCCCTCCTTTTTGAAAAACTGTTCTTTGAAAGGTTCTGGCTGGCATTAGAGACATCCTTTTTTATACATCTAAAGATAATTATATTTGATTGAGTTCTATTTTGATACTTTCCCTCCCTACTTATACTTTTTTCATACAAGAATTAAGCAACTTCGGCTTTAACCATTTTAAAGATGTTCATAGGCATTGCCAAATTATCAGAAGCTGCCTCCGATGGTAATGCTTAACACGGGAATCCAGTGTAAACTCCAAAGGCAGTGTGGAACTTGAAACATAAGAACTTACTCCTGAAGGGCAGATATTTGTAAAGGCACCATTTTAGTGTATCTATTCAGGAGCAGGGGCTTTGTTGTTTGGACGGTAGCCAGTGATTTACAAGATGGTGTGCTGAGGGCTAAGCTTTTAAGTAAAGTAAATGTTGTAATGCGGTGTTTAAGTCTGTATGAAATGGTCAGCTAACACTGGCCTAATCCCACCCACAAACAGGGCCAGGTGGCACTTACCAGCAAGGATTATTTAATTAAATTACTGTAAGGTTGGCTAATGTGTAGAGTGTGCCCTATCTAATAGCATGTCATTGTTAATCTGGTAAGTGGGTCCTTGTTAAGAAATTTTTGTGCTGTGTAGCAATGCCGAATTATGACTATTTCCATGTTTTGATCCATCAGTGTCACTGCATATCCACACAGGAAAGGTGCATCCTAGTAGTCTGGGAGATGAGTGTCATATATGATCTAGTATTTCTGTATAGTGATTTATATACATGTAGATAGATTCTTCCACATTTTCAGAACAGCTTCAATAATTAGAACTGCCACTTAGCATCACATATGAAAATCTAATATAATTGGTGGCAAACCTTGATTCGGAGACTCAAAGCCTGGAATACATAAGAGTCTGCAGAATTTTAAAGGGGATGCCTAAACCTCTTCATTCCCCTTCCATAATATATCCATCTGTTGTTTCTATGCCATTTGTGTGGCACACCCCCAATACGAATAAATGAGAATAGAACTGTGAAGTGGCATTTCCATAATCGTCTTTGATTCAGCAAGGGTTTTTTGCTGTTGTGATGAGCTGAAGGCCAAATATCACAACAAAATATAAATTCTTCCAAACAGATTCAGCGAGTGTACAAAGAAAAAGAAAAAGTGTGTATCCTTCTCCATGCCCATTGTCTGTAACATTAAATTGATAACCCATATGTCTAATCCATTGAAAATATCTTTATACCAATGGGAATTATGGATACTATCGTCTTCAGTTTCAATACATAAAACCCCAGTCTGCAAATGGACAGCATGCTTAATCCTTTACAAGCCACTATATTTGACAGTATGGTAGGGCTAGCGTCAACTATAGTCGACACTATGCCAAGCCTAACATAGACTGTAGCTGACACCCACCATATAGGAATTTTATAGGAATTGTAAAGAGGCCCATCCTCCTAGGAACTATACTTTTCTAGCTACACTGCAAAAATGGTGTTTAGATCCTAAACACAATTCTAAACATATTCTTGCAACGTTTTTGTAAGCACATTAATTTCCTAAACATGTTTAGCCAAACAATGTGCTTAGCTCAAGTCTTTAGAAATGTAGGTGTTTAGGTTAAAACTTTGTGTTTAGATATCTATGAATTTTTGTGTTTAGGTGTTTATGAATTTTTGTGTTTAGATGATTAAATGATTTGATGGAGAGTTAAGGTTTGCAGACATGTATGCCTTAAAAAAAGAGATATATTTTGTTTGTTTTCTCATTTACTGGGGGGGTATAAATTCAGCAGGTATAAATTTACTTGTCAAAGTCTCCAAAGATGTCAGCCACAGCTATATAAATGTACATGTATTACACACTGCATTAGAATGAGAGACTTGAGAAAGTACAACAGCTTGGCAGGAAGGACATTGCCTTATCTATTCCAGAATAACATCAAATAGGTGTCAGGCATGGAGCTTATTGATTATTTTATGCTAATGATGGTGGCATAAGGTGAATCTAGTCAATTTTCTATTGCCCTTTCTATTCACATGACATTCTATGAAATGAAACCATGATAAACATGGGATTTGGGGACATTTGTCACAACAATTGATTATAACTATGAATGTAATATATAATGGATAGACTTGCACGAGTTGGCTTCAGGGGGTGATAGAAGTATGAGCCGTAGGCGAATGCTTCTATTAAACCCCTGAAGCCAACGAGTGCAAGTCTATTCATTATATATTGCATTTATAACACGGTTTCCACCATTAATTCTAAGTATTTACCTTAAAAAATGATATAATCCATTCATTTCTTATGCGAGTCGACAAGACGGCCCTCCGCCATCTTGGTTTCATGTTGTCGTATGCTTAGGCTGGCGACCTCCTCAAACTCCAACTCTCATAGACCTACTACTGCGAACACGTTGAGACAGGGCTGCGCCAGTCTAAAATATAATCCATTCTGTACACACCAGGCGGCGGCACCTGTAGTGTTGACAGAACAGGGAAGACGCACGGCAAGTCGCTCGATTCGAAAGTTTAATCATTTTTTATATCAAATACAGCCATAATATCAAGGAATCTAGTCCACAGAGAGGTAGAATATGGTTTCAGCTATGTTATGTCCAAAGCATTTTGCTATATTTGGTCTATAAGCTTCAAAAATTGAGAATTTACTTTCGTGTCACGGTAGGTTTCAACATGTCCGCCCCGCTGTCCGCTCGCCGTGAATTTTGGGTGCTCTATCGCCAGATATAGGAATCAATATTATCCATTTTCGGCACTGAAAACTCTCTAACCGTGTTATAAGTGCAGATAGTCCATTCAAAGGTAGTGCTGCTACCTGGTGTGGATTCAACATCCAATATCTAAACATATTGATGTTTAAATCTAAACACCTATTATTCAACTGTTTCAACTCTAAACATCTAAACATGTTTAGCGTAAATGTTTATGTAGTTAGAATAAAAGTGTTCATTTCCTAAATGTGTAGTCGATGAGACACCTAACAGACCTATATGTTTAGGTTTTAAACGTGTTTAGACCTAAACATGTTTAAAATCTAAACAACATTTTTGCAGTGTAGAGGCAGTCCCCATAACCAGGGCAGTCTTCCTCTGCCCTTTAGAGGGTACCTCTTACTTTTACTATACTACTTTATTTTCTTATTACATAATCTATATCATCCATAACATATTTAACGTATTAGCCCTAATATACTATTAGTATCATGTCACATGATGCAGGTACTTACTCTAAATATGATTCAATCTTGTATTATCCTCGATCTTATCTCTTCCAACTGAAGTTGCTTACATACCAATTAATCCCGCTGACTCTACACTGAAAATATGGAAGATCCAAAACTAGTCAGCGGTGACCACTTTAGGTCCTCAAATTGACGATACCTAAAACTACAATTTTAGGTAGTCAAAATGACGACTTTAGGTCAGCATCCAGACGACCTGAATCGTCAATATGACGACTCTGTACTGTCAGTATTCTCATCCTGACATCTCGTAGCACGACCTGGTATAGAGCAGTCGTAGCACATCAAACAATGATAAAAGTCACTATGAGTGCCATATTGTGGTTTTACAGACGACTTGTAGCATAATGTTGTCGTCAGGGATATTGAAATCAGCCCCAGAGTATCGATATTCATCATATTTACCATTGTGTTCTGTCAGCCTTCTTTGATACACATATCCCTAACACAATACACAATGTCCACACAACTCAACCTACAAGTAAATAATCAATGTAGCCCCAACTGGGTGATTTTACAGCTTACCCACTCACCAATATTCTCCTCATGTAGCAGGTCTAGGTAATAGTCATGTGAATTTATATCCAAGGTTGTGTGTGAACTCCACCAGAAGAGATCCAAGGTTTGTATGTTGACACTTTATGCAGGTCCCTGTGTTTGAGTTTGAGTTGAAGGGAGGGGATGGGGATCAGAATGGTCTGGGATCTGATCACCCCTCTCTCTCTCCCTATCTGGCCAGCACACAGCCCACTCCCAGGCAGTCCCCAGACTAAGGGAGTCCTACATTGGGCTCCTGTCCTGCAATGTTCACCTGTGGGAGGCATGTGTGGCTCTTCACTGCTGGTAACCGGCCTGTAGGTGCCACTATGGAGGCTATAGGTGGTCGGGGCACCAGGTATATACAAGGCACCTGCGGATAACGGGACAACATGTAACATGCAGTCACACGTACCTTCTTGTAGGGGGGGGGGTGCTAGGATAGGGGGGTGGGAGGGTGATCTAGATAATTTAAAGAGACATTGTTGTAAGTATTTCAAATAGAAGCTACAGAGTGGGTGTGTGATTGGATGTATTTGGTGTTGAAGCAAGTTGAAGTGGGGGGGGGGAGTATAAATTAGACAGGTGTGGGAATTGGGAGTATTTATCCAACACAATAATAGAGACACTGGGAGAAACCTCATTGAATTTATTTTCATAATAAAAAAAACTTTAGTATGACGGTAATATTCTCCCTGTGTTGCTAAACGGGGATGACAATAGATTCGTAAGTCTTTTTTTTCTTTTGTTTTAACCATGCACCCTTGTGCCATTGTATACATGTTTTTTTTGTTCATACCAAAACAATTACCATCACGATACATATTGTATTAGGAATACTATCCTAGGACATAAATGCTGACGACGTTTTCCTGGCAAAATACAGCCTAAATAAATCATTAACAGGCTGCAGTCCGATCGTAGCTAACTAGAGCCGCAATTACAAATTGTGAAACGTGGCTGCAATTATAATCTAATGAAAAGTCACTCCCTCATCCCTCCCCCCGTGATTCTAGCTGTTTTAACTCTCTAATTAAATTGGCCCTGGCCTGCCTATACACGCTGCATCGTGACCCATCAAACGACAAGAAAAAACTGACAAAGTGGCCCTTGTATTTTTGCACCTCCTCCTGTGGCATTTCCAGGCGGTCCAATTTATATTTAGAAGGTCGCGATCAACAGAAGAAAAAAAGGTACAAAATAACAGAAAACCAAGAGCTATAGAGATGTGGAAGGCTCACGTGTAGGCGGACAGTGACAGAGGGAGGGGGAGAGGGAGAAGAGAGGGGGTGCAGTTTTGTCCCATACTATATTTGTAAAGAACGGTGGGAAACTAAGAGGGGTGTGGGATTTAAGACATGCAGGCTAGGTTTTGCTACTAATGGACAGTGAGTTAGAAGGTTGCAGAATTCTGTTTCTTATTCTATGTCTAAGAAAGACACAAAATAAAAAGAAAATGGCTCACGGCCAGCTCGGTCTTTTAGAGCGGCATTCAAAAACTAGGCATTACCGTGATTTTTAATGAAAGGGGGATACCCCTACAAAGATACCTCCTAGAGAGAATTGCTTACAAAGAATCTGGAGTAGGTCACCACTTGATGTAGGACAGATTCTCAAGAAAATCACGAGGAAGTCATAGACTACCGTCCATAACACTGGATATTTTCTTTGACTATTCTTGAAGCACACACCTTGCTCCGTTCATAACACTAGACATAGGATAAGAACAACTGGAAAACAAGTTTATTTGCACTTTTCATTTTACCTGTATGGGTGACTTTCAATGCACAATTATCCTAAAGTTATTTTTCTACAAAGCACAATGGAGAAAACTCAACTTGCATTGACCTGATCAGCTTAATTCTCTTTTATTGTTGGTGCATAATCAATTTACGGCAAACAGCACACAAAAAAAAATAGAAAAAAGTGGACACAAAACGCAATTCATTGAATCAAATTGCCATTTTGCAAAACAAGAAATGCGGTTGTGACCGCGTAAAAAAACGCCTCCCGCCATTAATCTCGGTACACCCGTGTTTGATGACATGTCTCATAAAAGCAGACATAAAGAAGATTTCACAATTATCAATTTCTCTATTCAGTAATTTTGTATTGTGAGACCTCATCACATGGGGCAAATGCAATCATCATAGCGCACTCCCATACCGCTTCGCGGTACCGCCGCTACGTGGCGTGGGAGGCGCTAAAAAAGGTGACCTGAGATGTGGATGTGAATACTTTGTATGTTGGTTCTCATTCCCCCATACACACACTAAAAGAATAAGAAAGAAAAAGAGACCTGAACAATTTGCAAGCTTTAGCACTGATTTAGGTTGCAATAAGATTGCTCACCAAATGAAAAAGGCCTCCAAAATCATCATTGCATTAGGTCTAATACGACCATGACAGATCAATGGTGCGGAATTCTCATATATGTATTATACAATTTGATTTCTATTTTTGTCAGTTCCCTAGGAGATATGCAATTCATATATACCCTGCTGCTGACATCCGTGTGTAATGGAATTGGCACGTTCTAGCCCAGTATTTGCCTGCACTTCTCAAGTACTAGTAGCATTGTGGCATTGGCAGGTACAGACCTCATGATACAAGGTGTGAACCCTCTGAAAACCCTCCTTATTCCACCCTCCTCCAAATAAAGCTTTCGGCCACAGTCCACAATGCCCCTGTACTTCCGCTTGTACTTAATGACGTCATCAGACTGCATGCTGGACTTGATAACGTCCAGTGGGTATATGGCCAACCAGTAGAACAGCCCTCCTGTCCCTCCGGCCAACAGCATCCTGGGAACGCTGAGGTCTGCCATTGTGCTGCCCTCTGGTGTAAGCATCTTTCTCATCCACTCATAGATACCTGCACATAAAGTTATCACGAGTTCAGCAGGACATTTGCTAATTGATATTATTGAGAAATTACCCCATGTGGTGCATGCATCCAGTGGCTCGCATATAATATAAATAAAGCTAACCCAATGTGATTATTATCTGAACTAGTTTCTGTTTGTTCTTTTGCCCAAAATCCCATCCAGCCAATAAAGGATACATTGGGTATATATGATTATACTTTTACCAAGTGATTACTACAATTTCGATATAAAGGTACATGAAATGACCGGGTTGATTTAAATTTGTACTTTAGCATACCAAAGTAAACTCCAAATGCTGGGATGTTTCTGGCAAACGTGGCTCCCAAACCTTGGTAGACACCTCGTACACCATGGTGTTTAGCAATCTCATACCCCGCATGGAACACATTACGATACTGCATCTCAGCTCCCGATTTGGCCCGAATAATCTCGATCTGCATTTTAGTCTTAAACTAAAAGGACAAATAAAGGAAAAGAAAGAGAGTTAATTTCAGTCAGTAGGCATATTGTATGATAATATAAATCAAAATTAATTGAACATGAAATAGATTTGTTATTTTTTGAGATAAGATCTATTAAGATAAAATATCTTCAAGTAATAGTGCTTATTGTGATTGAAAACTAGGCACCTACATCAATTTGATATTGATAAGTCACCTGTATGGCCCATCACAGAATGTGGTACTTGCCTAAACCTTTTCAAATAATCAAATCTCAATTTCAAGGAGCAAGAATTCATATTGTTACTGGTATGATGTGGAGTCTTGCTTACGACCAACTAAGCTAACCATACTGCAAAACTGGTGTTTCGATCCTAAACATTATTCTCAACATATTCTTGCAAATATAAATTCCTAATAATGTTTGGTCAGACAATGTGCGTAGCTCAAGTATTAAGATATATAGTAGTTTAGGTCTAATAATTTTCTAATATGAAATCAATTTTGTGTTTATATATGATTATATGATATATGATGAAGGAAATGTTGGGTTTACAGACATATGCTTTAAAGGAATAAAGGGTTATCTTTTGTTTTCTCATTTACTAGCTGGGCGAAATTAGCAGCTATCTCTAAATACAAGGTCCCCAAAGATATCAGCCACAGGTATATACATGCATTATGTATACACTGCATGGGTTTATGTGTGTAAGGAGTTAATATAAAGGTAGCATTACAGCCACAGGTGTATGCATGCATTATGTATACACTGCATGGGTTTATGTGTGTAAGGAGTTAATATAAAGGTAGCATTACAGTCACGGGTATATACATGCATCATGTATATACTGCATGGGTTTATGTGTGTAAGGAGTTAATATAAAGGTAGCATTACAGTCACGGGTATATACATGCATTATGTATACACTGCATGGTTTTATGTGTGTAAGGAGTTAATATAAAGGTAGCATTACAGTCACAGGTGTATACATGCATTATGTATACACTGCATGGGTTTATGTGTGTAAGGAGTTAATATAAAGGTAGCATTACAGCCACAGGTATATACATGCATTATGTATACACTGCATGGGTTTATGTGTGTAAGGAGTTAATATAAATGTAGCATTACAGCCACAGGTATATACATGCATTATGTATACACTGCATGGGTTTATGTGTGTAAGGAGTTAATATAAAGGTAGCATTACATCAACAATGCACTTCAGTTATCAGCTGACTGAATTACACAAAGTGCTGCCAGCTGTTGGAAACATTCTGCACTCAAACACTCAAGCAATCACCGATGACACCAGCCTCTGACCCCCAGGCGGTATTGGAATATACCGCCTGGGCCGGCCCTGTACTTTTGATCACCATGCCTCCACTGCTCCCACCTGCTAACTACCTGTGCATTGCAGTAAAGGGGCTGGCGACACCTGAGTGCACAATACTCCAAGAGCCAAATGAAAGGGGCTGCACTGTGCACCACCAAAGGCAATTTATAATGTCACTCTGATACCTAGGGCCTATACCTTTGCTAAGACACTTGCAGAAAGTAGTAGCATATATTGCCCTTGGCTCCTATATATGATATTGCCTTCTGACCCCATGGAGTATATATCATGCATAACCTTGTAACTGACACATACACAAGGCCTATGCATAGATCAGACTTTTAGTAGGCTAAAGCTTCTTTCAGTAGTATAAAGACTAAAATCTAAGGGAACATTCAATAATTATGTCACTGTTTTTTTTGGCAGTTTTTAGGACCCCCACTCCAATGTCACTGTTTGTCACTGGTACCAAAAGAGCCCCACCCCACCCCCTTGTTTCATAAGGGAAGTTTAAGATATCTTAAAGTGAGTGTGTTTCATAAAGATTTGTGGTAAATAAGTTATCATAATACTTGTGGTAAGGCAACTTGTCTTAAGTAGCATCCATTGTCTTAACCTTTTTGTGCCCAGAATTTATTTTAAAGAAGTTAGAACATAATCCACATGGTGCAGGTCATTACCCATTTTATTTTGAAAATAATCTGTCCATTCATGTATGATGGAAAAGGGTATTCAAATAGCTTTCAGAAAATGTGATAAGAGGCATATATAAGAACACTTTATGAAATAGTAGGAATTGATTCTGGTCCAATAGGTTAGATTAGGCCGATTTAGATGGAAATACCCAACAGTCAATATTTCCTCTCTTTTTAATGTACAAAGCATAATTTCTACTTGATAATCATTTTTCTGACACCCAACATAAGAAAATTCCAATGAAAACTGAAGATAATCATCATCATTGAAATCCTTGGGAAAAAACTAGGAAAATAAGATTTTATACTAATTTTTCGACTTTTTATCATTAATTTTGTCATTTTTAGTGAATTTTCTCTAACTAGTTTGTCCTTCCATGGCCAGAGTGCGTACTTTTCATGCATTTTAAACCTATTTTCAAATCATTTTTTTTTTTTTACAAAAGGAGCTTTTAATAATTACATACCTTATGCATCATGACATTTTTGGTATTGTTGGAATGTCCTTGATATTAAGAGTCTTTTGGTGCAAACATTACCTTAAAATGATCAATATTAAGCTCATGGTGGTCTGATGAACATATATACATGCTTAAGAGCACACTTTTGCTATTCTGGGCACGTAAAGGTGGAAAAGCTGTTTGTTTTATTAGGTTTACCATAAGTTTTTACCACAAGTCTAGAGGTTATCGAAAGGACTTATGACAGCACTTTTTATAGATTTTTGCCTTTTCTTATTTGTTTAGAATCTGTTTTTCAGATATCTTTATTTTTTAAGATAACTTTTTCTGATAACTTTTTCTGATAACTTACATTGTCACTTCTCAAGGCATACATCATTATAAGAACCCCCTAGGAGTTTTCCCAGGGAAAGGGGAATTCAAACCCAATGAGATGGTCCCAGGTGAAGATTTGGTGCATTTAAGACATGTTGACCGCATTTAAGACATGTTTAGTTTTTACAACAACTGGCCTGAAGTGTACTTCATAAGAGGTTATCAGAAGAATTTCTTAAACTTTATCACTTGTCTTAAATATGAATTTTCTCAATAAACACCCCTTAGCAGTGATGTAATTGTTGACCATTCCCTTGTATTATATGGTTTTGTTTCTCATTTTGGCTAAATAAATTCCCTCTATTAAGCACTGTACATGGGAGTTGTTTATTGCTGAGGGGGTGCCCAAGAACCCATCAAAAGTCACAAGTAAAGACCGGTCCAGGCCCTAAGTATGGGCCTGGATTATCGAGGCTGCGATGACACATGTGTAAACTTCATTTTTTTTCATCAAATTCTTTTGTATGATATTAACTTCATCTTATTCATCAAATCAGCTGGGATAGAGTAGCACCAGCATCTCCCCCAACTATAAACTTACAACATCTGTGAAAAGAGGTAATACTGCTTTTCTGAGTCATATTATGTGAATATTACAATGTGCAATTAGAAGTGTAGTGCGAGAAATCAGTTGTGCACCGAAAACAAGAGAAATATTTATGATGTTAATGATTCATTTCAAATTGACTTTCTGGTTCTGTTGCAGTATGAGCATACGATTATGATGAAAAAAAAATTAAGGTATAAATCAATGATTGTAAAGATGAATATAATATAATTGTTAATTTCATAGTTTCATCTCATAACAATTATCACAAATAGCAAATGGCAAGTTACAAATATAAAAAAAACCAATCAATTTATAATCAAAGGTAAAAAAAAACTCTGTCAAAACGACAGATGATATAGAAAAATAAGAATAATTCAAAGATAACAATAGAAACACCAGCAGTAGAAGTACGTCTTTTGTTCGATATTTTAAAAAATTGCACAATGCGCTTTACAATATCACATGGTTTTAAAAGTAGCAAGGTTGATAATATTTTGTTCAGCCGCTCTCATATTTTAAAAAAGAAAGAAATGATATGGAAAGCTTTTCTATACTACTCGTCCATTAGTATGGTCGACAGAATTATGTTAGAAGCCCTTGTCAGCTGCTTGTCTCTTAGATTTAGCCATTTAAAACAAGCAAGTATGTACAGTGTATTCTAAGTATAACGTCTTAAGTTCTACATGTACATGTATTAATATCGGTCCTACTGTCTAAAGGGCGACTTTCCTATTTTAAAGCAAACAACGTCCAATATACAATGCATGTTGTAAGAATACCTTGACAAGGTACATTTGATTTGATTTTAACATGATCCTATGCTATATGCAATCTGAAGCTTCAACAGGCATAAATTACAGGACAGAACAAGGTCAAGGTCTACTTTGTTGATGCCATCGTGGCCCATAGAAGTAGCCCAATGATATCAATTTTCAAAAAAGGGGGGTTTCGTGGCTTCTAAGCAAGCACAGTACTTATCTAAGGCATGAACTGGTAATAATTTGACAGCACCTAATCCCTGAGGTCATTTAGGTATGGCTCTTATCTGGAGACCCAGTGCTTAAAACAGCACTTAAATTCACTACATCTTCAAAATTCACTTTTCACACATACATCATACATCATAACCATTTCCTTTTCTTTTATATTACATTAATAATTATCCTAACCCACCTTGTCCGCTACAAAGCTCAAGAAAGCAGCTGGCGGCATTTTTCTAACACAAACAACTGAGTGGCATTGGCAGGTATGGACCTCATAATACAAGGTGTGAACCCCTTATAGAACTTCCTCCACCCTCCCTCCTCCAAATACAGGCGTTTAGCACAATGTAGCATGTTCTTATAGCGTCTAGCCTCTGGCCGCATGTCATCAGACTGCATGCTGGACTTGATGACATCCACAGGATAGATGAAGACCCAGAAAAGCAGCCCTCCTGCACCTCCAGATAGCAGCATACTGGTCACACTGAGGTCTGCTACTGTGCCGCCCACTGGTGTCATGTAAGTGCGAACCATCTCATACACACCTGTAGCAAGCAGGGGGAGGGGTGGGGATGGTAGGGTTAGGAGGTGAGTAAAAAGATGCTCTGGTTACTAAACCCTTCAAGGACAGCTGAATGATTTCATGTTTCATGCATAAAAAGCAGCAGAAGGCCTACAAATGTTGTGTTCAGGTAACAGAGGAAAACAGAAAATATGTAAAGTTAGAGCTCTGTGGGTAGGATTCTTTTAATCATTAATCTATGGAAGATTGTTCATGAATTATTTTACCCCTGGTGTTTTTAAGGGGGAGGGCTTAAAAAAATTACCCTCTTTGTAGCAAAAAAGAAGCCCACGCACAACTATAGATCAAAGAGGGGCGCACAAAATTATGACTGCCTTCGAGGGGGATGTAAAAACTGACCGCAGAGTTTGGTACTTTTTTACGCTAATCTACCAGTATCGTAAAACATATCTGTCTTTTCGATAAGCTCAAACTGACATTCAGAATTTTCCCATTTTCCCAAAAAAAGCATATGAAAAGTTTAGGAAAGGGCCAAAAAGGTAGTTTGTAGTGTTACCTAAATGCCACAAAATATTCTAAGGCTTTTACTGTTATCCCAATTGATGCATGAGGACAAGTGAGAGTTGAGGGGTTTTGCCAAGGATTATTTAAGAAGCAGTGCCCTGCTAGTGATTTTAGTAGTGCAACGGATTAATCAAAGGATGAATTGGTATGATATAAAACATGCCAGAGATCTTCTCCAAGTGGACCAATATCATTGCAATAATACAAATAGATGTAGAAGAAATTACAGGTATTTCCTGTTGCTCAACCATGCTGGTGATTGAATATTATTTACTAATAAAAAAGATTCATGAAAATATTGATTGCAATTATTATGATATTATAATGAAAGACAGCAATGGCACTCCTTCATAAGCAGAGGCATAAGACCATAAGAATTGGTAAAGGGGGATAACACACAATACAAAATTATCTAAATTGGTTTACACATCTGAATTGTGTATAAATTTGTTCTATATCTGTTGATAAATGCAGTTAAAGGTATTGCCTACAAATTGGTCTTTTTAGCTTTTTTGACTTCTATTGCTGCAATCTAGCCTAAAGAGTCGTTTATGTAACATTGATAATGAGCACTGCTATTACTTGCATAAAAAAAGAAGGTACTAGCAAAGTCCTCTCACGGTTGGTGCCTAGTAGGCGTATAGCTATATACAGTCGACTTGAATCATTTTTTTTTTTAAAAAGACATGCTATAAGATTTGATGGTTAAGCTAGTAAGCTACTACAATATAATAGTCTTTCTATAAACACTTATTTTAAGTTAATGGATTGTGAATCAGCAAAATGAACAGAACTACCATGCAAATTCTAAGTTTGCTGATAGCTTTTCCATATGGATATTCAATTCATAGCTCTTAAATCCTAGCAAGCAAACATACCAAAGTAAACAGCAAAAGCTGGAGCATCCCTGGCAATAGTAGCTCCCAGACCTTGGTAGACACCTCGTACACCATGGTGTTTAGCAATCTCATACCCCGCATGGAACACATTACGATACTGCACCTCAGCCCCTGATTTTGCCCGGATTATTTGAATCTGCATTTTAGTCTTGAACTGGAGAAAAGTATCAATATTCAATATCAGCTAGTCAGGACTCTTTGAAAAGCTCCGATCCAAGAACCAAAGCAGTGATATGGCGGATCCTTGTTGCAGTATTCCCGATTTTAAGCATGTACAATGGCCGTGAATTGTGTGATAAAGCGTCATAAACAATGTGCAGTATTGCAAGTTCAATGACTGTTAATTTGTACATTAGTCAAGCATCAACATCTTCAAGCACCCACAAAACCCTTTGATATTTAAATCCTAATCTAAGAAATCAAGGCCTAATGTATGAGACTATGTGTCAATCGGCAACTGATTCTATGGAACCAGTGTACCGAATCCTAAACAGACCAAGCACAGTAATCTAGCAATTGATAGTAATTTTATGTAGTAACTACTTCAACTCATTAGATAGCATCTTAATATCACTCCTTTGCCTAACTATATATAATAAGGACTAATGCCATTTATCAACACTTTAGTGCGACAAACGAAACTAAACTGTGTATTTCATGCGATAAGATTAGTAAAACTTTATTGTCAGCACAATACTGATTCATTGAGTACCATGAAATTGAATATTATGTGTACTTACTAGATCGATTGGACCTTCAAAGAATGAAGCAAAGAAACCAGTAACTGCCCCACACAGAAAGTATTCACCAGTCTGTAAGCGTTTTCCTATCCGGTCTGGTTTTGAGAGATAGTCCTGCACCTGTTTGAGTTACAAGCATAAAGATGTCACAATAGGTCATCTTGAAGTGCAAATTACAAGGTTGAGGCAGTTTCGGTGTGAGTACATGTATATATTTGTTCATTTTTGCTTCACTAATTGTTCAACATAATATTTCCAAAATACATTATCTGGTTGTTTGTTTTTTTTTGTCAAAAAGAGCACGATACATGCAACGCTACAGCTTAAAGCATTTTACTTACCTGATAATAAGATGTGAATAATGTTGCCCTGAAGAACATTTGTCCCACTATAGGTGAGGCTAAATCAGAAAATAGTGTCATTCATATCAATGGTCGCATTAAGTATTAGGAAGTCAAAACAAATGTTTCTCGGTAAAATAGATGTACGATATCTGAGGAATTGCAATCGTAATAGATCGATACATTTATTCTATGATCGTCCCATTATGACGTTTTCCGCACACACGTCAGGGACCACAATACACTCAGTTTCTCCTTACAGGAGGGTGTTGCTCCTATTGTAAAAAGAGCTGTGAGTATGTGCCCTCTTTTCTAAACAAGTCGTGCACTGCTTCACCTAAGTTCTTGCACTCACCACATTAGTCTGAAAAGTCACCTGCCTTGTTTAAAATAGAGAGAGCTGCACTACCAGGTACCTACTCATGTCACATGCTCTATAGTTTATTATACTGACTGACTTCTCCCAACTAGGTACCTACTCAAATCCCCCTTTTTTAGCACCGTACTTGAATGACCACTTGTGAGCAAGAAAAGGGATAAGTTATAGCTACATGAAAAGAAAGGACTGGAAACAAGGGCACTTTTAGCCAGCTCTTCCTTTTACTATAGGAGCAACACCCTCCAGTGGTAAGTTTATTTGCTGGGTGCCAATAATATCCACCAATATATACCATTCACAACATAAATTTGATGACGATTGCCGATAGCTATAATCACATAGTAGTATGAATCAATTTCTGCGTGTATCATGTATCCCACTTGAAAATCATTCAGCATGCAGAGACTCCACAGCTAGAGCAAATGAATAAGGTGAGTGGATGGGGCATGGATGATATACCATATACTGCTAGGAGTATGTCTATAGTCACAATTCCATGAAAAGACTATTTCAATGACTACCCTTCAAGACTTCACTTCTTATATCCTGTATCGGTGACAGGACAGCCAAGGACTGAACCTCCTATACTATAGCTCAGTGGCAGAACACCTTAACACCTGGAGGTCTTGCACATGAGGGAATAGTTAGTTTTCCTCACCTGCAAAGTCATATTTTCCATATTGCACAGAAGTGGACAAGAAATGAGGTGCCAGAAATGTGTGATGAGACTAGGTCATTTTTCAGGAGTAATCAAATACCTAATTATGAGAGCTACTCAAAATGATATACGGCAAAAGAGAGTCAGATCAGCACCACTTTATGCATAACATACTATCTTTGAACAAAAGCAGGTGCCTTTTGAGTTTTGAATTTTTTCGACCCCTCAGCCAGAGGGATCAAAATGATTTCACCTATTTTCAGCGAAAAAGCCTGCACATTACTCTAGGTTAAAAGGGCGCATTCACACACGCTTTTTGGCCCTCTGGAGGATAACAAATAATACAGAGGGGGGGAGAA
The DNA here is from genome assembly GCA_949317995.1 of Acholoe squamosa. Lineage (NCBI taxonomy): Eukaryota > Metazoa > Annelida > Polychaeta > Phyllodocida > Polynoidae > Acholoe > Acholoe squamosa. Next base: position 24,070,453 of record OX439046.1, read on the forward strand.
ATTTTTTTTCACGCATCCGCCTGCAACCCCCCCCCCCCCCACTGTTGTTAAAAAATGATCACTCCCTTAGTGCCAGGGAACCCCCAAGACCCCACCACCTTAGGCTGGCTACAGTTCCTAAGTTCTGGCCCCTCTCCACTACCGCGTACTAGATAGAGGTCCCATACTTGAAATGTTTTCTCAATATTTTGATTTTTCTGGAATCAAAATCAAAAGACTTGAGCTAGTCTACCACCTGGTACACACTACGTGTATACAAGTACTTTGTGTTGTGCTTTATATAAACATAAAATAGAAAATGATAGCCTCACCGGAGAGATTTAATGTCATTGGCAAGAATTTTCTGCTTTACAGTTATATTATTGATTGTATATAGGCCAGTAGTGTCATGACCCCTTTAAGTACTAACCTGACACACTTTTACATCATATAAACGCTCCTCCATATAGGCACTTACCTACACCCTTGTACAATCCACCGATACCTTCCCATTTCAATGTCTTGAAGAAGCAGTCTGCTAGGCCATTATAGACAGGGTTGACTGTAGGCTGGGTCTGTAGTCTCACCTTGAGGGTGTCAAATGGATGCCCTACCAGGCACACAGCGATGCCTGCCGCAGTGCCTGACACACAGTTCTTGGCTGTCCTCTCTATAAACCCTGGTGTCGTCCTGGGGGCCGCCATGCTGGTGGTTTACTTTCTGACCTAGTAACAGTGTGTTATACTGATGTAGACTCGGTATGTGTATCAGCTGGCCTTACTGTGTATATCAATTTATAATTCTATGATATCCAGGCACGCTAGCAGTGTTATGCCAGTTGCGGTTTCACCCCTTGTTTCACCCTAGTGCAATAAAATGTTTGAATGACTATTGTTTCTGCCTTCCATCAGCCGTGCCTGGGTGAGATGGATGGGAGTAGGTCTAAACCTATCATAGGAAGTGCTCATTTTATTGTCAATGGGGGAGGGGTGTTTGTGGAGAGGGTGGGGACGGGGAAAGAATGTTACTTCTCTTGAGTGGGGAGGCGCTGAAATTCGTAACCTCTCTTGTTTGGGGCATAAAAAGTTGGATTTTTTGTGTGTTGTTTTTTGTTGTTGTTTGTCTGTTTGTTTGCCGCTGCTCAGTATGACAGTTTAGAGAGGCACATGAAAACCTTCCGCACCAGTGATAAGAAGAAATCCATTTCCAAGGTTTTACTAACAATTCTGTCAGCTCCTGGAGGGGGAGGGGTGGCAAAAACATCCATGTGAATTATAACCTCACCCCCCCCCCTCTATTAATGACTGATGACCATCCTTGTTTGAGCCTATACTCCACTGACCCTTCTAAGTACCACAGTTTTAAATACTGTATCATCGAGTTTAAGCGCCGGGTTGTGAATAAGAGCTGGTCTCGAAAATACACCACGGAAGGGGTATTGAAATTACAAAAAAGGACCTCAAATATGCGCCTGTATTTTATAGGGGCCGGGGATAATAACCCCCCCCCCCCACACACACACACACATACAAATCTATTGATGAGCGCGGGGCTGTTTTAAGAACTATCGTAAATTGGATGTAAAGTAGTGTAGGCATACGGTAGTACCTTCGTTTAGCATAATTTGAATAGACCAAAGTGTCTTAGGTTCTGGCCCAGAAACTAATGGATACTTTCTGGGGAGATAAGTAAAATAAGCAACAAGGCTCTCAAAAGAACCAATTTGGTAGAGATACAGTTAAACATACATTATAACACAGATACAATGGGTTCCAGTGACTGCTCACCTGAGGATAGTAGCAGTCCTGTGCCACGCTATCTGCTAATCATCTATTGATACCACACAATGCTAGGTGGAAGTGATAAGATGCGTAAACCGTATTGATCGTAAAGAGATTACACCTTGGAAGCTACTATGTCACTGTGTGCCAGTATTCCAATACCGATCTGGTGAATAACACACGTTTTTATATGTGGTATAGATATACATTAAGTTGGTCACTGTATTCATGTCCATCGGTGGTTCTGAAATTTGGATAAAGGCGAGATTCCATAATCTTAATTTTAACCAGCCGAAAATAAAACAACAGCTATAAAATATTTAGATTGAATGCATAGAGGGAAATTGCCAGTGTACTAAGTCAGAAATTGGGCAAATGGAAAACCCCTTAAAGGACTGATCGGACTACCGGGTATTTCTGATAGTTACATAGTCCATTCTACTGTGTTATCATGTGTAGTGCAAGCGACTGGCTTCATTCTTTATTAGGGAGTGATCATCTTTTAACAATGGAGACATAATAGTCCATACAAATGCTATAATCGATAGTACTTAATTGACACATGTACTTCAGATATTGGTTTTCTTTTTCAAATGTATCCATGTTTTGATTGCAAAAGGTTCATGTGGTACCCGCAACTCATCTAACATTGGGCCTATATTGGACCGTATGCTGATAGACCCTGGTTAATTGTCCATTTTAAATATATACTAACTGAAATACAAGAAATACTTTTTTTTCAGGATGGATCTGTTGAAGCTTTTATTTTTAGATTCGGTTTCCAATGTAATCAAGTATGACCAAGATGTCCTACTATACTCTATTCAATTTGAACTCTTGAGTGAATAAAATAACTGAAAGATGATTTTTGATGAATCGGTGCAATATGTCTTTTTTCTGTTCAAATTACATGTGTATTATGTTTTTTCTTCTAGCATCGTATATTGACAGTACTACTTAACCTTCAGCCTCAACCCCTTTGCTTTCCTATAGATGCAGCCCTGTAGGTTCATAGAATAATGATGAATTAGCAATCCTTTTGAAATAACCTCCTGGTCTACTCAACAGCAATATATTACACTGACCTTGCAATTTACTACACTGTAAAAACAGTGTTTAGGGATTGAACACCAGTGTTTAAGACTTAAACACTTGTTTAAACACTTATTTGTCCCACTTTTCTAAACGCTTCTTTAGTGCTAAACACATTCAATTTTAAACACGTTTAACTACAAAGTGTTTAACCAAGTGTTTAAATGCTAAACACTTAAACACTTACATGTTTAGATGTTTAAGTACAAGTGTGTAAAAGCTAAACACCTAAACACTTCAAGTGTTTAGGTGTTTAAATGCGGGTGTTGAGAAAATTTGGTGTGTATCTTTAAACACCTTTTTTGCAGTGTAGTATGAAACGATCGTATTTTTTGATGTATGGTAACATCTTGCCTATTTCAATATGTGCAATGATAACGTCGAATAGAGTGTTTGATTTAATTAGAATTAGTAAGAAAAACTCTCAAGATGAATCAAAATGAATGATTTTCAATCATACACTGATTTAGCGTCCAAAACCTATTGGTACTAAGGCAGCTATGTGATACAAAGTAAGTCCTTTACCTGCATCCTTCATTTTGATTTTTGTGGACCAGCAGTTAGCCATTTGATATGAGTTTATAAATAAGTTCAATTACCAGCTACAGCTTTTAAATGTTCATGCATACAGGTTTAGACGTTTAGGACCCATGTAAACATCTGTGAATTGAAAAAAGGAAAATCAGTCAAGATTTGCAATTTTAGATAATGAGTTTAAAGAGAATGTTCACAGAAAAGTCATATAACAGGGATGGGCTGAGCTACACTCATACAAAGAGGTGGGGACGGGGTAGTACATTTGTTTAGTGGAAAAATATCCCCTGGACGCACGAAAACCCACCACTCCCTCTGTTGATAATTTATGACTACTCCACAATGATTACAGTGGTGTGATATGATTGCCTTAGCAAACCCTATGGAAATACTACATAATGTAAGTGCTTAAAGTAAAGAACAGTTATAGTGAATTACATACGATCACCCACTCTAATTTGAGGGTTTCAAATTGCTGCAGCTTTGTTCAGTCATACCAAGTTGAGTAATGTCTTTCTGAGATAAATAGTAGGTTAACCTAGGCTGAGAGAGACAGCCAGTGTCGAGCATAATGACATCATAAATGACAACACTGCTCTCTAAAATGTGAGAAGTTGGAAATGGAGATACCTCACTTTCTTTCAAATATTGATTTGCAGAATCTAAATCAAAACCAACATTCAAATATATGTACATTTTTCTGTACATGTACAATATTTTCATCCTTGTTTATTTTACTATAATTTACTACGTACGTTTATATATATATATATATATATATATATATATATATATATATATATATATATATATATATATATATGATGTTAAGTAATGCTCCTTTAATGACTGCTACGTTATTATAGACATTACAATGAGAAAGAGAAGAGTGAGTAACGTGCCTGTTTGTTCACAGGTTATGGTGTACCTAAACGGACAATGTGCATGGTTGATATGGCTGCTGGGTACAGGGGTATTTGTAGTTGAATTACATTTTTTTGGACATTTACAGAGACATTCTCTGGACATTTCTTGCGAGGACATAGACAAAACAGACAGGTGTTGTCATCTGAGCATAGCGTCTATATTGTCCCTTCTTAGAGAATAAGCAAGTTTACCTGGAAAAAACTTTTCATTGTCCTCCATATCTCCTTACAGTCTCTGATCATTCTGACTGGCACTTACTCTCTCAGAAAGGTTTGTTTTTCTTTACCTAAATTTGTTAAGCTAATTGTTAAGCTAAGACACAGATATATATATGTATATATATATATATATATATATATATATATATATATATATATATATATATATATATATATAAAACCTCCGTCTGTGTGGCCTTCAAAACTATGAGGAACCAGCAGGAGGTTTGTCCCACCCACACACACCTTTTATAATCCCGTTCTACATGTGTGGAAGTATGTTTGACCAGATATGACTTAAACTATTGTGACAAACTCATATTGACAATGGATCCTTAGATGTGTTCGTCAGCAGTTGATTTCCAATGCTCATTGATAATATTATTGTGGCGCTCTCGAGATGGTGAAAGATGGTGGTGCCCTAGGGGGTGCAGAAGCATGACCTCTAGGTGGTAGCACCAAGGTGGTGCAAAGGGATGGTGCCTCTGGGTACTGAAGGGTCGTGCATGGTGTTCCTAGGCACTGCAGAGGTCGATGATGGAGAATACAGCAGAAGCGATGCCGAATGCAGCAGCACAGACCAGTAGGGTGGTGTGGTAGGGGGGCAGGTTCACATGTCGCTGGGCACGGTACAAAATGAGCCCAATGATGACCAGGGCCGCTAAAGGGAGTGGAAGAAAGCAAACATTGAATGGCATGGACATTTTTCTTTTTCAGAACAAAATCATTTTGAACTTCATCGACCATAGAGAAAAGTGCAATATGTTTTGTCGCTGGCGAGAACAAACAACTATTATGCCACTTAAAAAAATTATCGGCTTTGCAGACCCGCCCGCACCATGTAATAAGGGCTGCATTAAACCTTTTTATTCAAATGTTTCTGTAAAAAAAAGTGTAAAAATTCCGCATCTACTGAGAGAAAATCTTCCGAAGACAAAATATTTCATATCTCAGCAATTATTTTGAGTAGAATCATAATTTAAACAGCCTAATAATCCTCATTTCTACATCTACAATGTTAGTCTGTTATTTACATGGAGTTACTAATTGATCTATTGATATGACTACTTAGATAAAGTATTTCATAAAACTATTGAGTAAATAGAAATTAAAAAAGGCCCTCTCTCATTACTTTAAACTCAAATAAAAATAAACAAAAAAGAGGCCTCCCTTCCGCACCTTTTTTTTCAGAAAGGTATCCGCAAAGCTGACATTTTTTAAGTGGCCTTAAAGCTACTGATACCAAAGGGCAAAAATAACTTCTCTGTGGTATACATTGAAAAAAAAGATGCTGGCCAGTTCTTTAATGATGCCACCTTCATTACTATGTTGTTTAGTGACACCATATAAAAGTAATATAAAAGTAATCAAGAAATAACGTGTAGATCTCTTGTGTCTTCATAGTAACAACCTTCAATAAATACAGTCTAGAACAAAACAATTTCCCTCCCATTCCTCCCTACCCCCACCCCTCTACCCGAACAAAAGAAACAGTATACACAATCTGCTAGGTCGTGTTTCTCATTAACTCAAGAAGAATACAATGATGAATTTATATGGTTAAATAGCGAACTGCGCATTGATAATTCAGGTACTGTACCCAACATTGGAATTTCGACTTTTGTTAATATTGACATATCAATGCAAGTCAACTCAACTGGGCTACAGCCCCACTTGGCAAAGAAACCTTTTTTTACGTCTGTGCTGTCGTATCTTAAGCATTTATAGGTTTGTAGTCCTCCCACCCCTTTATATCCACACTCTCAGCCTGAATTGTAAATGGGCAGTAAAGACCACTGTAATGGGTACACTAGTACCAACATCGAGTCTTTGGATTTGTACTGATAATAACTACTACTCTTTTTCAAATGTAGAAGCAATCTACTGCAAAACCCTTGGCACAGTCTAACAGTGTATATTGAAACATACAGCAGACAGTAGAGAACACAAATGCGTTCCAGTTAGAACGTCATTGTTGATGCACTCGATACCAGCATGTTTCAATGAAGATAGGGATTAATGACTACCCTCAAAGTATTCAAATATGTAGGTACTTTTGACCATAATCGGTGTAGTATGCAAAATGTTGCTCCGTGAGAAATGTTTCCGTGTAAATTCAAGTTACACTTTGCATTAATCATAGTTCTATGGCGTAGGGCTAGTATCATTAGAGTTGTTGTTTCTTCAATTTCTATAGAGAGGGATATTATCATGGTTTCTTCTTTTCAAGGAAAAAACTATTTGTTTCGAGTTTAAGCAAAGTTTATCACTCTCCTAGCAGATGTTATGATCTAGCTCCATACCATTTACAGGCTGCAAAGTCTGTTGGGAGAATGCTGGAAACATTTGTCACGGCAGCGACATCCTGCATGCGACAACGGCTTAAGGTGGGTTGCTATCATTGAAATTGAGCCTTCTGAGCAGATTCCTGCGCATATTATAGCCTATCTTCATCAGAATTAGACCATGTTTGGTGTGTAGATGCCTGTATAAGTCCTCAGTGTGAAATCTTGTTCAAAATTGTGCATTTTATGACACTTTGAAATTTTGGCATATTTATGTAGAGGTACGTTGATACGAACCATAGTGTTGGGTACCGTCTGACGTGGCGGGTGAGTCGAGTCGTCGGATGTTCCTCAGGTTCCGGATAGGTGGCAGCACCGATCCGGGTCTATGGGGACATCTGACGATGAACACCTAGGTCCTTATATAAAGGCCAGGGCTCAGCCACTACGTCAGAGGCCCTTCGGGCCTCTGAACATGTAAGACCTTTTTAATATCTAATAGCTGCCCTCTTACCACCTACCGGGTAGCCATGAGTGTTTCTATAATAAACTATCCGTTGGCATACACTTGAATCACCGCCTTGCTCCTTCTTTCCCGATAAGTAAGGCCCGAACCACTAGGTCTGTAAGACTAAAACCATTACATTTACATCTAGATTTTTTTAATGATTCTCTAATGTTCTTTTATACCTTATGATTATAGCCCTCACAGTACCAAGACAATGATGTAGAAGTGGTAGGCTATTCACAGTGACCAAGGGCTTATTATATATATATAATGAAGTAATTTTATGTCAAGTTTTGGTCTGTTTTACCCATTATGCTGTGCTTTGAATATGGATTTTTGTTCATTCTTCCTATACTTTTTTATTTCAAATGACCAAAACTCCAAAACTATGCATTGGACCCCATTTCAAAATTCCCTTTTTCAAAAGCAAATAACCTGAAGTACTTTTAAGAAAAAATTAAGAAGAATCTAGCATTAGAAATAGCTAATCTAATCATTTTTGTTTTGAAATTATAGAAAATGTATCTTTCTTTTGGTCGAATCATGAGGAATCTACCAAGAATGCCACATATTGGAGGTTTTAAACAAAAAATCTTAATGAATATGGATATTAGAACTTTCATCATGCGAGGTTTCTGTTTTTGCTTGTTATGATAGAAAAAAAATTCTTAAAGTTGAGTTATTAATTTTCTTATTTTCAGGTGAAAATGAAAATTCTTTCATTTTTCAAATTTCAATATTAAAAAAAGTTGTTTGGAACCCCCTTCTTTTCTTTGCAAAATCCTATTCCAGTTCAAACAAAGTACACTTGACCAAAAAATGGAGGATTTCTAGGAACTTTAAATAAATGGTAGCGACCCACCTTAAGTCTTCTACCTGGTAAAAATAATATGGAAATGCATCCCTATATCTCACACATATTAATGCAAAGAAGTCCTTGGGGGCACCATTTCAACTTTCAGAATTACACTGACGTACTGAGTGTACATCCCTAGGTCATATACGTGTGGAGACTGTCTGCCCCCACACGGGACAGTGGTGATGGCTGGTGCAGTGGGGATCTAAACTTGGGCTTGATACAACCCTGGAGAAGGACACGTATCAGGGCTTGATACACTCTTGTAGATGAACATATTATATGGGCTTGATACACTCCTGGAGAGGGACAAATCTCTGGGCTTGATACACTCCTGAAAATGGACATAAATACTTGATACACTCCTGTAGAGGGACATACAGTGTCATATATGGTCTTGATACACTCCTTGAGAGAGACATTAACTTTATACCTAAGGATTTGGTGACACCAACAGAAAAAAAGAGATCACACCGGGGACTATCACCTGTCAACCATATATACTGACGTCAATACAGTACTTGACACCTTTTATCATTTGCCCACAATGAACTCATTCTTTTTCTTGGTACATAGCTCAGGTAGAGGAGGAGTTAGAACATCCGTATTGACACCTTTTACAAATGTAACACAATACCGAGAATGCTGACAAAACTGGCATAGGGTAGGTTAACCTAAAGACGACCGTTCCTGCGCAGGCACTCAATGATGGATTCGTAGGGGGTAATATCTCTGAGAGCTTTAGGTCCTCAGACTTCCAAAAGGCACTGAATGAAAGATAATTGTTTAGGCTTTTTTACCTGCCATATGTTGAAAATCCATGTGTATAATATATATCTATTTTATCACCCTTACTAAGAACATTCCATTTAGTTCATTTTCACCTTGAGATGATCACTTTGCACCTTGGGACGACCACTTGATACACAGCTTTTGAATGGGGTCATTTTCATTAAGCCATAATTTCAAAAAAGAATAAGTGTCTTACATAAATATACAATATAATGTTACTCTTGATGGTGCTGTATTGTAATGAAAATGTATGTTTTCCAGCAGCTAAATTGGAAGGGATATTTCAGTAAAGATTATGTTCATCGTAGTTGCCATTCCCATCTAATTAGAGGTAATAATCCTAGCCCTGCATTAAAAAGGCTTTGTTTTATGATTATCTATCAATATCAACCGCAGTAACATTTTGCTTGACTTAGCATTTATGTTCTTGATTTCATATGGTTCCTTTGAATACTACTCATAATAGGAAAACAGCAGAGTTTGAAACCCATGCATATCATCTAGAGAATGTGATATCCCAAGATAATTATGGATATGAATCTTTTGATGTAATCCTACATAATCAGTGGTTTCTACTCAATTAAAAGCATAACTCTCTCTTTGGGTGGTGGTCGACTCAAGGTGAAATGGTGGTCATCTCAAGGTGCAATTGGCATGCCTGGGAAAATGAGTCATAAATTGAAAGTATTTAACATTTCTGAACATTTGTTTATGTCATCATTTACTTATGATATATTTATATATATATATATATATATATATATATATATATATATATATATATATATATATATATATATATGTCTAGAATCAATATTTGGTACATGTGAACAATCTCAATGTTCAGAATCTGCAACCAAAGTTAAAGATTTTCTGGAGAAATGACCAGTTGACCATGATAAAAACCAGTCAAACATGGGTACTTTGGTGTATTGTTATACAATGATAACTACTCAACATATCATAGGTGGCCAGTCCATGGGATACTATAACACCTCTATTTCAGGAATATAAGAGGTACAGCCCCATACAGTAGATGTAAATGTGAGAAAAACAAGGTAGCAGGTGGTCAACTCAAGGTATGTGGTCGTCTTTAGGTTAACCTTCCCTACAAGGCCATACAACTTTAGAAATTTTGATTTGTTAAAGGCAGGTTCTACAAAGTAATGCATCATTGTGTACAGGTGTAGCTCAATGCTTCGAACTGTACTTTTCTGGAGTAACAAGAAATGCGGTTGTGACCGCGTAAAAAAACGCCTCCCGCCGTTAATGTCGGTATTCAGTAATTTTGTATTGTGAGACCTCATCACATGGGGCAAATGAAATCATCATAGCGCACTCCCGTACCGCTTCGCGGTACCGCCGCTACGCGGCGTGGGAGGCGCTAAAAAACAAAATTCATATTATGCTATTTCGACCTTGCTGAGTAGATCATCCTGGTTCCTGATTGTTCGACTTCTCTTCTTTTTTTATTCTGGATAAATCTCAGGAACTATTTGTTAGTATTAATTGATACCACTCTGATGTCAAAGTATTGATTTTAACCTGAATTTCCAAAGTGGTCAATGTCACAAAACGAATATATTAAGGGTGTGGGGTCTCCTACGAACACTTGGTCACCTGTCTCTGGCTGGCACCACTGATATTTGGACCTTAATGCTATGGGACTTTTCATCAGTTTGAGGGCCACAGGCAGCTGATTGCATCTTTGTATACACAACAAAATCACCGATTCATGGCCTACTGATATGGCATACGGACAGTATCCTTAGCCCTCCCCGGCTTTCTAGTTCTATTAGAGCTTGGAGTATGATTATTTGGTTCACTATTAATCTCAAACCATTTAATTCCACTATCACTGCTGACAGACGGCCAATGGTCACCTTACGGGCACCCGCCATTGCTGCATGTGACGTCATGACCTCATGACCGAGTTGGACCTGAAAATGAGGCTCGTGGAAATCAGCTGCCTGCTGCCTGTAGCTGCAGCCTGATTACAATCAGCTGCCTCTGGCTCACACAGTAATGAAAACTCCCATAGCGTTAAGGTCAAAAGTATCATCAGTGGTGTGAGCCAATGGCACGTGATTTCAGGGCCAGTGCCCGTGCTGGTTATGCTCTGGAAAATGCAGTTGAATTAAAAGTTCAGCCTGAAGAAAAATTCTGGCTCAAAAACCCTGGGGTACAAACTTGGCATGCCTATCTTAAACATATTGAAATACAGCTTATATTCATTGCCCACCCTCACAAACCCGCCAGCCCCCCAGAGAATCAAACAGAAATGAATTGAGTGGTCTGATATTTGAGATGACCCTGTGTCATTAGGTTATAAGATGTGTAGTAGTCATCTTACTCCATTAGTTGACCGAGCACCTTCCATCATCTCTTAATATCCCATCCAAAATTTATGGGGTTATCCACTGCTATACTGTATTTCTTATTAAACAAGTTTAAACTTTTATTAGCCATAAAGTTCATGTAGTCGCATCAGACGAATTCAGTTGTTTTTTTTCTAGTATGGCCCTTGTTTTCCATTGTGTGTACTATAACGCATAGACATACCTTTGTATACCAAGGTCCATGACATACTATGGTTCTTTGGGGCATAAATATATACTTAGTTGGCTAACAAGTTAATGACTGGCCGTCATTCAAGGAATGTTGTGGTGACCCTACCATATAAAAGAGCTACCATCATCCTTCATAGGATTGTTACAGCATATAGTGCCAAAATAAACTATAGGAACTTCAAGTTTTTCTTTAAATACTTCCACCTTCCCACTATACCAGGAGGTCATTTCTTAAGGCACTACGATCACATACAGCACTACGACCGCAAAATGTCAATGCTATTCCTATGGGAAATTTGGTACGACTATAGAAGGGTGCAGTCGTAGTCTGTTAAGAAATAGCCTCCAGGGCAGGCATCAGTAACTGCACCTTATACCCTGCATTGATATACATAAGCATCAATAGTACCGTATACAACTGAAGCAAACCGACCTTATTTGGAGAACTTTGAAGGAATCTAATTGCTTTCAAGTTCCATTTTACCATCAAGTTCGAACTTATCACTGTATCTAACATTACGAAAATTCACGACTAAGGCATCAAAATAATACAAAAGGTGTGTACTTTCAGAAGTTTCATGAGGAAATTGTAAGCGGTTATAGAGTTAAAGTTAGCAAAAGAAAAAGAAAACTATTATACTTTTTCTTTAATTCTGGTCTACAACTTTTCAAACACACTCAGTTCCCACCCTAGGAGTAGGACGCAGTCTAGCCCTCATGGACCCTTCAATACCTTCCTCCTACACACAACTCAGCAGAATCAATGGTTTTACATGGGGACTATTACAATACCAAACCCACACCATGCTCATCACTCATAGACAACATACCCCCTCTACAAGCACTTCAAATCTTCAGATCTGAGCTTCCATGGACAAAGCGCTGATTTCCTCATATATCTAGCAACATTCCACAGCAACCAGTCCCATGATTCTCAGGAAATGGCCTCAGGGCAGCATGGCTTGTAACGATGATGATAATAATAACAATATATAATAAGTTCCAAAATGTTTGAATGTGAATAAGAAATACTGCATCCCATCCCAGAACCCAGTCCCTGCAGGATGAAGTACCTACCAGCAGCTAGTGTGAAGACAGTGGCCAATATGAGAACCACCTTTGACCCCTGTAGTTGTCCCACCTTGACCAGCACAATCAATAGGAAGGCCACCAAGAAGCACAAGAAGCCACAGATCTGAGTGGACACAATAGGGGTCGACCCAACAAAGTCATGGTTAGCCAGGGCCAGCAGGTCCAACTCAAAGCCCAACAGGACAAAGGTGAGGGCCAGGGCCCGCCAATCTGCCATGGTTCCCGACTCAATGGTTGGTTGGTGTAGAGTTTATTACTTCGTTGAAACTTTTGAGGTTGGCCCAGAAGGCTTGACTCGATAGAAAGACCCTTGAGATGCTTTCCAGGTACAATTAGTATGTCCAATGTCTCCTGTTTGATCTTACTCCTTTTGATACCTCACCTGTTGATGATGGCTACTGGACAACTTATTATCAAATTTTCAGATATTGTTTGTAGACAGCAGCAAGGATCTTTGTTTTGCAAATTGCTTTGCAGGCGTCACTGCTATTCCAAATACTTTTTCAATTAGATTTGATTTATCAGATTTAATCATAAAATGATGTCTTCCAGACAATAAAACTTGAGGTGGCGATAGTTTGAGGTAATGTTGTACCAGGTTTCCTTGAAAGATAATTTCTCCCTTTAAGGTTTCAGTTTGTATTAGTATTCGGATTTCCTCCAACCTTTGCTATCTATCCAATTTATAATGGCAACAGTCACCGTGTCCTGTGATCTCCTGTGCAGCATATGGCGACATGGAACGACGATGGCAGTAACCATGGCGACATGGCAATGTCACGTGGTCAACACACATGTGACGTCACAGACGAAGGAACATTCCTTCTAACAGTCATACGTAAAAGTAATGTCTGGAAGGGTTATTAAAAAAAAGTCCTATTATATTAAACAGTTTTTTTCCCCGCTCAGATTTCCTCTTCTTCCTTTCCCTCCTTAACCATTGGACTAGAATTTAAAAGAGTGAAATGAAATTTTCTCCCTAAATGGACTACTGTTAGCGTTGTTAATAATGACCTCTCCCTTAGTTGCACAAACATCCTTTACCGGACTCTGTCTGTAGTAGGCCTATGTATTTTAGGTCAATGTCATCTTATAATTACTGTTAATTTGTGAAAATGACACTTGCCTGTGGCTGAATTTAGAAAAAGATATACACATGATTTGATGTATTCCAACGGGTATAAAAAGGACTGGAGGTGTATGTCCAATTTACAAATTATTTGAAAGTCCTGCCAAACATTGTTGAGGTAGAGCTAAGTGGCCATGTTAGTTGGTAGTGGTCTGGTGTGAGGGGGAGGGTGGTGAGAACCTGGAGGGTCTTGCCAAAAGAAGACGAGGAAGAACCTCTGTAAATTTTCTCAGAGAGTACTGAGGAAAACGTGTATGGCCTAACTCATTTTCATAGTATTGAAAAAGAGATTACAGCAGAATGCATGGAAAACTCTTTTTGAGAAGTAAAAAAATGTGCACGTTTTATCTAAACGATTATCCAAACAATCTTTATTAATACAAAAACGTGCACGTTTTCCTTTTGGGTCCACGTTTCCTTTTTGGCAAGACCCTCTAGTTTAAGCTGTAGAGCCATTCCGTTGCCAAATCCACTGGCATTAACATGGTAGGTGGAATGGCATGGACTTCAGCATCAGCTGTTACCAATGGTCACCACCATCTGCAGCGCCACCTGTGTGGTGACATGAACATGGCCCAACGCCCAAAGTAGGCCTAATAAAAAAACTGGTTTATTTAGTGTAAGCATGTAGTCACGTCAACGAGTCAATGGTGTATATTATTGTGTCGGGTGAAAGGATTGATTTCAAAGAGAACTAAAGAGTAAATTTATAAATTTGAAAGTCAATGGCGGATCCAACGGTTTGGAAGAGAATGTTCTAGGGCGATTTCAAGATTATAAAAATGAGAATATCCCTATGACCTCTCTAAATACATCTAACCGACTTATAAATAAATAATAAATGATTATGATTAGCAATGATTGCAGTGGCTTATTTGAGCGTGGGTGTTGAATTAGGGTCAGAGGTAGCTGAGGGTAGAATACAATGACCTGAAGCACCATAAGCCAATCAAGATTACCAACAAAATAAAAGGCAAACCTGGAGCCAAATTTTAGACACTTTGATAGTGTTTTATAGCCCAGATAGCCCTAAAGGGTCATTTTATTGTCATAGATCGCTCAAAATTGATAAGTAGACTAATATATGACCAAATATGCCCTGTGCAAAATTTCGGACCTTTACCTGCACAGTGTCCAGAGATATGAGGGATTGCTTACCGTCCTACATGTAGGACAGTAGGACTTAGGACTGCTGTCATTTCAAATTTGTGTTCTTTTGGTTGCAATGGAAACCACAAGTCCTGTACAAGAGTGCCAGAAACTGACAAATAGGCTTATATATGGCCATTTATGCCATACAAGAAATTTCAAAGCTTTAGCTATAGCGGATCCAGAGACAGACTTTGGGCGTCTGTCTCCTCTGAAAAGGTACAAATCTTTGCCAGAAGGTAATTTCCTAAGTTGTAGGTGTTTTGGGACATATGTGTAATGTCATAAAGTACCTTAGAATACCCATATGGAGCATTTTTGGAAGCCTTGGGCTTAGAACTATATAGGATGCAACATTTTACTTCCATATCTGTTAAGTTTACTTGCGGATATAGACCTCTTCCCATAATGTCACTTAGGCGTCCTACATGTAGGACAGTAGGGCTATCTGGGATAGTATAAAAACCTCGCCCATAAGGGGCACGGGTCCTGACTTTGGGCAGGTTCTGTAGGTTGCAGTTAAGGCTTTGTGTACGAATATAATATATGATGATTATGCTTGCACTAGTGCCTTCTAGGTACTGATACAGGCACGAGGTGGAGCCGAGTGCCTCTATCAAGTACCTAAAAGGCATGCATGCAAGCATAATCATCACACATTGCATTTATACAATGGTCTGCACCTTTAGGGTGCATTAGAATGCATCAGAATGCCCTCTGCATTCACTGACATACAAATATATATGGTATCCATAGGGTCCCAGACATATGACTCATCTAACCCAACACTATTGTCCAGCCCCATGGCCTATGGATAAGATGCAGAACTTTATATCAGAAGGTACCTGGATTGGTCCCAGGCAATGCTGAGCTTTTTCGGTATGAACCACTGTCAAAGTTATGTCATAGCTGCTGTCACATATAAGAAAAGTATAGAAAAAGAAGACTGTCAATATTCAAGTGTCAACTCTCAGTGCCTCTATCCTGTAATAAAAGCACTCAGATTTTCCAGTTTGGGCACCCAAAATCATTCTGAAATTTGATAACCGTGGTATAATGTTAGCTACTCATATATCTAGTGAGACCTGACATAAAACTATATCCAACAACCAGATGGGCATGGTCTAAATTCGATTCAGTACTTAATCAAGGATTTTTCAAACTCCAAGCCAACACCCAAATTGACTTATTTCTTTTGCAAAGGAAGCAAAGTTTTCAGAAAAAAAGTAACTAATCACAAAATGGGGGGAATTGATAGGTTGCTAGAATACAGTTTCTGGTTCCCCGTGGCCAGGAATAGCACAGTCATCTCATGAAGACCATCGAAAACTGCTGGAAAGCAGAGTGGTTGAGTAATTGTAGAGATCCTGTAACTGACAGGTGTGTGTTTAAAATGACAGGGAGGGCTATCGCCATTGGATATTGCAGGCTTCTTTTGCTGCATGCGTTCTTTCCTTGTGGTTAATGAGTTCATTTTCTAAGCTCAACCTGTCAGATTCAGAACTGCGCATGCGTTTATACAAGCTACCGCCAATTCGCCCACATTGGTAGTAAACTAGGATCCACAGAAACTATGAAGCAATAAACAAGTCCGATGTGATCCTTTTTCAACAACGGGGGAGGCAAATATGTTTCCACCCCTTAGCTGGGGGTTGAAAAATAATTTTCAGTGTTTGGAGGTAGGGGGGCTTGGCATGGTATATAAGGGGTGGGTAAAATGATTTTGTGAGGGGGTACCCTCCGCCCCCCAGTTATTACATAATCCCCACGCCCTAATTTTCAACTGTGACATCATGCAAAATATCATCAAAGTCTTTATCAAAAAGTGATTTTTGAGCAAGGGCCGCGGCCACTTTTCGCGGATGATGCCAAAGTCGTCCGTCCGTGTGCTTCTTCCTATTCATTTATAATATTCATTTCTGGGGGGGGGGTTTGAACGGACACGAACGGCCAGCTATTAGGGAGTGGTCATTATTTATCAACAGGGGGTGGTGGGTTTGAGGTGCTGCGGCGCAAAAACTTTTGACCCCTCTTGAGGAAATCGGGAGTGACGAAAATGGTAAATCAAATATAACATCAGAACGAGAAAATGTGATCTATCAAATAACTGCTTTGGGGGCGTTAACACCTCAATAACTAATGCTTGAGCTTGGACAAATCACATCAACTCAGTTGATATGGAGCATGCACATGGAATATGGCAAGCAATAATTATGTTCACCTGGTGATAACACAGCTTCTTCATTTGATATAAGAGATTTTATCATTGATATCACAGTTTTAGGATTATATATGACAGTTATTCCAGGGAAACCCCCTGAATCAGGATGATTATGAAGTTTAGAGCAGAGGATGGACTTTTCTTATTGCTAATCTAGTTAAGGCCTTATTCCAGTCAGTGAAAGTTCACCTCCAGTTAGCAGTTTTCCAGTCAAAGTTTGACTTTGACTGGAAAACTGCTACCATGGCTGTGCTAAAAAGTTTGGAAAAATAGACTTTTTCAGTCAACGTTGACTGAAAGAGTCTACATGGAATCATAAAAATGAAGGTCTGTGAAAGTGGGAGACAGCTAACTAGAAGAGTCAGGATTTCACTTCATCAGTCACAGAAAGTGGGAAAAGGTCCCTCAAAGTTGACTTTTTCGGTCAGCTTTTTGTGACTTTTTGCAAACTTGAAATAAAGTAGAATAAGGCCTTTAATTAGCTTGAAAAAGAACAAACCATCCATTATTTTTCATTCTCTGTAAACTCTATTATCAGGTCGAAACAGGACTTTATTGGTAATTTCAATATATTAGGTTTTAACTTTTCTAGCTGTAATATCAGTGGTTTCATCTTTGATATTAGCGTGATACATTCGTGATATCAAGGTGAAAACTATGACACCACAGTTTCCAGTAAACGCCAGTTTCGACCCGATAATGGAGTGTACAGTGTACGAAAAATAGTAGATGACAATCAACATAAAACCTTGTTTGAATCTGTGGAACATTGATATATCACATCATCAGGCTGCTACAGCAATATGTTAGAAAAAAAAAATAACTCTGATATCACACCAGGGGCCTGTTTCAAAACTTTTAGATATTTAGTAGAGCTATCAGCATTTAGTATAAATATAACAAAAAAAAAGGATGACGCCTATATTAGGGTGTGTATCTCTCCTATATTAAGATAGCAACTTTTTAAACGGATTGATATATTAGGAATCTGACACTATTTAGGCTTTTTTCACTTCAAAATGTGGTTATATTTGAGCTCATAGGTTCTGACAATGCTTCCTTAAACCATTCACATTCTATAGGTTAATGGTATGCTATTATGTCCCTATTAGATTTTCATCTGTGTTTTGATAATGAGTTTGAATAACTACTAAGCTAAAGAAAATATTAAGTCACTAAATTCTGGTGGATATATATGTGTAACACATGTACTTTATCACCATAATGAATAATTTCATTGAAAGTACATTTTTTATTTCCTCAATATATACCACCAATGAACACACAGAAATCCATTTTGAAACAGGCAAAAAAGATAATGTTTCAGTTAATATCACCAAACAATATTTGGTGATATTAAATCCATTCTGAAACAGATTGACTTTGGCTCTAACAGAGACCCAGGTAGCAAAGGTGGTGTGGCCCTACTGTGGCCCACACTTTATTTGGTGTGGCTTTCGATGTGGGCTGCAATGGGCTAAACGATGGGCTGCTGACAGTTTCTGTCCTCAGTTAGGTGTGTGGGCCACACTGGGCTAACCAATGTAGGCACAGATCAGTCTCAGAGTGGGTTTGGGTTCAACATGGGTTTTTGGTGTGGCTTTGATCACATGGCGCCATCTGGTCAAAATTTATCATTTTAGGGTCAACATGGGTTTTTGGTGTGGCTGAAAGTGGGCTGACCACTTTGATCAGGTGCCGCCATCTGGGATAGATATTCTAGAAGATCTATTTTTTCCTCATTTTCTAAAATTTTGAACCTTGAAAATGCTCTGCTAGCCTCCAGGTGCTAGCCCCTCCCCTTGGCCTCCATAGTTGGAGGGAGACTAAACATACTGTATTACTCTCCTGATCATCATAATACAGTAGAACCATCAATTCACACTTAGTTGGCCAAGGCATGTCAACCAGACCTAGTCCAGTAACATGCTAGCTTTCAAGTTCATAGTGCCTCCCAATAGGTAGCATACTTCAATATAAAATGAATACCACAGGAATGGTGTAGTCACATTAAAAACTTCTGACATCACCTAACTTTGCACATTTTAAATGTATTTTGCCAGTAGATCCAAACTCTGAGAAAATTTGTGTACTGTTATGATTTATATGATTCATTAGCCTATTTCTGTTATATCATACTAAAGAAATCAATACTGACGTGGGGGAAAGCTGTACATCAGACATAGTGGGGTCATCTAGTGTCAAAGTTCAGAACTCCCAGCTCAGTATGCCTTGTGGAAACCCATCCTCAGCCCTGTCTGGGGAATTTTCTTTGGAACTGATCTATGCCTGATTCGGGTTGCCCACCTTGAAACCAATCTGTGCCCAAAGTGTTTGCCCATTTTGAAGCTGCTCTGTGCCCAAATCAGTTAGCCTTATGTGGCCCACACAACTTGCTGAGGACAAAAACTGTCGGGAGCCCAACAGTCTTAGTTCAGTTTGCCCTATTAGGGCAACTCAATGTGGCCCTGACTGGAAACCCACCATTTGCCCAACCTAAAACCATGAATAGTATTCTGCCCGCTTTGAACCAGCTTATCTGAGCTAAAACGGAATTGGCCCTAAGCGGGCTTGCTACATGGGGAGATATCAGGCACTAGGCCATGATTTACTATAGCAGACATTGAAATATCAAATATAGCACCGAAAGCTGATATAGCAACTTTTGAAACGAAATTGACTAAAATGTCTACTGATAGAGGTTTTGAAACAGGCCCCAGAATTTGTTTAGAGTTGGGGTTCGTCTAGAGTAGAGATTAGATTTTGTTTAAAGTTGATGAGTGTGATATACTACCGTATGATTATGGTGGGTTTGAGAGTAACTGCTTATAGCAACAATAATCACGACTAAAATCTCAATTCAGGAATTTGAAGAAAATACTTATATTCATAACTTACTTTATTATAATGTGCCCTTCCTCTACCACCTACAGCAGGTGGCTGCTCTCCTCCTGAGTTCAGCCAGGTATCTTCTGAACTCTCTGTTAGCAAAGGAGTAAATGATGGGATTGGCAGCATGACTGATATAATAGGCGTTTCTGAAGTACACCGGTGTGTCCATCAGGCCAAATCTACTTATGGCAGTGGGCAGATAGGAGACGATATAGACGAGGCAAATGGAGAAGAGAAGGCGCACAGTTTTAAGGAGGTGGCGGCGTAGTTTCTGCTTCTGGATCTGGCGCTGGATGTGGGCATAGTCCTGAGACATGGGTACTTCAAGGTGTGACCCTGAGATTCCTGGTGTTGAATTCCAAATCTGAACCAGCACGGCGGCATGAGACTGGGCGGAGATTTTAGGTGATATAAAAGTCTGGGGGAAGGCACTGCGTTCTCTTGCGATAGTCCTTCTGGTACTCGTGTCAAGGTTGGTGAGGGCCTGAGACCTTCCAGATGCTGCGACTTCTGCTTTACCATGACTCTGAGAAGTTTCTGAAGCTTCCTTCTCATCTTCATCGATATTTGCGGTCTTGATACCCAAGTCTTCATGCAACCCCCCCTCGCCATTGCCTTCTTCCTCTTGGGTAGCCATAGCTCGTTCTGCACTGCCTCCAGCCTGTGGCTTTGTCTTGTGCACTCTGCCTTGAATTGCAAGGACCTCCAACTGAATGATGTCAACTTGATCTGTCTTGTCGATCATTGGGAGGAGATTGGCATTCAGAAGGCCCTCAGTAGGACACATAGGTTTCGAGGTCATACCAGGTCGGTTCATACCAGAAGTTGAAGGTACAGGTTCTAACCTGGCTTGATGGGGCTGTCCGGCACTTGTTCTGTTTAGAGAAGGGTCCTGCGACGTCGGTTGGATGCTGTTTCTTGATCTCCAAAATCCAGCAACATAGTAAGTTATAACAATGTACATAGCAATTGTCAAAAAGAGTGACAGTATGATCACTGATGCTCCGATTATAACGCCGACCCATGTGTTAATCACATACAGCAGCGTGACCAGCAGGGCAAGCAGGATGCCTACGATGATGATGCATTTGACCCTTCTCTCCGCTGCATCGAATTTGAATGGGTTTCGAATGGCTATAGTACGATCTATAGCCATTCCTGTAAGGAGCAATACTGAGGTCAGGATAACCAAGAAAACCAGCTTTCCCATGATGACGGAGTGGGTATCATTCTTGGAGATGACATACATGAACAGAGTCTGCGGGAGAACAAAGAAGCAAGCGACAAAATCATTAACACCAAGAGCGAGAAGGAAAAGATGTGAAGAAAAGCGGTCGTACTTTTTCCTGTAAGCCAGGATGACAGCAGCATTGCCAAAGACACCTACAAACCATACAATTGTCATGAAGCTGCAGGTGATGATCACCCCCTTTGCATCCTTAATGATTGGTCCTCCATTTAGGTCTGGTAGTAGGGTACTATTCATTGTCTCCTCTGTTGCAGGACTGCATCCTCCTGTAGCATTAAGGCAATGGTCCTGCGGATGCAATGTGCCATTCATGATGCCTGGGTTTGTCCAGTGAAGAAGCTGTGGTGAGATGATTGATATGACCTGTGAGAGGCTCCGAGCAGGTGTGAGTAAGGCAGCTGCTCCTGTACCGCCTCCCTAAGGAAGGCGCTAATGGATAGCTCTCTCCAGATTGGCTAAAATCAGACACTTTGGTGCTATGCGCTACTCAGATTTAACAACGTAGGCAGTTCCTGGGGAATGTTTTGCATTATACCTCATATAAATCTAAAACTTATGTTTGTTTTATCATCACTATTTAAAGAATTCTTGTTTTAGGAAAAGCCATTTAGAAAAAAGAAACTGTTGTGAAGCTGAGAAAACAGCAGGTAAGGGAAAGTAAAAGGATGTTCGAGATCTATTTTTTTCCAAAACCGCCACCATGTGGCACCTCGAACACACCTAAAGCTCAGTTTTATTTCTTTCCATAATACAAATAACGCCAAAAGGTTTGTTTCTAAGACAATCAGACACACCTTATCATGACATGTAGACCTAGGTTTACCAATAATCTTTTACATGGCTTGTCTCAATGGTCCATCATTGAGCTTTGTTAAATGTTATTCCTAATAAAATCAACTTTACTGGTGAGGACAGTGATAAAATATACAAATATGTGCCAAAAAGAGTCTTGGGGATTTATTGTATTGTAAAGGGAAGGGTTCAAAATGGATCATTGAACAGAATTGAATCACATTTCATTTACGAATAAAGACTCAACGATTTCTAGAAAGAAAATGTGAAGATCTATATATATGCCGCCTTGACATTTGAAATCACCTGTTTTGAGGACTGATACATATGCCTTATTATCTTAAACCCCCAAAAGGAACTTTTTGTTGTGTTTGGGAACAAGCTACTCTTTTATGTTGTCTCATGTATAAGACGCGCCTTATACGCAAGGTATTACGGTAAGTACTTGCAAGGGATTATTACTTATTGCATCTTAACCTAAATAGCCTATCATATGTCTTTTTTTGTGTCCACAGTGGCTTTTTCAGTAGTTTCTTTGACAGGCCATAACTATTCATTAAATGTGACCAGGCAAGTAAAAAAACACCCCTCTGCAGGGAAATTCTTTATCAAAGTTCATCTCAAGATCTTTAAAATGAGACACCATTGGCTTAAATTTTCCCAGTAGTTATGTCAGAACCCCTCCTTGAACATAGGTTGTTATTCATGTTTGAAATCAAGGATTAAGCTCTAAATAACTTATTAACCATAATAATGTCTAAAAACACAATAAATCAGCCTTTTTCATAAAAATACATAACAATATGGTGATTTTTATCATAGATTTTGACCTAGAAGGAATTTTTCATTTCTGTTTTCAGTTTAAATGAGACCATTGAATTCAGCATAAAAAATTAGCTTAAAATATTTTTATAATGATTTTAGAGTAATTTTGCCCCTCTAATGCCCCCTGGTGGCCAAATGGGGAATTAAAAATCCCCTGCGGAGAGGTGTTTTTCCTTTATGGGTCACAAATAGAGACCACTATGGAGTTATACTACCTTGAAAACTATGTTGTGATACCAGTTCATAATTTAGGGGTTAGAACAAAATTAAAATAAAGACACAAAGAGCTGGTGGACTTTTATACGAAAAAAGTCCATTATATAGGGGTGTAGTATTTTGGAATAAGCTTGAGTCAAATGTACAAAGAGTTGATAGTAAGGAAGCATTTGTATCATTAATCTGACATCATGTTACTGAGATTAATCGTACATATTAGACTGGTATTTGTCCTCCATTTTTTGACCCAATTGCATAGTTTCATTCTATGATATTAGTGACATCCTTTGCACAATTGATATGTGCTGAAACTATTTAAATGAATACTGTCTATTTCTATATCTGAATGGATTGTCTATACCGGTATTGCTACTTTTGTGTTGTATTGCTCGAGAATCAGCTGTCTTTGGCGACAATGAAAAGCATACGTGTATGGATGTTTGATGCCAAATAAAATATTTCAACAACAACTTGGCCCGCTATACAATAATCCTAAGATCACCTGATAAAATCTGGCTCCTGTCAAGTTGTAGGGGTCTAATATGCTCGTAGAGACTATTGCAATTAGCTCCAGTGGCTTGTTTCAATATCGCCTACAATACTGGCCGTACCATACCTCCCTATATTCACCAAAAATAGCATAAATTATCTGTATTTTTCTGTGAGGGGTAGTCCCCTTGTCTTACCACTGCACAATACAATAGTGGTACCTGCTGCACAAAAGGGATTTTTATTAATGCAGGGGATTCTTCCAATATCTGTGACGACACCAATGTGGCAATGTTGAGTCTGTGGGACCAATGTTGTCGTCAATGATATTGGAATAAGCCCCATGCAGGGTTCACCAAGTATGTGTCCTATTATTGCGTTCCATAACCTTGATTAGCCTAAAATGGCTAAACCTTTTAGGAACACTGCTCAGCGAATGCAATACAAATGCTCAGGTACAATCATCAAGGTATGCAATGGACAGGAACCGTTAATGTCTCACAGGAGTTCCAATAAATGAGTGTATGCAGGTGAAGATTTCTTGGTATTCTAAGAAGTGCGCTAAAAACATTTTAGGATGCTAAAATGATAGAGGACTATAACTATGTAATTGTGGGAGATATCCTTAAGTAATACATAGTTCAGCTGGCCTATTCTGCTTGAGCCGAGAAAAAAGGGTGTGTTTCCAGTAACCCGACCGACCCTAACAGGGCCGATTTTTTTGGGGGGGGAGGCAGAACAGTACAAAACTGACTCACTGAAATGAAGTGTGCCTTATGTTTTAGGCTGTAAATTCTTTAATAATCATCCAATTTGTAAGCTGTAAAAACAAAAATGTAACTTAGGGTCCCAAGGTTGCAAACAGACATTTTGTCCTGCAGTCTGCTAATTTCTGTCAGCCTGCCAGCAGTTTTGCTGACTAAAGCCAGTGTCCCGCAAGTACATTGTATTTATATTGTCTATTCATCATTATCCCCCTGTGGAGTGGGGACCTTCATGTGAGGGCATGAAGGAGCAAAATAACTTCATTGGGAGTCCATGAAGAAGTAGTCCTCTTCCAACAGTGGGCATATCGGATTCGTTAAAGGCGACAAACTCGGGGTTCCTCATGACATGAGGTGAGCATGTGGGCAGCTGGTGTCCATATGCACAGGCCGGGGCCTACATGCTAGTATTTTTACTTGGGTTTTCCCCTCAGTGAACCACATCAGAATGATCAAAGGCTGTGGTTTGTCTGGCCCTGCCTAAGGGACCAGGCAAATAAAAGAACATTTGCTATCCTTCAAAAAGAGTAGGGGAATGAAGCCCCGTTAGCGATTTTCCCCCTCCCCCCTTCTCATAGATTTGGTCATTCATCTCATAGATTCGGTCATCCATGCAGTCATCACTGTGATGGACAAGCAGTGTATAAATACCTGTCTGAGGTTAAATCAAAATGTCATATTGTACATACCTTTGTTACTATGTCATTATTCACTGTGATATTCATTGCTGTACATAGTTCATATACCAAGTATATTTGTAATCGAGGATCATCTGTGAGATTAGGAATAAACAATTTAAAAAAAAACAGACTTCATGGGTTTGCTGAAAGAAATTCAAAGTGATACAGTTTGTTTCACCTCGGAATTACATTTCTATTGATATATGACATGCCTATATTGGATGGGAGGGAGACCTCTTTGAGGTAAGACGTTCAAAAAAGAAAAAGTAAAAAAAAAAAAAAAAAATCCGACCTACCGACCCTAGGATTTCCGACCATGTTACTGGAAACACACCTTTTTTTTCTTGGCCTTGCCACCGGTAGATTGGGAGACCTAGCAATGGGCTACCTATACAGTGGCTTAGAGAAACTTTCTGGTGCATCCCCGGGGATGCATCTTGATTTTCAATTTTATCTTATTCCCTTATCGGATATAAAGTAAAGAAAACATTTGTTGATGCATTAAATCCTGCCGAAGGTGACAAGGCTAGTGTTATATACTGAAATCCTGTCTAGCAGTACGCATATAAGTACTTAATTTGTGATATATAATGACTATGATGGGTTACAAACCGGATACATGAGAATGACTGGGTGTGACATGCATATTAGGAGGTTTTGATATACCTATAATTAGTTTATTGTTCAAGGTTGTGGTATGTTGGGGAAATAAGGAGCCGTTAGTTTTAGACACCAAAGTGCAAAAACGATGTCAATGGTTGGTCAACAGAAATATCTAAACATGCAGATTGCCCTAGATTACGTGTGTTAATTAATGAATCGTCCATTGATGAATTTGAAGGAATAAGACAAGAAAATTCTGTAGGAAATTGTATTTTGTTTTGTAATAACCTTCATACATACTTGCCTCCTCATGGTATTGTAAAGTTTTAAGAAAAACACTACCCTGATCTTTGAGTCAAATAAAAAAAAATCTGGCTTTCGACTTATAGCTGTAACAATAGAAGAGAACAGCAGGTTTCTCTGATACATCTCTGATACATCTGATGGCGTCACGATTGCCAAAATTCCCCGTTTATATCGGCAGTGATAGGCTTGCAGAACACTGCAAGGGTACAACCAGATGCTGTTTGTAGCTTTTCTGTGACATACTTTGTCTCAACAAATGAATAAATGAATAAACTAAAAGAAGGTCCCCATGCAATATAATCACCCTCTACCTTTAAAAACTGTAAATAAAACATATTTAGCATACCCTCCATGTATAGAAATGCTGCACCTGATGTATTTTGGCAATTGTAACGTCTTCAGATGCAGCGGATATAACTACTGTCAGTATCTATGGTCAGAGATATTTTAACCTTTCCAGAATCGTTTTATTTTACATTAAGTCCATCAAAATATGCTATCATGAAAATACGGTAAGTTTTTTCTTTAATGTATGGCTAACAAAGGCCCCCCTATAAGAAGAGGTCAACCTTTAGCATGTAAGACCTTACCCGGCGGTCAAAGGTGAATGTGGATCGGGGATGACCAATGAAAATACAGGTCAGACCACTTGACTAAGATACTGGGAAGAATCCACATGCATTTTTATGGTAAATAACTGTACTACTGGATGGCACTGAGACCACAAGGCCTCCATTGATATATCACATTAAAAAAAATATCTCCCCCTGGATTTTGAGTAGCAGCTGTATCAATTTGAATTAGGAACAGGATGTGTCTCGCTGAAATTAAGACCTCTTTATGATATGACTTGATGGGAAAGTATTGGCAGTAGTGCTGATCTTCCACACCAGGTGACAGCGCAATCGATACAGTCCAGCATGTAAATTGACCATTCATCAGGTGTTCAACACTACTCTACTGCAAATGTCCTAGCTAGTGGCGCATAGCCTGTCTGAGTTCAATTTGTCAATTTTGAGCCGATACTTAGTCAAAGTTGTGCAAAGCTCGGCAACCCAGGGGCTTGTTTCAATCTCCATGATTAAAGCATGTAAGCCCGGACCCAATTTTTCCCAATGTTGAGACCATTATTATGCAAATGCCCCTGTTCTCGTCAGGGATATTGAAATAGGCCCCACTGTGCAATAATATGAAATGCACACGTTATTATTGCTCATTTGGACTTAAGAATTAAGGACTGTGGCACATAAAATGGCTGGCCTCACATGAATTTCAATGGCACAGTACCTCAAGTGCTCACAAGAGTCATGCATTTATTTAAGATCCAATTGAAAGGTGGTAATAGAGTCGCACAGGGTGGATTGATCCCCAAATTGTATAGTACTCAGTATGGAGGCCTAGTGGAGCCGCCATTTTGAATTTCACTGGTTGAGGTAAAACCCACTGTTTGACATAGTATTATTTACCATGCTGGGTACCTTGTCCCTGGTTAACACCCACTTTCAGGGGCATGCTGGTCCCATCTTATCAGTTCTTATCAGTGTGTGTCACAGGAACCAGCTTCAGACCAGCTAATGGTTAATAGAGCCGGAAATCTAAAGGGACTTAAATTTCAGTACCCCTTTTTGCTTATCCAATACTGTTGCTTATTCAAGATTATGACGTGTGTTCAGTACCATTGTGGCATGCCTATTAGTTACCTCAGAGTCCATCTATTTGGTCTTACAGATGCTCTTTACTCTGCTTGCCTATACATTCACTGACTATAAAAACTACTATCATTAATGATATTGGGATAATATCTACCCCTGGTTAAGTATAGCTCGTATTTCCCCGTCCCCTACTTGAGAACCGTTCTCAGCCCAACAGATGGTTATATGAGAGATCGGCACCCATGGATTTATGATAGCCATCCAATAACAGTATACTGTGGTTAGTAGACGACAAACAAGAAATACTCTGCATCATCATCATCATCATCATCATCATCATCATCATCATCATCATCATCATCATCATCATCATCATCATCATCATCATCATCATCCTTATCACCTTCGTCGTTGTTACTGTCTGGACACATGCCAAGTCGGCAATTAGCCATTGCAATGATTGATGCCCGTCATTAGATATCAGCCGTAGGGATCTTTATTATTGATAGAAATCCATTAAGTCAATGTTTCCATTTGTTCCCTATTGTTGTGATATTCAATACATAGTTCATCACTGATAATAATGAGGAACTATCTCCATGGCGTGGATTCATGTGAACAGTCAAGTAAAAATGGTAACTCGTGGACATCGCATAGGTGATCCTTCCTGCTTACAAGTGTGCTTGCTAATTTGCACATTGAATATTAACCAGTTATTGGCTGCAACTTTGACATAATATTATTTAAGTACGTCAAAGTACCAAAAAAAAAGCTACATTAGACTTCATCATTTATTCACGTAAGTGATTTTCTCTGACTGCATAACATCCAATTTACATAAATGGTTTAAGGCTCATGACACAGTAAAATACATGATGACCATGTGGTGGTGTTGTTACAGATCATAACCAGTATGGTACAAAATGATATATTTTAAGAGAGGTCTATTTGCTAGCTGGAAATAGCCACCTCAGCAGCCTGATCTGAGGGGTTTTATCAGGATGAGACAAATGAGAAACATAGAGATGAAAATAATGTTAGTACAGGAGAAAATACACAGTCTGCAGTGGGCCGGAAGTCATCTTGACTGGGTAGGTAGAGTGGTGAGGTGATGGTCTAAAAGCTACCCTTAGACTCTGTAAAAAAGTGTCCATGGCAAGCCACTGGTGGGTTTTGCTAAGAAAAAAAGTTATAATAAACCTGGAAAGATTTTTGAGGATGGGTAAAAAGAGGTGTTGTCTGTGTATGTGGAGACTTAGGTAATACTGGTTGGGTCAAGTGGTGTCTTGGCATAAAGGGTTTGAATTGTTGGATATTTTCTGCTTTTTGTACTGCGGGTTTAAGGCGGTTCCAGAGGGATATGCCTCTATATAAAGGAACTTTCTTGTATTTTTCGAGTCTTTGAAAGGGAAAAAACCTCATCATGAAAATATTAAACTACTCGTGGTACTACCACATTAGTGCAGTCATTATGCAACAAATTCCAGAGGTTTTTGGTAAATATGGCGGAAATCATGAAAACTTGCATACAAGGTCTTTAGATAATGCTGAAATGAGATCCAAGTGGATACATTCATTTTCAAGAATGTGTCCCCTCTAAAATTGATGTTAAATATAGATTGTGTGAAAATGATGAATAATTCTATAAAAAAAAATCTGAACATGGGGAATCATTAATTACATGTACAATTAACCATAGAAAGTATTATTATGTGATGTTTAAACCAAAATAGCAATGATGATAGCCCAATTTGCATATGTTAATGAGGTATTTTTATGCAGCTCCGCCTTTGAACAACTGAGAGTTTACCACCCGATGGTAGACTCCCGGGCCAGAATGCAGTGGAAAAACAGTACAAAAGCAGTACATGAGCAGAAATTTAAGATTTGGAATAAGGAAAAAGAAGGCATTTTGGCCTAATCAGATAGATGTTAAAAGAGAGAATGGAGCCTCATGTTAGTGAGACCCTAAGTATAGTGAGTTTTAGCATTAGTCATCAGCTTGAGTTGTCACTGTGGATGTTTTTCATTTTCAGGGTAAATCCTGAGCATGTATTCATTTTGTGAATTGCAACATCCAATGAATTTCATAGAATAACTTGCTTATATTCAAGGCTTTTTCTATAGTGAGGGTTCCGGGGTGTTTTGCTCCGTGGGAACGAATAGGGATTGGTCTACTGTCTACATGTCTCTTATGTCGATATTTCACATTCGCTATTTTTAATGCATTGCTCATTCCAGCATTTAGATAGGTGGTTCTGAGCCCCCTGTCAAATACTCCTTGTATCTGGTCCAGGCAGGTTTTGTTACAACTAGTATAGAAAATGTCATCATAGTCAATAGAAGGGAGAATCATAAGTTTAATAACGTCCAGTGCTGATTTCTGAGTTAGGGAGTGTCTAATTTTTCTGAGTAGGTAAAGTTTATGGTCGAGACTACATCTTAAAGATCATTATGTGGAACAGTGGTGTACTGATTTAGTACTGCTACAGCCCCATGTGCAGTACAGTAGATCTCTGCAGAGCTACTGCTAGGGGCAGGAAGAGGTACTAAAAGAGTGTCCACTGTATCACTACTAAGTACCAGGAATCAGTGGCCTATCCAGCCCATTACCAGCTGATTTAGCCTATTGTCCACCTACTATTTATGTGGCTACAATAGGACTTTTTCATATGATATGGACCATACAAAACACATCCTTCAGTGGCTTCTTTCAAAAGAATTTTGAATAAATTATGCTAATTAGGGACAGTTAAAATGAAAAACAAACACTATTAAAACCTCTGATTAATTAAAAAGAGGTTTAGTCAGCATTAAATTATTTGCATGATACTTAAGACCACTAGAATTATTGACTTGTTCTTACCTGATTATGATATGCAAATTAGCTATATTTTATGCAAATAAAAGTCATGGACTACTAATCCAGTCCTGTCATGAATCAAAGTAAATGATATTTTTGGTCTACATTCTTTATCCACCTAGAAATCATTGCAATATGATTTATATGTATTTACGGGGAGATTAAATAGGGATTTTATACTTTTTATTTTTAATGTCATAGTACATGTAGAAACCTTCATTAAAATTAATGTATCCACTTAGATTTGGATTCACCATACTCAAAAACCCCTGTAACCCAAATTTCATGATTTCTGCCGAATGTGCCAAACCATTTAACATAATGACTCCACTACACTGTGTTCAATCCCCTCCTTCCTGTAATAATATCTACGGGACTGTGGACTGCCCGGGAGACTGTTACTAATGAGAAGAACCTATCAAACTGAACGAAATAACTATCAACAGCTTATTTAGCCAGCGTTGGGTGTATGCAATCAAATTAAAATCCTGAGTATATTATGTTGCCAAATTACTTCATGAAACTTGAAGATAATGATAGGTGCCCTGATAAAAAAGACATTGAGACAACCCCTCCCCCGCTAAGTAGCTTAGGGAGACCATGGGGGTTCGGAGGATCCTAGCTATGCATAACTTTTGGAAATTTGAAAATCCATTGAGTGGAGTCCGCATGTTGCATATCGATTTTAAGAAATCTATTAGAAATACCCACACCACCATATAGCCCACGCCCATTTACCCCCCCCCCTCCCCCCCACCAACTTACATAAATAGCATGTACTTAAATATTACTAGAGCTGCACAATTGGCTATTTGATATGTTCTCTTTCATTATAGCTCATGTGCAAGGCACAGCCCGAAATTGGGGCAATCTGCTAGTTATATCTTATACCACGATTTCGGCACTTCCGGTGGGTTTATATGCAGTTTAGCCGTGCATTATTCTGCATATACCACCCTTGTGCTTTTTTGAAATTTTTGGTATATACTTTTTCGAGGTCACGTTGGACTTAGAATATTTTTGGAGCGCTGGCGGACATAGAAATTTTGTCTCGCCATTGTTTCAATGTGAAAAATCGTCCCAACTGGTATGAGGATCGAACCCCGGCCGCAGTGGTGGTAGGCGAAGGCCTTAGCCATAGCGCCACACTGAACGGTGATGAAATACAATGCGAAAATAAATAAATTCTAACCTGAGGTCCTAGTGGTAAGGTTGCAGTCAGATTTCGTATTGATTCCAAGCTTGTCATGTTATAATATCGAAAACCCAAGAAGTTTTCGATCCATAGAAGAGGAATGCGTGCTAATTGTCTCCATTTTCTTCGATATAAATAAGAATCCATTGATTTTCCCGTGGCCGCTCTGCGCGAAGCCATTGTTTCGGCGTCTTTCTTGTACGACGAGCAGTTGACCTATATCTACATCCGGGCCACTGACACACTTTCGCCGAACAAGGAGGCGGGTGGGAATGGCCGGACCGCGACTCGCGTACGTTGGGAAAATCAATGGATTCTCCTTTATTTTGAATATATTGGACATAATACGTATGGAGGGATCATCTAGACTATCTAAGGATATGTATGTATTAATTTGAAGACGTGTCATGGTTGGATTCCATACGAAAAGTGACTGTATACACAGCGGTACCTCTCCCAGCAAGGAACAAAAACAATGGCTTCGCGCAGAGCGGACACGGGCCGTGTCGCTTGCACTTACAAAATGCCTTCTCGTGGCTATATTCTGTGGATATCAGGTAAGAAATTAATACAAAATGGAGGAAATGGTGGTATAAACCTATTAGTTCATGGATGTTGGAGCCCACGGGGAGTCTATGCTGGATATACCCTCGCCGCTCCGCGGCTCGGGTATATCCAGCATAGACTCCCCTAGGGCTCCAACATCCATGATCTATTAGCTTAATATTGCATTAGTATGATGCACTAACATTAAGTAAATGTAAAAATAAATCCGAAGGGCACAGTGCTTACTTCTACAGTATGGCGATGTAAGTGTAAAATGCCTTAACTGTAGAAGCGAATGGGAAAACTATTTTTTCATATCATGTCTCATAGGTAATGGTGTCGGGTCTTTAGATGACAAAAACGTCTTTAGCTGACAAAATGGTACCCTTTTTGTCAGCTAAAGACTAACATTTGTGCTTTACACAACAAAGGTCACTTTAAAGCACAAACATCTTTACCTGAAAAAAGGCTTTACCTGACAAAAGGGTTTAGGCCACCAAAGGCTTTAGCTAACAAACCTTATACAAAAATACACCTTTCTGAGTTACCAAAATAGGCTGGGATATCGACCATCTTTACCCCTCAAACCCCTTATAGAAGTCTTAGCTACCAAACTGCATTGGGTAATCGACTCGTCAGTCTTTAGCTGACAACCCCTACGCAGCTCTTAGGTATCAAAGTAGGCTGGGGAATTGACCCATGCAGTCTTTAACTGACAAACCTTATGTACAGTTCTTAGGTACCAAACTAGGCTGGAAAATCGGCCAGTCTTTAGCTAACAAACCCTATATAGAAATCTAAGGTAACAAACGGGACTAAGAAATTGACCAGTCTTTAGCTGACAAACCCTATGTACAGTTCTTTGTTATCAAACAAACTAGGCTGGGAAATTGACCAGTCTTTAGCTTACAAACCCTATATGGGCCAAATTTTACTCTCTGCTCAAAATTTTAAGTTCTTTGGCCCTAAACCAGATGACATCTCTGTCAGGCCTCACATGGTGCATCCATATGGGTCTTTTCTAATCACAACAAGGACACTTCCGGGCTATCGTTTGATCCTTTTTTTTCCAATTCTACCAACAATTGTGACCCATCCTAACGAAGTGGTACTGAAGTCGCACATTTAGAAGCCTAGATATGGCCCTTTCAAGTGGTATAGTGTCAAAAATATCAGATTTTTCAAAATTGATATTTTAGCATTTTTCCAACCTATGGGTAGATATCTTTCAGAATCCTTGCTTACTAAACTGAATTTAAGCCCCACATGCCAAAAAGACATAGCTATAGTTTTCATGGTTATGTAGAATTATATAGGAATTATATAGGATTCATAAATTATTATATGTTAAATATGTCTATTATCTCAGTTAAATCAAATTTTTAATCAATCCAACTAAATTTACCAGCAGAAGATATGTATAGGAACACCTGGTTCAAATATGCAAGTGTTATATACCAAAAGAAAGCTTTCGTTGAGCTGTAAATGAATATGCTAATAACTTAACATTTTGTATGTGCGACCTCCGACCCGCTTTGTAGGGATGGGTCACAATTGTTATTCCTACAGCAAAAAGCAACTTAAGGGATCAGCCAAAAAATTGTCATAATAAGATGTACGAAGGTCTAGGACAAACGCTGATGTACTTTGTTGGGGTCTAAAAGCTTTTATTTTGACGAAAACCAATGTTGTCCGTTGGCAAGTGGTGGAATTTTGCCTTTATTTCTGAATGACTGGGTGTTATATGGGGTTGAAGCATGTCGCCTGCCCAGACCCTATGTGTGTTACTCCCTGCTTAAAAATAGATTCTGCTGCTAAAAGTCACTCTCCTGTCCCTCAGTTATCAAAATGTGTACATATGATATCAGATTATACACTCCCACATCTTCCTGGAGTATTTGGTTATGATCCCAATACTTTAAGTGTCTGTTTGATTGTGGAAATTTAAAAAAAAACCTGTCACTTATTCAAAAAATGTGTTTTATGTTACCTACATGCAGTTATTTAGCCCCT
Organism: Acholoe squamosa; assembly: GCA_949317995.1. Classification (NCBI taxonomy): domain Eukaryota; kingdom Metazoa; phylum Annelida; class Polychaeta; order Phyllodocida; family Polynoidae; genus Acholoe; species Acholoe squamosa. The sequence continues at coordinate 24,104,671 of OX439046.1, forward strand.
CTAACCCAACTTATGGTGGAATTTGAATTTTGAGCAGAGAGTAACACCTGATAGGACAATGTTGTAATTTTTTTTAGGAATATCCATCAAAGTCCACCTACTACAGTTTCATTTACTTGTTATGGAGTTCCCCTAACCTATTTATGTAGATTTGTGTACATAATTTGCACTTTGTGCTATTTGGGGGTGAAATTAATTTTGAGCATTGAGTAATGCGTTTCTCCCTACCCAAATTGTGGTCCAACTTCTGACCAGTTCTATCACAAACTACTGCTAGATATGGAACAGATGGTAGTTGCATATTAAAGTATGCATATTGAAGTTGATAAAGATGAATTTTAGTAATCATTTGATAACTTTTGACAAAGCTAGATGAAAATTGGGGTTTAAGAAAAAAAAATCTTAGAAAAGTCAGTCAATGACAAAATTTTAATATCCGATATCTCTGAAAGTTTTTGAAGGGACATATTAATTTTTTGAATCATGATACATACTTACTAGTTGATGTCGTAAATGGATTTAGGAGTCATTAGAATATAGTTAAGAGGTATATCCAGTTTATCTTTGAAAACTTATAAAAATGGACCTGCTAGGAGTTGCAGTGTATGTAAGGTGTTTTTATAGAGCCAAGACATTGCCCTTTGAATGTAATAAAGTTGTTGTAACTTATTTTGAGTTTCACTGTTTTTGCTTGGTCAGGGCCAAAAGTGCCACATTAAAGAATTTGGCCCATATAGAAGTCTTAGGTATACTAGGAAATCAACCAGTCTTTACCTAACAAACCCTATATAAAAGTCTAAGGTACCAAACTGGACTAGGAAATCAGCCAGTCTTTAGCTGAGAAACCATATGTGCAGTTCTTACGTACCAAACTAGGCTGGGAAATCGATCAGTCCTGAGCTGATAAACCCTATATAGAAATCTTAGGTACCAAACAGGACTATGAAATTGACCAGTCTTTAGCTAACAAACTATATGTACAGTTTTTAGCTACCAAAGTAGGCTGGGAAATCGGCAAGTCTTTAGCTAACAAACCCTATATAGAAGTCTTAGGTACCAAATGAGACTAGGAGATTGACCTTAGAACTGTATATAGCGTTTGTCAGCTAAAGACAGTCGATGTCCCAGCCTGTTTTGGCACCTTCGAAAGTTATATAGGGTTTGTCAGCTAAAGAACAGTTGATTTCCCAGCCTAGTTTGGTATATAAGACTTCTATATCCGTTTGTTAGCTAAAGCCTTTTGTGGCCTGAAGCCTTTTGTCAGATAAAGACGTTTTTGTCAGCTAAAGACCTGAGAAATGCTCTACAGATTATTCTACAAGACTCTCTAGATAGAAAGAGGACATACAAAATAGGCCATTTTTCTTTTATCAAAAAGTCATTTTGATAAAAGAAAAATGGTGGGTCGTGTTGAAATGAAAGAGTTATGCATTTTTCAAAAATATTAATTTCCCTTTAACTATAGCATCCTATGGGAATACAAAGATGAAAGAACATGTACCGGTAAAATGGTCCATTTAGGTTGTAAAAGCACCTTAAAATAATATGTGACCCATCAAGGGAGAACACCCCTCAGCGGGAATTTTTAATTCCCCCTTTGGCCAGCAGGGCTACTATTGGCTACTAGGAATATTTAACCCAATGATGCCTCATTTTAAAGATCTTGAGATGAACTTCCCTGCAGAGGGGTGGTTTCGCTTGCCTGGTCACATATCATTAATAGATGTGTTGGTTTTTTTGCCAGCAGGTTTGTCTTTGACGATCAAATCCTATGAATCAATGCCTCTCTTATGTTATAAGTTGTGATTAAGTGATAGCTATATTGATATAAGAAGAACAAACATAGCACCGTATCTGAACTCTAGGGTAAATTTGCGTTGTGCCCACACTTTTAGCGGCACTATGTAACACCCGACTATACAGATGTCTACAGGCCATATGGTCACTTTGGTTACCCCAACTGATTGCTTTGTTACTTATGGTTATGGGGCTAATTTACTATATAATATGTAACTGGTGACGCGCACTCTGGTGGGGGGGGGGGGCGTAATAATCTAACTTCCCTTCCATAACACCGACAGATGTTACGTATACACACCCTGCAAATGTCAAATATTATATGGCCAGGGGAAATGAATGCACTAAGGACATTGATTCAGACACGACTGGACGGCACTAACACGAAACTGCACTGGGTTACAGGAGGGTCTTACAAAAGGGTCTTTTCTCTGAGATAACCAAGGGAAAAGTGTATGGCCAAACTTGTTTTTACAGCGTTGAAAAATAATTTTACTGTAAAAGGCATGACTAAAAAACACTTCTTGAGTTGTAAACAATGTGCACGTTTTATCTAGGCCTATATGAATGCGTTTATGAAAATTTATTTAGCAATTCAAAAACGTGCACGTTTTATTTGTTGGTTCTCGTTTCGGTTTTGGCAAGACCCTCCTGGAAAATGTATTTAATGAATTTCATCATGGTGCTGCACCGATCTACTTTGGCTAAAATGTTGGCCTTTATTACTGCAAAAAAGGTGTTTGGTTATACACACCACATTATCTACATGGTGTGTAATTCCTAAACATCTATGATATTCAAACACTTGCATCTAAACACCATCAGATTCTAAACACTTATCCTGAAAACTACACACCTACCTCTCACACACCTAAACATTTACACACCGTAGTGTTTAGGTGTTTGGGATTAAAAAGCATAAAGGCTCTATGTGTTTGGTCTTAAACACACATTAGAGATAAACATCACAGGTGTTTAGCTATCTATTAGTCTAAGAGGCATGATGCACAGGAGGAGGGGGTATAGGCACATAGGGGCAGTCTAAGAGGCATGATGCACAGGAGGAGGGGGTATAGGCACATACGGGCAGTCTAAGAGGCATGATGCACAGGAGGAGGGGGTATAGGCACATAGGGGCAGTCTAAGAGGCATGATGCACAGGAGGAGGGGGTATAGGCAGTCTAAGAGGCATGATGCATGGGAGGAGGGGGTATAGGCACATAGGGGCAGTCTAAGAGGCAGGATGCACAGGAGGAGGGGGTATAGGCAGTCTAAGAGGCATGATGCACAGGAGGAGGGGGTATAGGCACATAGGGGCAGTCTAAGAGGCATGATGCACAGGAGGAGGGGATAAAGGCACATAGGGGCAGTGTAAGAGGCTTGATGCACAGGAGGAGGGGGTATAGGCACAAAGGGGCAGTCTAAGAGGCATGATGCACAGGAGGAGGGGTATAGGCACATAGGGGCAGTCTAAGAGGCATGATGCACAGGAGGAGGGGGTATAGGCACATAGGGGCAGTCTAAGAGGCATGATGCACAGGAGGAGGGGTATAGGCACATAGGGGCAGTCTAAGAGGCATGATGCATGGGAGGAGGGGGTATAGGCAGTTAGTGGCAGTCTAAGAGGCATGATGCACAGGAGGAGGGGGTATAGGCACATAGGGGCAGTCTAAGAGGCATGATGCACAGGAGGAGGGGATATAGGCACATAGGGGCAGTCTAAGAGGCATGATGCACAGGAGGAGGAGGTATAGGCAGTCTAAGAGGCATGATGCACAGGAGGAGGGGGTATAGGCAGTTAGTGGCAGTCTAAGAGGCATGATGCATGGGAGGAGGGGGTATAGGCACATAGGGGCAGTCTAAGAGGCATGATGCACAGGAGGAGGGGGTATAGGCAGTTAGTGGCAGTCTAAGAGGCATGATGCACAGGAGGAGGGGGTAGAGGCAGGTAGTGGCAGTCTAAGAGGCATGGTGCATGGAAGGAGGGGGTATATGCAGGTAGTGGAAGTCTAAGAGGCATGATGCATGGGAGGAGGGGGTATAGGCAGTTAGTGGCAGTCTAAGAGGCATGATGCATGGGAGGAGGGGGTATAGGCACATAGGGGCAGTCTAAGAGGCATGATGCACAGGAGGAGGGGGTAGAGGCAGGTAGTGGCAGTCTAAGAGGCATGGTGCATGGGAGGAGGGGGTATAGGCACATAGGGGCAGTCTAAGAGGCATGGTGCATGGGAGGAGAGGGTATAGGCAGGTAGGGGCAGTCTAAGAGGCATGATGCATGGGAGGAGGGGGTATAGGCAGGTAGTGGCAGTCTAAGAGGCATGATGCATGGGAGGAGGGGGTATAGGCAGTTAGTGGCAGTCTAAGAGGCATGATGCATGGGAGGAGGGGGTATAGGCACATAGGGGCAGTCTAAGAGGCATGATGCACAGGAGGAGGGGGTAGAGGCAGGTAGTGGCAGTCTAAGAGGCATGGTGCATGGGAGGAGGGGGTATAGGCACATAGGGGCAGTCTAAGAGGCATGGTGCATGGGAGGAGAGGGTATAGGCAGGTAGGGGCAGTCTAAGAGGCATGATGCATGGGAGGAGGGGGTATAGGCAGGTAGTGGCAGTCTAAGAGGCATGATGCATGGGAGGAGGGGGTATAGGCAGGTAGTGGCAGTCTAAGAGGCATGATGCATGGGAGGAGGGGATATAGGCAGGTAGGGGCAGTCTAAGAGGCATGGTGCATGGGAGGAGAGGGTATAGGCAGGTAGTGGCAGTCTAAGAGGCATGGTGCATGGGAGGAGAGGGTATAGGCAGGTAGGGGCAGTCTAAGAGGCATGATGCATGGGAGGAGGGGTATAGGCAGGTAGTGGCAGTCTAAGAGGCATGATGCATGGGAGGAGGGGATATAGGCAGGTAGGGGCAGTCTAAGAGGCATGATGCATGGGAGGAGGGGATATAGGCAGGTCAGGGCAGTCAAAGAGGCATGATGCATGGGAGGAGAGGGTATAGGCAAGTCGGGGCAGTCTAAGAGGCATGATGCATGGGAGGAGGGGTATAGGCAGGTAGTGGCAGTCTAAGAGGCATGATGCATGGGAGGAGGGGGTATATGCAGGGAGTGGCAGTCTAAGAGGCATGATGCATGGGAGGAGGGGGTATAGGCAGGTCGGGGCAGTCTAAGAGGCATGATGCATGGGAGGAGGGGGTATAGGCACATAGGGGCAGTCTAAGAGGCATGATGCATGGGAGGAGGGGTATAGGCAGGTAGTGGCAGTCTAAGAGGCATGATGCATGGGAGGAGGGGGTATAGGCAGGTCAGGGCAGTCTAAGAGGCATGATGCATGGGAGGAGGGGGTATAGGCAGGTAGTGGCAGTCTAAGAGGCATGATGCATGGGAGGAGGGGGTATAGGCAGGTCGGGGCAGTCTAAGAGGCATGATGCATGGGAGGAGGGGGTATAGGTAGGTAGGGGCAGTCTAAGAGGCATGATGCATGGGAGGAGGGGTATAGGCAGGTAGTGGCAGTCTAAGAGGCATGATGCATGGGAGGAGGGGGTATAGGCAGGTCAGGGCAGTCTAAGAGGCATGATGCATGAGAGGAGGGGGTATAGGTAGGTAGGGGCAGTCTAAGAGGCATGATGCATGGGAGGAGGGGGTATAGGCAGGTAGTGGCAGTCTAAGAGGCATGATGCATGGGAGGAGGGGGTATAGGCAGGTAGTGGCAGTCTAAGAGGCATAATGCATGGGAGGAGGGGGTATAGGCAGGTAGGGGCAGTCTAAGAGGCATGATGCATGGGAGGAGGGGATATGATCTTGCCGCCTGGGCATCTATGACAAACCAGGTTAAGATATGGGTCCAGCCCAAAGAGTGCCAGTGGTATTAGAGTGGGTGAGCAAGCTTGATAAATTAGGCGATGGTGCGAAGGGCCGTCCCTCACTCCCTCAATCTATCCTCCATCCCATCAGTCCGTCCCTCACTCCCTCAATCTATCCTCCATCCCCTCAGTCCATGCTCCATCCCCTCAGTCCATCCTCCACCCCCTCAGTCTGTCCTCCACCCCCCCCAGTCTGTCCTCAATTCCCTCAGTCCGTCCTCCATCCCCTCAGTCCATCCTCCACCCCCTCAGTCCTTCCCCCACCTCCTCAGTCCATCCTCCACCCCCTCGGTTAATCCCCCACCCCCTCAGTCCGTCCTCCACACCCTGTGTCCGTCCTCCAACCCCTCAGTCCTTCCTCCATCCCATCAGTCCGTCCTCCACCCCTTCAGTCCGTCCTCCATCCCATCAGTCCATCCTCCACCACCTCAGTCCGTCCTCTACCCCCTCAGTCCGTCCTCCACCCCCTCAGTCCATCCTCCATCCCATCAGTCCGTCCTCCACCCCTTCAGTCCGTCCTCCCCCCCCTTCACTCCATCCTCCCTCCCCTCACTCCATCCTCCATCCAATCAGTCCGTCCTCCATCTCATCAGTCCACCCCCACCTCCTCAGTCCGTCCTCCACCCCTCAGTCCACCCTCCATCCCCTCACTCCATCCTCCATCCCATCAGTCCGTCCTCCATCTCATCAGTCCACCCCCACCTCCTCAGTCCGTCCTCCACCCCTCAGTCCACCCTCCATCCCCTCAGTCCGTCCCTCTACCCCCTCAGTCTGTCCTCTACCCCCTTAGTCCGTCTCTCACCCCTTCAGTCCGTCCCTCACCCCTTCAATCTGTCCCTCACCCCTTCAGTCTGTTCCTCACCTTTAGATTATATTAGTTTGATATATTAGGAATAAGAAGATGCGAAAGAAAATCCTATGTTGCGGTGCTAACTTTTATTGTATGGCCATTTTAAGTGTAAATGGCATAACTATAGAAACGAATGGGGAAAACATATTTTTCTATAATCTTACATATCTAATGTCCCTTTACTGATTTTTCTTGAAGATTCTCTGGACATATAAAGGGCATCTATGATAAAAATATTCCCTTAACTATAGGATCCAATGCATATTCAGACACCCAATAGATGTCTTTTATATAGGGACACTAATTAGCAATTGACTGCAAAGTTTTTCTAGGGTAGAATAGACCATTTAGAGTGAGGAATCAAGTTGAAAAAGTACAATTGATAGGTTTTGATTTCCACCACCAGGTGGCTTCTGTGTTAGTGGGCGCATTTGCTTTTAACAGTGTTCTTAAAGGCCCTATACAATACTTAATGTATATGGCCAAGGGCTAGGTAGAAGAAACACAGTAATTCCATGAATGTCAGTAGATGTGATGTGCATGTAAATTATAGGATGTGAAAAATGGCCTCAAACGAAACATGCACAAAGAAGGGTAGTGTTGGGCAGCAAAAAGAATGATGTGATTTTGCTCCTGAAGTGCTAACATAGGTGTTATCTTTAACGATGGATCCATAACATATTTCTTGCAGTGCTATAATTAAGTCTTAGTATACTCGACTGCTCCACCAAAATTTAATGAGCTATATGTAAATCCCCTTGCCCAGTATAGTATTTCTTGAATTAATGTACGGCACATGTATTTATCTTGTTTCATGGACGCCAAATCAGGGATCATCAGTGTTAACAGTTACAATGATAATGCCAGTGTATTTGACAGCTGTACTACGATTCCAAAGATTTTAAGCTTCCGTGTATGATGCCTTGCTTAGCCTTTTTTCTATAAAGAAAAGAGATATTTTTGGCTTCAAAACCTTATGCCTTTTTCGTAAACGTACGGACCCCCGTTAATCAAGCTCCAAACCCCTCTATCTAATATGGGAGGGGGTAACAATACTACCAGTTACCCTCTCCGGTCTGGAGGGTACATCAGAAGATGCTACAACTCTTCGCCCGCTCAAATAGTAAGCCTAACTTCAAATAAGTATGATACCATTACATGAATTCATATATATCTGAATAGAGGTCTCGCTAAAAAGAAAACAAGAAAGAACTTATGCAAACTGAAGTAAGGGTTCATAATGGTCTACCTCATTTTCACTCTATTGCCAAATAACCACTCACTTGAATGGATTAAGATATATATATATATATATATATATATATATATATATATATATATATATATATATACATACGGAATGCAAATTTATTAAAAACTTTTAATTCAACTGACTTTTTGGTTTATTTAAATGGCATCAGCATACTTTGGGTTTTTTTTTTATCATCTGTGCATATGAGGTTATGAGTATGGCGTTGGCTATACAAAAACGTACACGTTTTGAATTTTACTTCTCGTTTACTTTTTGCCAGGGCCCTCCAGTGACTATCAGTCTCTGCACTGATACGAACGCTCTGCTTAGTTGAATATAATAATTACACATTGAGTGAATAAGCAGGCTATGCCACGGTTTGAAGGGTTTCAAATCGTGGGTTCTCATAGCATGTTGTGAGATACCCTCCTGTACAAATGTAGTATTGGCGGCTATATTACAAAGGTCTATAGTCAATACCAGAGGATTTGGTGAGGCCGACAAAGGGAACCCCCTGGAGAGAATACACCATGCTTTATAAATCATATATGTAACTTTCTCATTATGGGTTTAATCACCTCCAGGATCCTATGTCCCCCATAAATGCTGACTTCAAACCTCTGATCTCTTTAATGTTAATTTTAAAATATAGTGAGCTGCTCCTGAATAACTATTTCAAAGTGAAATAATTATTACTAGACATATTTAAATTGTGTGAAATGGTGGTGCCTAAAGCCGGGGCCTGATGTTTATTTATAAGATTATTGTCCCGGAATTATGACCTCAAAGTAGGAGGGCTAGACGAATTCTCCGATCTTGCTTATACATTTTTGATATATACATATGAGTAGATACAAAGGTTAAAGCAAACAGGCTGTTGGGCATTGATAAATCCTGTGCTAATCCCTCTGTGGCATGTGGATGAGTGAGTGAGTGAGTAATTGATGTTTAACGCCATTTCGACAGCTATGGTCATATTCATGGCGAGAACTATATTACGCAATTTCACAGAGGAATGTGTTGGTGCCCGCACATGTGCACCACACACATCCGAGGGGATAGGAAAGAGGAGATATAGACCCATTTAAGTGGGCTAGGGAAGCCCGTGGCATGTGGATAAGGTCCAGTTTCCTGACATGAATAGATACAAATAGCTTACATGTCTTAAACCCCTGTAAATGCCGCTAGTGCATTAGTGCATCATGCCCATTTGTCCTCATGGTACATAAATGCACTTCTGGCGAGTTACGTGGCAGGGATGCAGTCTTGGTGTGGTACCTCAGTGAATTAGGTTCTGGCTAGCAGACTCGCCATTGTAACACTTTATTGGTGCATCATGATGACCAATGACATGATGTATCCCTGCATTAGCGGGATGTATACACAGCTCTACAAGTATTCACATATTAGCTATTTCAGGGGTTCATTTCAATATCTCAAGCAGTCCGCTAGTGCTATAACATAATTACAGGCATTTGCAGAGCTACGACTGTTCTAAAAATCATACGTTCATGATTTCTCTGACCAGGGGCATACTTCACAAGATGTTACTGTGGCTCACATCCCATTACATTTGACCCTGGACAAAATGTTCTCATGTCGGCATTAAAGGATTAGGCAGAACAGTCGTAGCCCTGCAGGTACTTAGATAGAGTATGATTGCTACCCTCAGGGTGAGTTTCACCAGGTTCCATTAGGAATGGCCGGTCTTAGGGCGTTGTGCAATGTCCTCCAGAGGAATCGCTGACGGCAGCAGAACCTAATGGTAAGATCGTTAAATGCTTATCAATAGGTTTTGTGATATCGAGGCATATCGAGATGCCACGCCCGCAGTTCTACATCATTCTGAGGCCCCTTCTCTCTCCTAGAGGTCAATTGCTAGTAAAAGTCGAAGACTTAATAGTTTATAAGCAGCCTTAAGAGGGCATACATCAACCACCACCCCTCACCTGATGGGAGGGGTGGTGACTGATGGGGGGTGGTGGTGACAATTGTAAAGAGTGTCTGCTTTATTGATAGTGATTGAGTGGTGTCATTAATTATGCATAATAATGCCTTACTCCCAGCTCCCCACCTATGGTGACCACTCCCACCTGGAGTTCAGACCTCACTCCTCCTCTACCATCAGCCAGGTATACAGGATCCCAATAACACCCTTAAACACTGCTCACCATGACGCAAGGTACAGTTCAACAAGTTTTTGGGGTTTTAATTAGCCACTTTTCACAACATGTACTTGTATTTCTAATATTCCTAATCGTAAGTTGGAGGCTGTCGCAACAGTGGGGGTTTTCTTTTCTTCGATTTGACAAAATTGATGTTGGGCGTCTGAGATTTAGTTTATGCTTTATTATTTTCTTTTATGTTTTGTTTTTGGAAATTCAATTTCTGATATTTATGAAACTCTAACATGATTTGCAATAAGTAATTATTTTAAAATGTAAAAGTAGAATGCTTGAAGTCAAAGAGCCAACAGTTTCACTTTCACGGAAAATCAGATTTACACCTTTTTCACAGTGAATATAGAAAAAAGTATCCATCGTTCTCTATGCTGCCCCCAGAAAAAAGGTCACTGCAAAAGGCACAGGATCAATGTCTCAGAATAATCAATTAGGCCTATGTCAATGTTAGAGCCAGCTTACACAAGCTAGCTTAGATAAATAAAGAATTTCAAATAACAGGTATACCCAAAACGTACCATCTCAAGTATGGATAAAAAGGCAAATAACCATCAATCATATTGTGTTTACATTGGCAATGCAACCACTTAAAGATACAACATGCTGACATTAATTTTAAGTGCCACATGACAGCAAAAGGAGAGTGATTTAATGGAAAAGCAACGGCGATGCTGATTTTTTGTATTCTTTATAGTTTTGTCTATCAGTTAGGAACAGCTACTAACTCATAGATGGTGATATCCATATTCTCCTATAAAATATCAACCAAAATCAAGGCGCCCCCCCCCCAACTGGCCTACCATTCCATCATTTCATTTGTGGACCTCCTAACATAAAGCTACACAGGGACAGCACTTGCGGATTTAGACGTGGGGCGTGGGGTAGGCGCCCCCTCCTTTTTGCCAGTGCTTAAGAGTTCAATTGTATATTTTGGATCCTAAAATTTACCCAAAAATAAACGAAGCACTCCCTCCTTTTGGACCGCCCCCCATCCCTTTCCAAATCATGGATCCACCACTGGTCCGGCACCACTTAGGGGTTGTTATATTGTGTTTCTTAAGTAGAAACCATGCCAATTTAAGTAAAGATCAAGCAATACCTTAGGGTTGTCCAGCAACTGGTTCATCTGAACTGTGCCTGGCATTGTGTGAAAACTATCATGATCCACATTAGGAATTTGCATTTATCTGTACAGTGTGTATCCTGGTTTAATTCTTATCTTAAGGACAGAAAGCAATATGCTACTGCCAATGGGCGTGTATCTGCTGAAGAGGCTGTAACGTGTGGCGTCCCGCAAGGGTCCGTGTTAGGTCCGTTATTATTTATAATATATATTGATAGTATAGTATCGGTTATAAAATCCTGCAAATTCTGTTTGTACGCCGATGATCTCGCTATTTATGTCAATGATACCGACCCCAATCATGTACTAAGGAAATTACAGTCTGATCTGGATAGTATCAGTAAATGGTGTAAATTGTTCAAGCTTACTATCAATAATGAAAAAACAAAGTTGTTATGGTGTGCAAGTGATTTACTTAATGCCAGACACAATTTGAGTATAATGAGTGCTGAACTGGATGGTAAGCGCCTTGAAGTGGTTGATGAATTCAATTACCTTGGTGTTATCATTGATCGTGGTCTTAATTTTCGGAGAAACAACGAAAAAATAATATCTAGTTTCCGCCACAAGATGTACCAATTAAGACAGTTAAGGAAATTTGTTGATAATAAGCTGTGTCTGACCTTATACAAACAAATGGTTCTACCTGTGCTGGAACATGCAAGTTTTCTACATGAAAGTGGTCCTAAATCCAGTGTTGGCCACTTACAACTTATGCAGAATCATTGCCTACGGTTATGTCTTCGAATCTTTAATACTCGGGATATATCTATATACGATCTCCATGTTAGAACTTACATGAAAATGCTAAAGGTTAGACGTGATAAGAACTTATTATCTATGATGTATGATGTTTCTTGTGATCCAAACTGTGTCAAACTCCCTGCCAGGAACTTGCACGGCAATGTTAAAAAACAGTTAAAGGTATCCAGATCCAGGTGTTTGACGTATGATAAGTCACCACTGTACAGGGGGTGTGTCCTTTGGGACAAATTGGATGCAAATACTCAGCAGATAGGCAGTAAGAAAGAATTCATGAACAAAATCTGAATGTATTTGGTGTATAACCGTCACTTGATAGACTACGCAATTATTTTTGAAAGATGTAATATACATGCTGCCTGCGGATAATCGACTTGTGCAAATCATGGTGATACATACAGCCCCTAAGAGGCTTTAGTTATGTCTTTAGTAATATTGTAATGATCTACACCCAAAATGATGCCTGCCTGATGTAACTTTGTACAACCTGATTGAGCGCTACACTATTTCTTTCCTGTTGCCGTGTTTTGGCCGATCTGAAAAACCTACATGTATGATTTCTGCCAATAAACTTGTTAAAACTCAAACTCAAACTCACATTTCTAGGCGGAAGTTAAGACAAAATGTTAAAAAGACGCATGCTATTCATCATGAGAAACAGTAATCTGGCATTTGTTTTCGAATTTGAGATGTATAACCCCTCCCCCAGCGCCCCCTACAAGAAAAAAAAATTGGGAAAATATTAACTTTATTCTTTTTAAATTCAGATGTTTGTACATTCATATTTTTGGGACACAATTCCATATTCTGATGGTGTTTAAAATATGTCACACACTAAACTGACCTATTTTTGTAATCCTGGGAAAATTCAATATGGCTGCCAGGGCTGATATTATGCTCATTTTCAGCTATTCTTTTTATCAGAAATGATTTGTAATTGTACAATTTCTTTTCCTGTAATCTGATCAACCTTTCCATGTGTTAGGCTGAACCTAAATAGATAATATGAGGCAGCACATAGAATACATTTTTTATAGTCAACTAGTGCCTTCGGCACTAGTGTGGGCAGCCATGCCAATGTGAATTATTAGGCCAATTATCTTCTTTTTATTTAGTTGGGGGGGGGTCAAAAGGAAGTAGGCTACTGCAGGCCTATTCTAGTTCATTGTGTAATCCCCTGGTGTCTTACACCGGAATTGTGTAACATAGTGGCGCGCAACATAGCAACGGTGCGTAACATAGCAATTAAAAACAATTCTACACACTCCTAGCATATCCACTCGGAGGTTTGAGTTTTTAGTGAATATCTCTGGAACTATACGTCAGATATTGATATATAACCTATCAAATTGAAGCTCTTGGTTCATATGATGCATATACATCTAGATTGTGAGATTTCTGCTGTCAATAATGCAGCGATAAGGGCCGATCTCTCTGAGTCGTGATCTAAGATGGCGGAAATTGAAGCTTGACTGACGATATTATGAGGCTATAAAACGTTTTACCAAAGTTTCAATCAAAGAGCACCTCAATACAAAATATTGGAATCAATTAAGTAGGGAAAATACTGTACAATTCTGTAAATATTTGAGTTTAAATATTGATATGTTGTGTCGAGTTAGCTGGCACTTTCCTCACTGCTTCAGAGCCAGAAAATTTTGCTTCATCTGGTACCCCATAGGTACTTTAGGCTGAAGCAGTCAGAAATTCTGATTTTGTTACCAGCGATCTACTAACCCATTTTTTATATATAGTGTAAATAGCCCCCCACCCTCCATAAAATATGAAAAAAAAGACTATGGTGAGACTGAGTTCACTTAGCAAAGGTATTCATTTTCTACATCTATTTGAGAGCATGATACAGTTTATCTATCGACTTGTTGTGCTCTAATGCGGTCCCAGTTCCTCTAAAAAGATGCATGGAAAATCAACCCATTTTGGGTACAGTCCACTTGAGCCATACATATTTATAGTTTACATAAACATATCCATCTACCGTCCTCCACACCATCACAGAAGTTTAAACTCAGAATCTGAGATGATTTGTTTTCTTTTTGAGTGCGTGTTGGGCATATCGTATCAAGGACCTTAGACTGTAATTCTCACATTGAATCAACGTTGAAGTGAAAACGTTATTTCAACGTTGATAATTCAACAGTTGATCTGCTGTTGAAATGTTGATGGCTGAAATGGAATTATTGAAAAAGTGTTGAAGACAGGTGCACCGTTAGCAACTATAGCAACACTCCTCTGATAATTATTTCAATGTGACTTAGCATCACCCCTTACCTGCAACACCAGTGTTAGATAAATTTGTGGCATTGATAAGAACTGGTGTTAGTGCACCTAGTGGGTAGTATAAAAATGTTAACTACACCCTCAAAATATCAACCACTATTTCACCCATACTATTGCATGTGTGACATGTACTGGGAATAGGGACCTTAATACATCCGGCACTGTCACATGTATTTGAATGAATATCCTGGTAACATGATGCTAGTGATCCCCTAGGATAGGGAGTTTTTGTGTCACCAACTGTGTGCCCTGTTAGCAACTATAGCAACACTCCTCTACTCAAAATGGAATGTAGCTGTTCCACGTAGTTCAAGTATGAATAAAACAGGAAGGTCATTGCTGTGGGGTACTTTTTAGCCTTTTTATGCTATTCATCCGTTAAGCCCAATGTACACAGGCTGACAGAATTTTCAAACAACTGAATACCTGCGTTGGCAATGACCCCCATCTTGCATTTCTGATGACTAAAACTACATACATCATACACTACTAATGGCAAAACCACATATGTCATTACTGCTGATGACAAATCCACATCCATGAAAGTGGTTGCCAATAGAAATCTTGTTGTTTGCAAATTATGTTGCCCTGCGGAAACACTATACTTTACATGCCCAATACACCATGCATACTTTAATAAGAATAAAGAGGGAAAGGGGAACATCAGCCAATGGAGGCCGCAGGCTGTTTGGATAGGTACAGCCACATACTATCGGTAACCGAGCATACGCTGAACGGCATATGGTCAATTCTCACGAAAATGGAGCACAGTGCTTGGGAAGGGGAAAATCGTGAACTTCTTGTATCATTCCAATTTTCTTTTGGCTAAAAGCTATTGGGCAATACAGATTCCTGACAAAATTGGGAACACTAATCTTGTAAATTGAACATTCTATGCCATTTCTTATTGTGTTTGAAAGTGGACCTACGTACGGTGATGCATCCTAGGCATGAGCAGACTAAATAATTAGCCTAAGTGTCAAATAATTAGCATGATATTGAATATTATTAGTCAATATAGCCTAAATAATAGTTGACATATGATATCTTTGATTTCTATTGATCATGATTGGTGATATGTTCACTTTGATCATACCCACTCTGGTAATGGACCTACCCATGGCCATGTACCTACGTACGGTGATGGACCATGGTTTCTGCTTGCCATGAGTAGAATGCTTTAGGGAAGTGATATTTTTTCTTGCACAAATTGAATGACTGGTCATCTGGCTATATTGAAAAAAACATTGCACCTTCACCATTTTTATTATTACATCCATTTTTAGCCTGAAATTAATCCATGGTGATGTACCTACGTACGGTGATGTTTCCATAGATTTGCTGTATCAAATGAAGGGAAAGCACCCTTCATGTATAATAATTTGCACATATATTCACAAAACAAGCTACACTTTTGTGCTAAAAAATGTTTCATTAAATATCAACAGACTTTCTCTTATAACAGTTTTAGTGGACCTACGTATGGTGATGCCAGTAGGTACACCACATGCTTGTCATTGCTATAGATTATTTATGTGCATGTGTTGGGGAATTTTATGTTTTACTCTATGTTCCCCTTATTAAAACCTACAAAATGAGGTATTCATTTATTCCAAAGGAGTATTCTCCCTGATGTTATATCTAATTTAATGTACCTACGTACGGTGATGCAAAAGTTACACAACTACTTATTTCCTTTCAAACCCCCAAAAATTTATTGAAAAATGAATTTGAAGTCATCAAAATTTTCCTTTTGTGATTCTACAATTGTGCATACAAATGATTTTATTCTCTACCTTGTATTTATCTTAGATATGACATCTTATGTATTTCATCTTTTTTTTTCTCACCTTGAAACATTCAAAATACACACATTTCACCCTATATTGGGATAGATACTGATGGTAGACATGCAAAAGTATGTACCCACAGCAAGATATTACTGACAGTAATGTAAAAGTATGCACAACAAAGCCATCCCCCCCTTATTAAGTGTTTGTGACACAAGAACGTTATGGTGACCCTGTGCTCCATTTTCGTGAGAATTAACCATATATAGATTTCTCCAACATCACAAGCAGGTTATGTTGGGCCATTCTGAAATCAAGATCAAGTCATACCCCATCAATATTAAGTGTTATATCTATTATAAAGCAAGTGTTCTCAATGGATAGAAAAGTTTGGGTTATTAATGTGTAAAATATTGGCTTTGTGCCAAAGGAAATCGAGAGCTATTGTGCACCTTGTTATTGGGTATTTACAAATGGCGTCCATACACATAACATGACTTGTGTGCACTGTGCAGATACTTGCTGAGATTCCAATTCATTTATGGCAATTTCAAATCATTACTGCAACGTGTAACAGAAATGGTGTAATCTTGATGAATAGACAAAGGTTCACGAGTTGTGGGTCTGACTAAGGATTATCTCACGAGGCAAAGATAGAAACCTCTATCGGTTTTATTAAAATGTGGGGTGTTTTTACAGACTGTGAGATACGGGCAGGGGATATCTCACCGGGGGGTGAGATACGGAGTGTCCATGTTATGGGACATCCGTATTTCACTCCTTTCAACGTGAAATAAGCTCTCATAATGCACGCCAGATAGGACAAATTGGGCACTGGTAAGGTCAGAATCGTAATACATGTATTACAACCAGTTCCACCACTAAGGGGCATATCATTGTGTTAAAAAGTCAATGTGTTAAAAAGTCTCTATGTGTCAGAACTTACAATCCTTAACTGTCACTAACACCAAGAGTAATGGAAAACTCTATATTGCAATCAATATTCATTAATATCAGAAGCGCACTGCTATGAATTTTGGATGCCTCATGAATTTTTGCATATAATTTTTTGAGGTCAAGCGAATTGTTGAAGTGTAACTTTAAATGTTACTGTTATACTTATATTCTTAACTCTAACTCTTACATCTTGAACAAGTAACCAATGGATAACTCATGACGAGTGTGTGTTATTAGCCTTTGCTAATACACACGAGTCATGAGTTATCCATTGACTACTTATTTTATTCCACAAAACCAATAAATAATCAATAGATTACCAATAAATTCAAGTTAAAAACAAAAATTATTCCCCCTCCCTGGGACTCGAAGCCAGCCATTATGTGTACACGATCAGTACATACACCTCGGCACCTGGCAGCGGACAGCGACAGCCCCGGTGTCGGCTTGGCATTGAATGCGTCATTATTATTCTCCCTCCCCGGGACTCGAAGCCAGCCATAGTGTGTGTACAGGTACATACACCTCCTCGCCCGGCAGCGGACAGCGACAGCGCCCGTCTCGGCTAGCCTTGGCGGCGGCACACGGCGAAAAATAGTGTACATACACCTCCTCGGCTGCCAGCGGACAGCGACAGTGCACACGGCAAAAAAAGATGCGCCCGGACCGTGTTACTAACTGTTAGACTAGATATACACCTCGTCGCCTGGCAGCGGACAGCGACAGCGCACACGGCGAAAAAAAAGATGCGTCTCGCTGTTATGTTTGTGTATAATACACCTCCTCGCCCGGCAGCAGATAGCGACAGCGCACATGGCGAAAAAAAGACGCGCCTGGACCGGGAATCAATCCGCGGACCTCTGACCGCTGAGCGCAAAGTGTTACTGCTAGACCACCGCATCTCCTCCTTCAGCGCCCGTCTCGGCTTGGCTATGTTTGACAGTAGGGAACGAAAATATATGCCTGGACAGGGACTCGTCCCGCCTACCTCTACAATCTTACCAAGCAAACCCAGACCATCACATGTCAGTCCCTGTGGCGCAATGCATAGGGTGTTGGAGTAGGGATCTGGGACTGCAGGTTCAAGCCCTGCCCAGGTCATAAGATTTCGTGGGTTTTAACATGT
Organism: Acholoe squamosa; assembly: GCA_949317995.1. Taxonomy (NCBI): domain Eukaryota; kingdom Metazoa; phylum Annelida; class Polychaeta; order Phyllodocida; family Polynoidae; genus Acholoe; species Acholoe squamosa. Next base: position 24,122,660 of record OX439046.1, read on the forward strand.
AACATATGACATGGAAGGACATGTAAGGTGTGCTGGTTATCTATGGATAACGGCACTGGGTGCGGGTTATCCATGGATAACCGCACGCCTTACAAAATTGATGTTACAGCCTACAGGATGTGCAATATCGACAGATATGTGGAGGGGAATAGCCACCAAAAGCACTGAGTAACCAAGAAATCGTGGTATAATGAACAAGTAATCAATAGATAATTCATGATGAGTGTGTGTTAGTGAAGGATAATGACATGAGGCCGTAGGCCGAGTGTTATTAGCCTTTGCTAACACAAAGCTTTATTCCGAGGTAGCAGGTTATCCAATGAGCATGGCCATTGCTGGAGCTTGTAACCACCGAGTTTTATATACTGATAAGACCTATCAGATGGGTACCAGTTGGCCGCTCAGAGGGTCGCAGTGAATAGTTGAGATTATCTCATTGGCTAATAATTAATCCAGCTAAGTCTGTATACAGCTGCCCAGGATACAATCAACCAATCAGATAATTCCCTCCATCCACTGCAGACTCTTTTGGGTACATTATGTAACACCTAGTACCCATCATGGGCTGTTATCAGTGCTTATCTTGCCAGGTCCCAGATCAAGCAATGGCGGATCCACTGCACCTCAATACTGAGCCCTATACTGCTGGGCGTGTTTTTACATCTATTGGGCCTTACTGTGAAAGCAGTGAAGCTATGTTTAAAATCCTTTTATAAAGTAGCTCGTCGATCCATGATGCAATGCTTCTGTGACGCCCAGCGGCGGTACCTAACCTGCAGTAGCACAGAGAACCAGCATCGCGGAATCCAGCTGCAATACCCCCGTCAGTCCTGCACCCCGTCATCTTCTCAATTTTTTTACCTGGCCGGAAGTGGACTGACATCATACCGCCCCATAAACATTTCATTCCCTGAGAGACCCATCCCACCTTTCAGATGAGATCTCATCTGAATAATAATCTTCCATGTAAGTTTCCATAAGTTTCAGATGATCTCATCTGAATGTAATTCAAATTCAGATGAGATCTGGCATATATCCTTGATCGGGGGCTCTGCCGCCGAACCCCCGTTTGGCCAGAAAGAAACAGAGAGGGGAACCATAATTATTTGATGAGACACAGAAGGGGTGAAAACAGACATCTAGCGGAAGGAGTGGGAAACAGAGGGCCAGGTTAATTCTGCAAGAAGTGACCCTTTTGCTTTAGTCCCGTCATGAATTCAAGCATTTCCGGTGTTTCAGTTCTATTCACCGTCGTGCGTATTACAGAGAATATATATTTTAATTGTAAAGTAAACTATGAGAAATCACATTTTAGAAGTGAAAATTAATTTCAAATCATACTTCTAGGTCCGCACTCAGTGACCATAGCCTACCGTATCCATAGCCTATCCCAGGCCTATATACATTTTCCAGGGTGCACAGTGGGAGACAAGGGTGCATCAGAAAACTGAATAGTTTGGTAATATTTTTCGGCTGACTTTGTTGACGTTGTTTGACCTCTTTACAGTCTACAGCACTGACAAATGTTTTGCTGACAGTGTCAGGAGGATTGGATTGACAGCTAGGGAGTGGTCATTTTCTAACACTGTCACTGAGTCTAATGTTTAGATGACAGTGTCAGTGCCGATTGAGTTGGTCCCAGGGTCACACATAGGGCTTGCAGAGGGTCTTGGGTCACACGGGACTGGCGAAGGGTGCCGAGGTCACACACAGGGCTTGCGAAACGTGCCAGGGTCACACACAGGGCTAACGGAGGGTATGGGGATCACACGTGGGACTGGCGGAGGGTGCAGGGGTCACACAAGGTACTGGCAGAAGGTGCCAGGGTCACCCGCAGGGCTGGCGGAGGGAGCCGGGGCCACACACAGGGCTGGCAGCTAGAGGGGGGGGGGGGCAGAGGGTCCCAGGGTCACACATGGGGCTGGAAGAGGGTGTCGGGGTCACATGCGGGGCTGGCGGAGGGTCCCTGGGTCACATGCAGGGCTGGTGTATGGTCCCGGGGCCACACACTGGGGTGATGGTTGGTGCCAGGGTCACACGCGGGGTCTGAAAATGTTACGGCCCCCTGAACCCCACCCCCCGTTGATAAATATAATGACCATTCCCTAACTGTTTGTTGAAAATTTTCACTTATGTACACTTATGTTCCATCCACAATCCCAGCGCCGAAGGCGCTGGTAATGACATATAGGACCCAGTATGGAGGCCTAGAGGAGCCACCATTTTGAATTTCGCTGGTTGATGTAAAGCCCACCAATAAGATATACCACGATGGGTACCTTGTCCCTGGTTTACACCCACTTACAGCGATATGCTGGTCCCATATTATCAGTTCTTATCAATGTGTGTTGCCCGAACCAGCTCCAGGCCAGCTAGTAGCCAATATGCCCCAGTGCACTATTGTTGTATCCACTTCGTGCTATACTGAGGTAGCAGACTGTCCGATTGCTGAAACTGATTAAGAGTTATCAGATGGGTTCCATCTGCCCCCTCCCCGTGAAAGGACAACAGTGAATAGTAGTTGGTGTAATTTTATTGGCTGATATTTAGCCCCGCTAAGTAGGTGTAGTAACTGGAACACCTCTTTTGCCTCTCCGGCAAAACTTGTAAAATTCAGTTACAACCTAGCAGCAAGGCAACAACACCATTCACAAGCATCGAAATATGTCACTAATGCCATGAAACATATATCAGTATAATGTTAGCCATGAATGCCGCACTGAAATAGGAAATGAGGGTTTGGACCATACTTTGAACATCCCTATTGTTCATTATCATTGAACCAAAGTAGGAGATGGTTTATAACTGCTACAGCCTTCAACCTCAATACTTATATATTAATGGCAAACGTTACCAGAAGCCCAGAGACACCATAATGTCATTACTGAGACAACAAGGCTAACCCAGGTCAAACATAACTTATTTATGAGGATTTACTAGTATTGCCACTAGTACCAGCAATTACGACATGCTTCACATAAAAGTTATGAGGGCACTATACAATATTCTATAACACCACATAGCCCCTACTTTTGGGAACCCTGCAATTTTCACCAGGTGGTCGGGGAGCACCAAAATATGGACTTTTGCCATCATCATAATTTATCTATGTTTTGGAACATTAGTCGTTGAAATACACTCATCAGCTTACACAGTATCTCCCAGGTGGCTGTTGATCAAATTTAGGGTTAATGTTCTATTTCATTTACCCAGAACATATTATCCTAAAAAAGGGAGTCAGGTGATCCAATAATTGAAACCCATATCAATACTGGATGGGGGTACCCATCCTACATACCGATTGTCACCTCGAGCTATCTAAGAAACTACCATCTCCCTTGTCGTATTCAAGAAGCTAAGTCTATAGATATTGCACAGACCTGTCCCATGCTAACAAATTGAAATTCATCTTGATTTGAATATGGCAAAATTACATGAAACGTAATGTTAGTGCGTATACATACAGCCTAGCTTTGGGAACTGACACAGGTAGAGTTATGTATCATATATATATATTGATTGAAGGACTTGATTGACAATAGGTTGTCAATAGTAACTATTGCACTGTTTACTAGTTGAATGGTAACATATTGCTTATTGATTTTAGGGTAATAGAGAGCCAAAAGCAGAGAATATTGCCGGTTGTTAAGTGGGATGAGTCACTCGAAAAGGGACATCCAAGCTTGGGTTTGTGAATCTCCCTTTCTGTTTGCCTGATCTCATTGGTCTGACATTGATCCTCTGTTGTCTTAATTGGGAGAATTTAGGCAATAAGGATGAGCTTAAAAAGCTGTACTCTCTGCATTAAGTGCTGATCATACAGAGTAGTCGTAGGGCATTGCCTACGATCATCCACTCTAATCTTTAGGGGTTTCCAATCGTAGTGGCTATGTCCAGTCGTATCATCTTGAGAATTGCCTTCCAGGTATCACTCTGAAAGGAAATAATGAAATAATGTAGAAATATCATACATTTCGCAAAACAAACGATTGGAAGCATAATCACAAAATGGTCTCTACAACCCCCCTTTGTTTATTGGCCCTCAATCTGCCGGATTCTACACACACGTTTGGAAACACAGCTCTCTGCATGCATAATCTTTCAGCAAAAGTAGAATACATTGAAATTACGATTTTTCGCCATTAATTTGCATTTCGATCTTAAAGGTCGAATCCCACATGGCAAAAATGCTTCAAATATCACAACAGGGAGTATAGAACACACGCCCCGTTTTGCGATTTTAAGCCTGGGAATATAATTCACATAGATATAAACATGACATGAGGTAGACCACAAAATCTCAACAGATTCAAAATCGCATAAATACGTTAAGTATATTTGAGACAGGGCACCAGAACCAAGGAGGCTGAATACTAGTAAACGTTCCTTGCCAGAACACTAACAGAGTTCCCTACTAAACGTATTCGCAGAGATCCATATTGCCTTGTCTGTTGTTGTTTTTTTTTTATCATTTTTGAAGTCGCTGCTTCAATATTCAATGTTCCTCCACGCATTTTGAGTGAAAAACTACCTTATCTTATTACATTTACAGGAAAGCCATCTTGGGGGACTGAGCTCAAGCAGTTCACACAAGATACAACCTTTCATGGCGTCCGCTACGTCGGTGATGGACCTCACCTCGTACGGAAGTAGGACTATTACCTTACTCAGCCTGTGCTTTGAATGATTGTAAAGCAGAATTTCAGTTACCTCTATACTATTTCATTGAATATTGGGCAGGTAAAACTCTATTTTGATCACTTATGCTCCTTCATATTGTACCGAAGTAACAATTGATATTTTCTAGAATTATATATTTGTTTATTTGGGCAAGGAACATAGACAATGGTAGTAAATGAAAGAATAAGGATTTTCTCTCTATTATTATGTTTGGCATAACTATAGATTTTCATATCTACAATTATTTCTAGGCAGTGGTACAGCATTCACACTGTCAAAATTATAAAAATCGATTCTGACTTCAATTTTCTGGCATCAATAATACCCAGGGAACAAGGCATGCGATTGCCACCACTTTGAAATGTGTCAGTTTGGTGAAAATCTGGTGTCATGAAAATGCAAATGTAGAACACAAGAATTTCATGTGAATTTGTCTTGAGAAACTCTGGGGATATCAACACAAGAAATACATGTGTCAAATTCACTCTGCACTAGGTGGTGGCAGTAGTCTGTTTTGATAGTTTTATCTTACTCAAACCATTGAGAGCTTTATCTGTTAAGTCTAATACTTCACTGATACTCTAAACCTATAGTTACTTCTGTATATAACATTTTTAATATTATCTTAATGTATTTATTATTGATCCAGAAAAGCAGGTAAAACAGAAAGTAACAATGGTTAAGGTGACACAGACACCATTTCTGTGGGTATAAGATCTGGAGGGTGTTGCTCCTATAGTAAAAGGAAGAGCTGGCTAAAAATGCCCTAGTTTCCAGTCCTTTCTTTTCATGTAGCTATAACTTGTCCCTTCTGTTGCTCACAAGTTGTAATTCAAGTATGGTGCTGAAAAAGGGGGATTTAAGTAGGTACCTAGTTGGGAGAAGTCAGTCAGTATAATATTCTATAGAGTGTGTGACATGAGTAGGTACCTGATAGTGCAGCTCTCTCTGTTTTAAACAAGGCAGGTGACTTTTCAGACTGATGTGGTGAGTGCAAGTTCTTTGGTGAAGCAGAGCATGACTTGTTGAGAAAGGAGGGCACATGCTCACAGCTCTTTTTACAATAGGAGCAACACCCTCCTGCTTAATTGCCTGGCACCAACACCAACTGTACATTAGGGAGTGATCATTTTTTAACAACAGGGGGGGGGGCTGGTGGGTTTGCACGCGGACACATGAAAAAAAAATCTTCCCTTTGCCCTCTCATGGAGTCAAATCTTTTTTGACTCCCCTCCAAAGGATCGAAAATTGTGTGCGAATGTGCCCTTTTAACCTATAGTAATGCACAGGCCTTTTCACTGAAAACAGGTGATATTATTTATTATTTTGACCCTCCTGTTCAAAAGATCCTGACCCCCTGGTCAAGGGGGTGAAAAAATTCTGACCCCCCTCGAACCTACCAGACCCCCCCCCCCGTTGTTAAAAAATGATCAATCATTTACATGGGTCCATTGCTCTTGCATCTAAGGTGCCCTATCAGTAAGCTGTTAAGAAAAATGCTGGATAAATGCTGATGACATATAATATATAACCAATGCCTATACCAGGTGGCTATTACTTTACACATCACCCCACAGACCCTCCATTAAATGAAAGTTTCTCTATATATCACTCATATATGAATCTATTTTACTAATTAATTGTGCTCATTACTAGGGATCAGTAGAAAAACATTTGTAAATCTTGTGATTTCTCATGAAAAAATCACATGTTCAAAACATCCAGATTCTAACCAATTTGACAGGTTCCAAACATCCGGCAAACAGGATATCTCACAAGACAAAGCCAGATCCTTACACATCCCATCTGACCCCCACCTCGCACAAGAATATGTGGCCTGTAGCGTGTTGCTCCTATGGTAAAAAGAGCTGTCAGTAGGTACCCTCTTTTCAAAAGAAGTTATGCTCTGCTTCACTATTCAACTTGCACTCACCACATTAGTCTGAAAAGTCACCTGCTTTGTTTAAAACGGAGAGAGCTGCACTATAAGGTACCTACTCATGTCACACACTCTATAGTAAATTATACTGACTGACTTCTCCCAACTAATTACCTACTCAAATCCCCTGTTTTAACACCATACTTTAATGTCCACTTGTGAGCAACAAAAGAGACAAGTCATAGCTACATGAAAAGAAAGGACTGGAAACAAGGGCATTTTAGCCAGCTCTTCCTTTTACTATAGGAGCAACACCCTCCCGGAATCCATGCCTCCAGCGGAGGGGGGAGGGGAATGGCTTTATAAGGTTTAAGTCACAGGCTTTAAAATGAGATATCTTGAGCTAAAATATTCCCGGTAGTTTTACTGTAATTGCTTCTTGAACCTGGGTTAGTGTGAACAACTGAAAATGGCGAATCATAAATTATGCTCTTGTAGGGGCACGGTTTCAGGATAGCGTCACAAAGGTACGAGTTGGTCAGTTCCCGAGCGGGGAGGACACTCAGGTCTAGGGTCAGTTATGCTGGGTGAGTAGTGGCAGCACTGCTCTCAGGGTTTCTCATCTTGGACTCAAGGGGTCGCCACCCAACCCCTGTGGCTCTATATAAAGCCGGGTCAGTGACTGGCGGAAAGAACCTTCACGGGTTCTGTGCGTATAAGGGGTGCTTTCTCTCCTCTGGCTCCGAGAACTTACATAGGTAGCTCATTGTCTGATTGTCTGAATACTCTGATACGGATACCCTTGAATTCGGAAACCTTTAGTTAGTCTGTACATAGGGTCCTGAATAAAACTTGTTGCCTCTTCTGTACCGGAGATTGTCGTTTGGTAGTTTTTTCCAGATTAGACATACAAACTTGAACTCGGAATACTTGACCATTACACTCTAAATGAATTATATCCTATAATAAATACTAATAATGCAAAAGATACAGTTCTGTGCGGAAAACAACAAAGAATGAATATCTTTCAGCTCTGTTTTTGGTGCTGAGTTCCTAAAGGAATTTCCATAAACCTTGTGGCAGAGATTCCCATTTGGAATAATGAAGTCGTTTTTATGGCAACAATAAATCGCCATAATTTTATATGCCAGCTTTCCATGTTTCCATGGCAAGACATATTACTATTGCATTCCAAAGATATAATGTTTTCAGTGAGGATGGACGAATTTTAAGCATACCAATAGAAAACCAATCAAAACTTGATCTAAAGCATTTTTTGGCATATTTTTCCTGTGTTTTACCCATACACTGCCCCCCTGGTGGCCAAAATCAGAACTAAAAATCTCCCCTTGATGTGTGTTTTCCCGATTAGCCCAGATATACGTAAATCAAAGTGCTCCTATATTTTCAGGTTCCTGTGGTTAGCCTTGGTGTTGGGCAGTACAAGCCTAGTGACCATTATGACAATTGAGAACATACAGAAGCTGCGGAGTAACCCCAAGACGGTGAATGTGGACGTCCAGTACCAAGACAAGTTACCCTTCCCAGCAGTTACGATCTGTAACCAGAATCAAATCAGGTCAGTCAGTTTAATTTCATGACATCTACTGATATCTACCATTTCCAAACAACAGCCAATATCAACTTTACTTCTCAGTAACTTCGACATTGAGGGGAAATTCTTTTGCAGCTAAATAAATGTAGGACATTCATACTCGACCAGCATATATCATTGATATGGAAGGTAGACCTAAATGTTGTAGTGACCGCCCCCCCCCCTGGAGTCACATAGGTAGTTTTGTTATGCATTGGTTAAGCACTTTTCCAGTAGCTCAGTTGGTAGAGCAGTGGCCTCGAGCTCCAGGGATCCCAGGTTCGAGCCCCGGTTAGGAGGTTAGGATATTAACTGTTTCATGCAGTTCACTACAATGGCTACAAATGGTGATCGTCTCATTGTCCTCGCCTCCTGTTTTATTCACCATGTAAGAAACCAGGGTTTTGTGCTGTAGTATGATGGTGCCCAAAGGAGCATTGGTAATGAGGTCTGCCTGTATCACTCAAAGTAAACTCAATACAAGTTTGATTTAGCCTTTCTGATTCATGAATTCTTGATATGAAATGAATTCATTCCTTCTCCACATTGTTTTTTTTTTTTTCAAGCTTACAGACTTAATATTAAATAATTTCATTCTGTCTCCACATTGTTGTGTTGTTGTTTTTTTTTTCAGGCTTACAGACTTGATATCAAATAAGTTCATTCTGTCTCCACATTGTTGGTTTTTTTTCCAGGCTTACAGAGGCATACCGGTTAGGGCTATATGACGACCTTTTGGAGAAGTATGATGTACAAACAGCAACAGGTAGTATTAACTTAGTTCTAGTTCTCAGTGAATATGGTTCTAAGGTTTACAATCTAATGTGGAAGCGGATGGGGAGGGGCGGGGGTCAAATCATAATATAAATATAATGTTTTTTTGTTTGGTTTATTTCTCTGCCTGTTTGTTTGCCATTTATGAAACGGGGTCTAAAATCAAAATTAGGGGAGCATGGCAGCAAATCCCTCCACGGTGGAGGTGAGTGAGAGGGTGGATGATGAATGGTTGCTTCGGAGGTCATATTCACGGTACATTCCACATCATTGATGAATAACATTAATGTGCCTGTTTGCATCAGATGCATAGAAGAAGGGACTTAATAGAGGAAGAAAAAACCGTTTTGAGATCGGCTATATACAGATATAGGAAGCTCAGAGAGATGGCGATTATGGACATTGAAATCAATATTACCAGTAATGCGCTCGTCCATCAGTAGGCTATATTGAGGGGGGGGGGCAATAATGAGACCTTATGTTTTATGTATCCTGGTAACCTTCCATAATTAATCGGGGATGTCCCTAGTAAAACATTCATGTGATTTCTGGTCAATGTAGACCTGTATACAATGTAGACAGGTTTGCAGACATCTTTGGCACTTTTAATATCCAAAACAAAAAATCCGTCTGTGTGCGCTTTGAGAGCTTCATTAATATATAACTATTATTGCTGCATAGCTTATATCAATTCTACCTCAAGTTGTGTGAATTGGCCGTGTGTGCGTGGGAAAGGTACACAAGTAGAGATCTACAGTCAATAAAAGGTGTAGACAGCACTCAATAGCCCTTGGCTCACTTAGAATTATGCCAATCTCTTTAAATGGCTGTATATTGAAATCGCTTATTAGATAAGTATGTTATGGGCACGTCCCCAGTGTTTCCTATGGCAACGCTGCAACAGTTCGTTATCTGAATGAATAGAATAAGTTTACTTGGAAGTTGGAGAGTGCTCTGTAGCAAGGTTCCAATTCCGAAATTGAAGCAACTGCATCAACCATTTCTGGATCAACATGGTAAAAGGTATGTCCGCGAGGGGGTGCGTGGGCATACATTTTACCGTGTTGATCCACATTTATCTGTTTATAAGCGTGATCAATTGATTTATACTTTACCTATAAAATGGATGCAAAGAAAATGCATTTCTTTGTCAAAATTCACCTAGCAAAGAAAAAAGGTGTTTAGAGTTAGAAGCACATTGCTAAACATTTTCTTTGCCCGTTTCTGAACACACTTTATAAACCTAAACATGTTTAGCCTCATAATGTGATTAGCCTTTGTTTTTGCATTTCCACGTGTTTAGGCCTATTTCTAGGTTTAGAAGGTGTTTACTGTTTAGGTTTTCCCATGTGGTTAAATATGATGTGGCACCTCATGCGTCGACAGTTAGCGTATTCCTTACAGTGACAGAGGGGCGGCAGTCAGTGCTTTGGATATAAGCTGACTTTTCAGTCACTGGTCACTGGTGACAGCATTGTCAGCCTATCAAATAGTATTGCACAACCCATAACCTTGAACACCCTTTCTGTGACTTGTACTCTGGGTGTAGTATATAAAGACTGGAGGTGCATCTCTCCTATATATAAGCTTCTATCCTATTCCTATATAGAATAGAATTCTATACTATATTCCAGGTATAGAAAAGAAGCTTGCCCCTCAGGGCTACTAATATAGGACAGAATAGAAGTTTGCCCCACAGGGCTATGTTTTGAAATTGATACTTATAGGGAAAAGAATAGAATTTGGCCCCCCAGGGCTATCAATTTCAAACCTTCTATCATCTATTTTAGATTAATACCCCTGTGGGGCAAAATTCTATTCTTTTCCTTAAAAGTATCAATTTTGAATTAATAGCCCTGTGGGGTAACCTATTTTATTCCTTATAAGCATCAATTTTGATATAATAGCCCTGCGGGGCAACTTTCTTTTCTAATCCTTATAAGGAACAATTTCAAATAAATAGCCCTGCGGGGCAAAATTCTATTCTATTCCTTCCAAATTGATTTTTAAAAAACCTGTATACAACCAATAGGGACAGTATCATTAGGGTTTAGGGCTGTTATGCTAGTTCTATTAGAAGAGAGGGATATTATCATGGTTTGAATAAACCACAATTTATTCTTTTTATAGAACTTTGGTTAATTCAAACCATGATAACATCCCTCTCTTCTAATAGAACTAAAGGAACAGCCCTAAACCATAATGATACTGTCCCTATTGGTTGTATACAGGGTGGGTGACCAGTGACAGGAAAGTCAGCATATCCAATAGGCTGACCGGGTGGGGTGCACGTGCTTCGAAGATGTTTCAAGGTAATAGTGTTTAGCATTATTATATTGTGTTTAGATATGATATCCATAGAATCAGATATTGAACTTTGGTAGATCATTTCAATTATTCTACTACTATAGAGGGTAAAGAGTGCGTCATACTTTCAAGGAATATAATGGCATCCATCATCCACAATAGGCCGTAACCCTAGCTATAATACATGTATACACATATAGAGTACAACAGAATGGATGAATTTATGAGTGAGTGACGAATTTTATCTCACCTCGTGCCTTCCTTGCGGCCGACACTCAAGGGTGAGAGGTCCCGCGGGTTGTATCTACACCGAAGTGAGATTACCCTTGTGGAGTTGCATGCCCGGACCCTAGTCTAATGGGGAGGGGGGATGATGGTGACCGCATCTATGTGAAGGTAGAAATCACGCCCCTACACATTTACCGAGGCAATGGTTCTTTAACATCCGTCACTACATAGGCATAGTGAGAGATGGACAGGCCTGTTTTAAGTCATTTGTCTGCCATGACCGCCGAGAGACTTTCCAGCACAGCCGGATGAATTTAGGTAGCTATACATGTATATCTCTTCTTGGACTGCGGAGTAAAGGTGTCTACGGAAAGGATTGCTCCTTGATCTAAATGATATAGGATCTAAATGGCCAGTCCAACATATTTGATTGTTTCATTGATGTTCTTTCAAAAGAAATTCCTTATTAATGATTGACAAAGGACTTTAAATAGATTTTAGATCAGATGAGGGTGTAACTCCCTTTAGAAAGTTCATTCGGGTACTGCGCTGCCACCTGGTGTCTTACCTAAACACCTAACCATACTTCGTCACCAATATTACACTGAGGACGTTGTCAATGACGACCTGAATCATTGAAGGAGGGGTGAAGGTGTTTAGGTCCCTATGGCCCATTGTACAAAACATGCATACCATTACAAATTTATGACAAGCCCGTTAAAAGGCACCACATCATCTAAAATGAGTTCTCATAAAAACTGCATAGACGTTCAGCTCACTTAGCTTATGGCCCCGTTTTATCACTTTCTGATTCATAGACAAGTCCAATGTATTAAACAATTTAAAAGAAAAGATCTATTGGCAGTTAGTAGATATTCAGTGCACCTTCATATTGCCAATCCTTTTTGAATTCCAGACTGGATAGTATAGTTCCCTTAATCGTTTATCGATATTTCAGTCATTCCTAGCCGTCTTTAAAGGATATGTCATCTTTGCTGTCCACTCGGATGTCTGTGGAGCACATATGCGCAGGCACTGGCACATTCCCAAAGCTGTAAAATTGTGTAATGTAGTTCTCGCCATGAGTATTACCTTTGCTGTCGAAATGGCGTTAAACATAATTATATTACTCACTCACTTTTATTTCATTTCCATTGTTTGTCAGTTTATGCTCCGCCCTCTTTACAAAATGCCGCCATACCCTGCTTTTTGCCAGAGCTGTGTGCTGTTCCACAAGACGTATGTACGATCAGCCATGAGAAAAAAAAGTAATCTTACTTGCAGATGGGGTGTATGATCAGTGTTAGCTCATATCAATCGTGTATTGGCATGATGCTCGTGCTTAACACTTCCTTATCAGTATTGCCAAAGGGATATACGAGTAATTAGGTACCAATGTGAAGGACATATGTAAAGTGCCTCACAAGGCAAATTTATGGGAAGGGTCTGGGGCACACGGGAATCGTCTTAACCGAGATGGATTGTAGAATATTGCTAATTTCTTTGGATTGCCATGTAACGAACATATCAAGGCCTGATCCCAAAAGTTTACATTACAATACTATATGCATTTTGTTATGTTCTACTGTCTCTTAATCATCTCACTATACAACCACTCATACTGACCTCACAATCAGGAAGTATGAAAGTGTTTCTAGGATTAGCTTTCGTTTATTTGCATCTAACAAAAAACATAATCCTACAATCCCAAAAAAAAAGTGTTTAAAAATACACACCAAAGTCTCTCAACACCAGCATTTAAACACCTAAATCCTGAAGTATCTATGTGTTAAGCATTTAAACAGTTGTTGGTTGAACACTTAATAGTTAAGCACATTTCAAATTGAATGTGCTTAGGCTAAAATAAGCATTTTAGGAAATGGGACAACAATGTGAAAAATATATTTCTCTTTTCTTTCCAAGATGGACTGCAGGGTGACATGTACACATTAGTCTCAATGTGTGAGGATCATGTTGAAGAAATCATGAACATGACCAAGTGGAATTATACCTATAGTGGGGTGACTACCATAGGGTGCCAACAGTTATGTACGAGGGTTCATGACCGCACCTGTAGTTCACTGCTCTACAACCGTACCGCAATGTCATGTACCCTGCTGTCATCAACTCTCATCCGACCTGATAATGACACAACCTGTACATCTAGCTCAGATGTGGACTGGTATCGAAGGAAGAGGAACTTAAGTAATAATATTATGCCATCCTAAGGCTTTTTCATTGCAATCTCTTTCATGAAAATACAAGAAATGATTTTTTTTCAATCACATTAATATGAATTTGTATAGATCTTTTGAAGCACTTGATGTTATAACACTAGAAGAGTTTCACATCCTAAGGTCTAACACTTAGTCATTATGATTACTTTTTCCACTTACAGACCTATATTTTCCTTTTACAATGCAATTACCATGATCAACTTACAACAAAAAGGAAAAATACAAAATTAATGTTGTTTTCTCTTTATCACTTTGCCACACAGATTCAAACTTCAAAATTACCTGTGACTTTGAGAAGGGGAGCTGTCCTCTCCAAAGTGTAAGAAACACTGAAGATGTCACATCAGGGGCAGAAGTGAAACTGGAGCAGTGGGTAGTTGTGACTGCATCTGGCCATGAACCACCAATAGACCACACCACATCCTCAGGTAACTTTACTTTGCGAACTATATCTTAAAACTTGGTCAAATGACTAGTGCTCAGACAACTCTTCTTACTAACCACAGGGTAGTATCATGGTTTTACAATACTGCCAAACTACCCCTATTGCTCACTATAATGTAATGCGTTAATAGGAGTCAATGCAATCGAAGGTTACCACCCTGAGATCAGATCAGATCAGGATGTACAGAGATCCGATCATATATAGCTTTGGAGTTAACATTTTAGAGTTGTAATTTTACAAGTTCTTACATTTTGATTCAATAGCTCTTTAATCCCCAATCTGGTATCATTTTCTTACATACCTCTTCTACTTGACAATTTAAAGTTAAACACTATCTGTATCTATAGTCAGATAGTCTGGCCTTTTGTGCAAATGACTATTCATCAGAAATGATTTCGCCATGTTTCCTCTATTTCAACTACAGAAAGATTCATCTTCAGTAACTTTCCTTCCAGCCCTTGGTGGATTCATGCAGATTGGAAGTACATCCAACAGGAACAATTACAGTAGTTCCTCAAGGACCAGCTTCTACCCATTCAGGGACATGTGCCTTGAGGTCTTCTATGTACAAACAGGTGAACTGGCGGTAGGGTTTACCATAAACAAGGTCACGGAGGATCTAAACACTGAGACCATCTTTGAAGTTAGACCAGGAGAACTTCCATTTCATGACTTTCAGGATACACTGTCATCAAGTTCAGCATCAGGGTCTGGATCATCATCCTTCTCTTCCAGCTCCTCTTTTTCATATTCAGCATCCTCATATGCATCATCATCATCATCATCATCATCATCATCATCATCATCATATACATCATCAGACACATCAGATTCAGAAGATGAGTTAATAAGAAGAAAAAGGCATACAGCAAAAGACTATTATTCGAATAGTTTTGAAGACTTCACTTACCTAGAAGGACGACCAAAGGCGAGGTGGAAGCGCCAGACTTATAGCTCAAGCAGCTACTCCAGTTCAAGTAGCTACTCTTCCTCAAGTAGCTACTCTTCCTCAAGTAGCTACTCTTCATCGAGCAGCTCTTCTGGTTCAGGTTATACCTCAGGCACTGGCGTGATTCCCACATTTGGGACAGGTGCAAGTACACAGGAATCACTAAATCTGCCAGAACCTGCTCCCGAATATGAATGGACACGTGTCTACAAGAGACTAACATATGGGATTTACCAACTAGAGTTCAACAGTGATAGGCCTGACGTGAGGGGTGAGACAACTGGGTTTGTGTTGGATGACCTTGCCATATGGCCTTGTGCAGACTTTGGTTAGTATATAAAACATATTTGTACAGAAGTTTCTAGCGAAATCATAGCCTTTAATTGCTGTAGCATAATTTGTCAGAACATGATTTACAATGTTTCATCTAAAGTAGACCACCGGACATTTGAGGACCCCAAGAACTTATCACTTTCCATGGCTGTGTAATGATCAGGTTTAAAGGGCCTACCCAGTATTTCAAAATATGTTTATGTAGAGGATTAACAATTTCCTGCAATAGATATTTCATCAACTGCAAACATCTCTTATTTCAACAGAGAAAGACTGCAAGAGGTTTTTTGATGGATCAGACTTTCAAGGGAAAATATCAACAACAAAAGATGGGAAGAGCTGTGCCCCATGGACTGATATTCTGGTGGATAGTATGTCAACATGGGCCACCTTTACACCCAGTTCAGCTTCTAACTACTGCAGGAATCTAGCTAAGGACCCGGAAGGTCCAGGATGTTATATCAAACAGCCCCAGGGCTACTACCACTACAGTTACTGCACCATACCCTTTTGTGGTGAGTTCTTTTTTCCTTTTAAATGTATGCCTATAGTTTTGATACATTATATCACATTAAGCCTATGCAACATATTTCTGACAAATCAAGGATAATTTGCTGTAGCAGTCTAAACATACATTGTGTGTATCATACATTGGGAGGGGAAATAACTATGTTGATAATTCAAAGTTCACCATCATCCAACTATATGTCCTTCTCGTGCACAAGTCAAATTTTGAATAATAATTCTGCAAGTCAATAATTTCTCTTCAAATGAACTCAATATGGCTTTTGTGCACCTGCAGGCTGTGCTGAAACCCAGTTCACCTGTGACGATGGCCAGTGTGTCTCTGATACCGTGACCTGCAATGGGGTGAAGGAATGTGCTGACGGCAGTGATGAAGGAAGTGTTTGCTCTCATCTTCAAACGGTTAGTTTCAAAATTGCCTCTCATTTCAATAAGCTTATGAATGTGATTCAAAGGTTTGTGACTAGGTAGATTACTGGACCCTAATTTCAGATAGACCTGGGTTCCAAAGACTATAGGGTTGAATAGTAATCATGGTAATCAATATTTGATTGAATATCATCTAGTGTCATGCAAAGGGTTTCCTATAATTAATTTTAAGCTTCAGAAATCATAGGTTTTCATTGGAAAACATAGGTAAAAGTATCATGCTTCTGCCCTGGGGATTGAAGCGCATCTATATCTGGACACCTTGAAATAATCATATAGACAAATTCTTACTTGTTGTCCATGGGCCACTGTGGACCCCTCTGCACCACCCCCCCCCCGGACATAATTTCAAGGACCTGACCCTCAGATTCAATGTTTGCTTGATATCTACATTACTATTACACATCAAGAGCATATTATACTGCAAGGATACTGTTTATAGTCAAAGTAATCAGGTGATAATGTATATCTGTCATAAAATACCATGAAACCCTGCATAAGCTGCCTAATCCCCTGCACAGGGGCCCAAATAGTGAAAATACTACCCAAATTGATACTTTCAGAATTCTAAACAAATCTCATTATATACTCATGAAAGTGGTCAGAAGTATTCATCTGAGACCTAAAGAGACCCTTAGAAGCCATCTAGTTGTAATTATATGGGTATAACATGCCATAGGGTAGAGGTTCGGCCTTGGTAAAATACCGATAAGTCAGCTATTTTGCAGGTTTTTGCTCATTTACAATCCAGTGTTTCTCCTGTCAGAATGAGATCAGATTAGGAAGTGTAGACCAGATTAGACCCTCTTAGAAACTCCCATTTTACCTAACCCCCCAGGTCACTCCCTCTCCCTCCCAAACCCACCACCTTCCCATAAAATCCCATACAATTGCAATACCATAAGCCCCTTCTCTTACAAATATGATGTATTCATTTGACTGGCAAATGGTGAAACTTTAAAATATCCTTCTCCCCCTCCCCCACTCTTCTGCTAAGTCCAAGGTGTGTTGATTGGGGGCGGGGAGAGGACACTCTTCTACCCTCTACTTCCATCAGTCCACCATTAGAAACTACTATTTACCTTTTAAGTACCAGTGCTGGCTGGAGGCAGCACCTAAAAACCCCTTGAAAAACCACTGTTGCCACAGGGGAGCACCAAGGGCAGCAGTACCACATCATGGCCTCCTGATATCAGAGCCAACCAGAACAGGTAGCCTATTATACCATGCTGACATGTTCCATATTCTACCAATTGTCCCTCTAATTTCTTATGCTACAGATTTTAACTGAAAACACAAATGCAACATACCAGATGCTTATTCCATCCATGACAGCATCATGTCGAGTTTCTGCTAGAATTCAGAAGGACAGTTAATGATGCAAGGCAGAGAAACATAGGGGAGGGAGCATGGCAATTACTTGCAGATGAGTAAATTCTATAGAAGTAATGACACTTTGTGTGTGCATACAATATGAAAGAATCTGCTTCTTTATCCCAAACAATGGAAAATTCGTCAAAGGAAGTCAAATGAATGTGTAATAGAAAACAGGTCTGGCAGTCTGCCCCAGCATACCTCAATTATTGAGTAAGAACATTTCACTGAAACAATATGGCAGAACCAGCAATATAATATGGCATCAGACTCTTTCTATGAAGTAAATTTGAGGTTGATGGATCATAAGAAGACCAATAATTATCTAGCCTTAACTTAGAATCTGTTAGGAAACTCTAATAGCAGTCTAGCAGTACGACATCCACACAAGGTACATGTAGACCTCCTTCATTTTTCAATAGAAACAAGCTATACTACCAACTGATAGGGTAGGTAAGAACACTTCAATATTTGGCCCATCATAACTTTGGGTGTTGAAGTCTACAACCCTATGAAATATGCTGATGCTAATGCATAAGGGAGGAGAGGGTAGCCTCAACTAAAAGTAATTTTTGATGGGGAGGTGGAGGGCACATAGCGCCAGTCCACCTGGATAAATGTGGATCATTTAGATTCAGTTTGATAGGCATAAATGTAAGGGACCATAGAGGTGTGACCTTTTCCCTATTGGCAGAGGGTGCTGGGCCCCTAATATGCTATCCCCTTTATTTCTCTCCGTTGTGATTTGAATATACTAATAGTGGGATGTTAATGAACACCCCCCCCCCTCCCATTCTTTCATTGCAGTGCATATTTTGCTGAACAGGCCAAATAAACAAATAAATAAAAAAGCTGAATTATATCCATGTTCACAGATACAGTGCAATCAATGTGTGGATATGGCTTGTATACATTGCATATTATTACAGAACATAAAACTGGGGTGATGGGAGAATGGTGGACAGGAGGTCACTTCCAGGATACAACATCAAGGGAAAACACCCCTCCTTGGGGAATTTTTAATTCCCCATTTGGCCACCAGGAGGCATTGGAGGGGCAAAATTACTCTAAAATCATTATAAAAATACATTAAGCTGATTTGTGATGCAGAATGCCTGTTCTTGGTTGCCATGGCAACCATCCCAATAATCAAAATTTGCAAATTTTTATGCCAATTTTCCAGGATGCTCACTAAAAGCCCAAAACTGAAAATAGAAATGGAAAATTCCTTCTAGATCAAAATCACCATATCATTATGTATTTTTTTATGGAAAAGGCTGATTTATTTTTAGATATTATCATGGTGTATAATGTATTTAGAGCTTAATCATTGATTTCAGATATGAATAATGACCTATGTTAAAGATTTCGACAGGGCTAGGGTGTAGACGTCCTTTCCACACTAAGCTGAATGGCCTGCATGGTGAAAAACATGCTCATGTGGATATCTAAGATTTTGAGTAAACCTTTACATAATAGAAATGCCTGTTTGTTTAATGCTGAAAACCCTCTAATAATCATCTGATTTAAGAAGCTATTGGTAGCCATGGGAAGTGCAGCCATAGCTTAACAAGGCTGCCCAGCCTGCATCCACTAGTGAGGTGTGAATGTCCATATGTAGATATTTTCAGTTTGTTCCCTTGGGGAACAGGGCAGTCAGCTATAGCTAAGCTGTATTGCAGCTATCACTCAATGCAATGGCTCTGCATAAGACCAGTTACAGTAGTTTTCTCTTCAGGCTTGAGGGAACATCTAACTGTCTCACCAAGTCTCTGTTTCTGCTTGTTTCAAAAACTTTTGAATCTTATTCATATTATTATGAATTGTAGGTATTCCAGTAAAATACCATCTTCATGAGTATTAATGAGTAAGCATGGGGGACATCCAGCATATCATTTTCCTATCATGGGCAACATGTCATCAACTAGAACTTGAAACTTTCTGTGTCTTATGCATGCCCTGTACATACAGAGTCATGGTCCATGTTATTGCAGACCATGACTCAATACTGGGGACCTATCAGTGGGAAACATCAAATGATGCTACCAGTCACACAGCCATTTTGGTCACTGGGAACGCCAGTCCCCAGGCAGCTTTTGATGCCTGCTATGTCCGGTTCAGTGAAAAATGCATCAGGCTCAAACCTCCCGTGCACGAACGGCATTTTTTTGTGTGTGTTTGAGGGTTACTCATCCATCTGCTGTGTATTCATATTGACGAGGGTTATGATTCAATCTATCTCTACAAAAGTCATGTAAAAAAATTGTTAAGATTTTGGTGATGCTCACATAGCCATATGGTGCGTTCTGCCCTCTATGAGAGGCAAGAGGTGGTGCCACCGAGTGAGTAACAAAAGAACTAGGTCCTGGTCATTTCAGTGTATAGGTTTAGACAGAACCCACCCTCATGAATGTCAATGAGCATGCATTTTATAATTATAGGCTTTAGAAAACATCTTACAGACTGACCAAGATCACGTGGAACTTCTCTGCACCTTTATAAGTTGATCTACCATTATCCCTGTATTGTTAATTTGACAGTATCCAAAGTCAATAGCTTTTATGCTTTCAAATTTCAATTTCAATGAATATTAATGGGTATGAATATAAAAAATGCAGCATTTATCTATCCCATAATGGCCAATATGTCCAAAGCTACAATTTGACACAATATCTTGATTATTGCAAAAATTACATTTTCTCTGAGATGCCAGAATAATTTGATATCTTTTTAAATCAACCTACCACATAATGTTGCAAATAACCTTAGAATCTAAAACCCATTTTCTTCTATTACAACATACACCAGGGGTCAGATTAAGCCCAATAATTAATACTTTAGCCTGTTCTTAAGTCAATAAATCTATTGTGTAAAAAGGATATCATGAAATATTTTAAATAAAATTGAAAATATTCATGCACATTTAATAATATGTGACAGGATCTGCGAAAAAGGCCCTTAGTGCAGGGTGCATTAAGGTCCCTTATCCCAGTACATGTCACATATGCAAATTAGATAATTTAAAAACCAGATATTGAGGTCGAAGGGCAATCAATAAGCTTTGATTTGGATCTAGTCGGACCATTCCAACTTAACAGAGCAGTGACATATCAAGTGATTGAGGGGTGATTATAAAAAGAATTGATAGGTTTAAACACATAAAACATCCTCACGGTCTGTGAATCAAGTGCAGACAAGTGAATTTAAATAGCCAATATACATGTCTATAAGGAAAAAGGTCCCCAGGCGGGTGCAGGGTCCGGCTATCCAGCCCATGGACTATTGGCTTTGCTATAGAATCTTTGTCATAACACGTCTATCATATATGAATTCAGTTCTATATTAATTACATCTGTGATTTCTGTAAATGGCACATACATCAGAGATTTGAGTTTAGACCCTAGTCCTATTGTCTTATTTCCGTTACCCCTTACCTACTGCATGCAGTAGTTGATATGGTAATAGTGTTTATCATCTAATCAGGAATATTCCAGTCACTCTTTTTGATGAGGTATTACTCTCGACCTATCCATAGGTAAATTGTCACTTTGAGTCAGATTACCTGTGTGGGTATACCATTGAGCATGAGTCAATATCAAAATGGCGGGCCATTGACATTTCACTGATCAGTACACCAGGAGTCACTAGATTGTTGGATGGCAAGGAACCAGGTAAGACACATTTGATTAATGCAATTTCAGTAAGAACCTTTGTGTCCTCCTTCTCTATAATATTATTATGTTCTATTAACCAGTTGATTTCAATTGTAGGGGCTGGGGAGGGCATAGGTACGGTATATTTGCTTCTTTATGGGAAAGTGAGTGATAAGCATAATTTCACAATTTCTCTTCCTTTCAAGTGCAATGGACATAGATGTAAGGCTGATGAACTGTTTAAAAATATCACACAGAAATGTCCCTTGTTTCTTCAGAGAGAGTCCTTGAATTCCTCACAAAAGGAGCAATGGAAGGTGACAAAGCAACAGCTATCACTCCTCAACTGAATACAACCTCCCAAAGTTGCCTACAATTTAAGCTGTACCTCTTCAGGCATAGATTGGACACAATTGGTAAGATGCAAGTCTTTGCTTCCTCATCTGAAACTCAGGTGCTTCTTTGGGAAGACTCAGGCGTCAATTGCGGAACCAACGTTTGTGGAGAATGGAGATATGTTGAGGTAGCTCTACCATTGGGAGTCTACAACATTATATTTGAGGGTACTAATGGATTCCAGGACACCACTTCTCTTATCTTGGATGACATTGAAATATACCCGGGAACGTGTGAGAGATTGGCAACTGAAGTAGATAAAAATGGTAAGGCAAGCTTTAAAAACCCTGAGCTCCTTGCACGAAACGAAACTGATGGCAACAAAACGCTGCCTCCATTTAAATTCTTTGTCCTGTTTGGTTTTGTTTGCATTATATTGCACATTGGCAAGTCTTTTTTGACTATGTCACCTTTCACCTATATATATATATATATATATATATATATATATATATATATATATATATATATATATATAATTATACTGGGAATAAATGTTTTAAAATAATAGGGCGTTTTGCAGCAGCCAGTGTCGCCTGTCAAAGCTCCTGCTTATGTCTCTCTTTTTTCAAACATAACCATGAGGTGTACAATATTATCAACAATAATATTGGCATATATTTACGAGACCAACCTAGGGGGTTAACACTATATATCTCTACACCTAGGGCTGGTGCCCGTCATATTGTATCTGTCAACCACCATGTAAGCTCATATTTTTTTTCGGATTGTATATTGTGGATTAGTGACCTGGACTGGGAAAAGGGACCGTATTCCCCTTGAAATAAGGTCCCTTTTCGCAGATCCTGTCACAATTATTTAAGTTTAGTTCTTTTACATCGGCAATATCATTAATACTGTTCACACAATGTTGACATGTCTATATGGAATCATCTGTAGCAACCGTTAATATTGAAACAGGGTTATCTCAGAAGGTAAAAGTAACATTAAAATTCTATGCGACCGTTGATTTTAAGACAATTCAACGTTGATTTATCATTAAAATTCCAATTCAATTCTCAAAATGTAACAATGGTGAGAGGTTGACATTAAATCAATACAGTGCACACTTATTTGAACTAGCACTGATGCCTAACAGAATCATGGATGATTTTATCATGATTTGCACCATTCAAATAGCAAACCTGCATTGACTGTGAATAACATGATAATGTTTGATCAACGCTGATTTAACTCAAGTGTGTCCATACAAACATGATATGACAATACATCAGATCGCAGAGACATGGCCTCAAAAATACCTTAAACACGGTGTCCCCCGTTTGATTCAGGGGAAAATGCCAACCAAATTGATATTATGCCAACACTGTATAAAACCACTGATTGAATTTAACTTATGTAACTTGCTAGTGTATTATTTGAAAATGGTTGTACAATTCCTCTTATACCATAGGTACATATAACCTACTGGATAGTTCAGATGAGATGGAAGCTACCAACTTGACAGGGTCCTGCTCCTTCAAGTCTGGTGATATGTGTGGTTATTCAACATCATCAACCAATTCTTTATATGGCTGGGATCTTGTTGCTGCGGATCACATCAATGACTTTGTCAGTGACATCGGAGGCCGTGGGGATAGAGGTACTGTGAAAAATCAATTTTAGATAGGACACAGGAAGATGTAATGTTGTATTGAATCACATCTTACTCTTAGATTTCTCCTCTAAATCAGAACATTAAGCCGTGTGTCCACAGGGTGATAGAATTTGAAACAACAAAAACATTGTTCATTTCCGACACTAAAAACACTGTTGTTGTTCATTTCTGATGATAAAAGTCAAACTTGCTAGTGCATTCTGTTGTATTGGCCAATCAAAGATCGTTGGAAATGAACGACAAAAGTGGTTTTATTGAGGGGTTTTGTTGTTACAAATTTTATCTCCCTGTGGACACAAGGCTTTACCGATAACTCTTCCTAAAGATTGCCTTTTATGTAGGCAGTAGTGTTTGGTAGACTTATAGCCGTGTGTCCACATGGCAATAGAATCTGGTGCCGACAAAATTGCCGACAACAAAATCGCCTTTATCATCCACTTCCAGCAATTATATCTAATGGGGGTATTCCAACAAAACTGGCAGAATTGTCGGCCCGATAGTGGGTTTTGGCTATCGGCGACAGTTGTCGGGTGCCTGTTGGGCCGACAATTTTGTCGGACCGATAGTCAAATTTTATTGGGGACAGTGAAATCGGGTCTCAAAATCAGCCTCAAAACTCGCTCTTCCACCAAGGACGAAATTGTCAGATTATCATCGCCGACAGTCATCGCGGATTATTTTATGCAAGTTCCACCCTCTTCCACCAGAGGCCTCTTCATCGGCTATGACCTACTATCGACCATGACCTACATACTGAGCAAATCCAAGATGGAGCCCACAGATGTGCTCATGGTCGCTCACACCACTTTAATGCTAATGAAACTGGATGAGCAAGATGCTGAGATACTTCAAGGCCAGAAGAGGAAGCACAAGTACCATGTGGCTTCATACTTGAAGGACCACGCAGACAATCTGCAGCGAAACGCCTTCACTAAACTGCACAGGGACCTACTTGCTGTAAGTAGTCTGTCTTCCTTTTTTTCTTGGGGGGGGGAGTCAAGGGGCACTGGTCTGTGGCTTCATGTTCCCATGAGGGAAGGTAGGTAACCAGAGGAAAGGGGGGGGGGGGTTAAAGGAGGGATGCTGTGAGGTCATAATGAAAAAGGAGGTTCATTGTTGAAAATGTCAGTCCTTTTTTGTCCAAGATAAAATTAATCATAGATAAAAATTAAATAATTAATATTTCAGATGGATGAGGTGAATGACTTTCGCCACACTCTCAGGATGGGCCCTGGAGAGTACAAAGAGCTCCTGAGCATGGTCTACCCCCTGATATACAGGCGTGACACAAACCTCAGAAATCTATTAAGCCAGAGGAATGCCTTGACATAACCCTACGGTATTTGGCTTTAGGTGAGCTTTTGTTTTATTTTCTATTAAATGTATTATAACATATAAAATGTATCCTGTAAAGTTAAAAATGTAGAATATAAAAAAAAAAAATGTATATATTAAAGCGTCATCAGCGTCTTGTTTTTTTTTATATTTTAACTATCTGAGACTTAATATCCTGTTTATATTGTGGGACACAGCAGTCAAACTCTACACCACGACTATTTAGTGGGGGGGGTCAACAGTCTACCCTATAATAAGAGACAACTGCATTGCCCTGACTGCCGTTCTTAAAGATTTCTTGAAGCTTTGTTTCTTTCTTTTCTTTGGGGTATCAAGTGTTTCAATTATAAAGTCTGGGATTTACCTGAAGCCAAAGGTCTTGTCTGCCACCAAAAAAATCTAGGATATATAAAAGAAACAAAATTCAACATCTACTATATAAGGCTTCCCTTTTCTCCCTTCAGGTTCCACAAACAGAAGCGGAATTGAAGGACATTGCAGATGGATTTTGGAAGGAATGGCAAGTCCCTCACATGATCGGGGCAGTGGACGGGAAGCACATTCGTATTCGCCAACCCCGCAAGAGTGGAACCACCTTCTACAATTATAAGAAGTATTTCAGTGTAGTGTTAATGGCTGTCGTAGACACCTACTACAGGTTCATTTATGTAGACATAGGGTCAGAAGGCAAGGCAGGTGATTCCCGCATATGTAAGGAAGGGCCCCTCTATGCTTACCTTAATGACCCAGCGAACCCTCTGAACATACCACCACCGTCTAAAATTAATGGCATGCGGTACTTGCTACCTTACTTCATGGTAGGGGATGACGCATTCTCCCTAGCAACCAATCTCATGAAGCTGTATGCGGTAAAAGACCAGGGAGATGAACAGATAGTCTTCAACTACAGAGTGTCTAGGGGCCGTCTCATGTCTGAGAATGCTTTCGGAATCTTTGCTACGAGATTCCGCCTCTTCCTTCGTACACAGGACATGGAACCAAAGGGAGTTAAAATGGTAACCATGGCAGCAGTTTCCCTGCACAACGTCCTTCGCACTCGAGCACCATCAGAGTACATCCCAGCAGGATCCGTAGACTATGAAGGGCCAGAGCTTGAGGTCCATCCTGGACAGTAGCGGGATGAAGATCACGGCCTGGATGGCCTTGACAGGTCTCACCATGGGAGGAACTTGCCTCAGAGTGCAAAAGCCATGCGTGAAAGCCTGTGCCGCTGGTTCAACTCCTGGCATGGAAAGGTACCCTGGCAAGAGAAGTACATGTGCAAAAGGCGGATGGAGGCTGTAGCAGAAGTTGAAGAAGAGGAGGATGACTAAACTGTTCACTAATCTCAGGCAAAAAACGTTCCAGATAATTGCATCTGTTGTCTGGGACAAACATATCTGCGATGATGACTTATGGGTTTATGAGCGACATGTATTGTTTTCTATTTTATGGAGTATATAAATGTTTTTAATGTCAAGGCAAGAATTAAAACTAGAAACCTCTTTTTATTGAACACACCACAGCGGATGAACTTTTAACTTAACCAAGCGAAGCAACTTTTAACTTTGAAACCACAAAGCAGCTTACATAAAATGCTTCTGCAAGCCTTTGTCTTCAGTCCTTGCTGTAATAGTTCTTTAGATCCTGATCAGATATATGGGTCATGAAAAATTGTTGTCACAAATTTGTTTTTTTATATACCACAACTGAACACAGCAAAAGGTAATATCAAGTCTTTTGAGTCAAGTGCGCTTTACAGTAAACAGAATCTTGGTTGACATCAGCACTGGGATTATCCTAAAAATCTAAGATATGTCTGGGATATATAACTTAACTATAAATGTGGGATATACTTTTAAGTACAAACATCGCGAGCAAAAACAGTTTTTTACTATGTCTTATGGGACCCAATCCCCATTCACAGCATATAAAGCCAAGCTGTTCAAGTGTAGCTTAAACTTTTCTCATACTCTCTGGGTCATTCTGTCACACTGGAACAAGATCATCTTACTCCAGTGGGAGTTCTCCGTCTCAGGTGCTGCCACTGGAGGAGCTGGAGGGGGCTGAGCATGGCATGCTGTAGCAAGCTGGGTCAGCTCTACCACAGAGTTGGTGCACTTTTCAAAATATTGCTTTCAGTTTTCAAGGACCTCCGCCACAGTCTTGTTTTTTTTTTTGTCACAGAGATGCTGAGGCTCCTTGTTCCTGAAATATTCATTGGAAACTTACTCATCATTTGCATAGAATTTATCTTTGTCATGCAGGTAATCTGTGCTGTAAGTTTTCCGGCCGTCAGAGGAGAAGAGGTCTACACTGTTTGGTCAAACTGCCTGTGCTGCCAGCCCTTCTGGGGGGGGGGGGGTTTAGGCATAGCTTCAGGAGTTGCCTTTTTAGTAGAGCTTTTCCCCGCACCTTTCCCCTTGCCAGACGAGGGGGGGTCTTAGATTTGCCAAGGTTCTGTTTGTTGGGAGAACTACGCGTCCTGGATGAAACAGCTTCTATTTCGTATTCATCTGGGATTACATCGGCTTCCTTCAACCCTCCTTCTTGTCCAGGCTCCAAGATTTCCTCCTCATCACCGTCCTGGTCATGGTCCTGGTCCTCGTTGTCGGACTCCTGTTGTTGTGAATCCTCCTCCACGTGAGTTTGCTTGAAAAAATAAGAAAGGGGGGACAGTTAATGAGCAGCAAAAATCCATTTTTTGGGGGAATTATTTTGTTTGGAATTATTTTATTTGGGTTTTTTTTTTGTTTGGGATTATTTTATTTGGGATTTTTTTGGGGGATTATTTCTAAGATTTTCATTCCATTACAAGCACCCTTTCATTGGCCATAGGTAAAAATCAAGGATATTCAATTGAGAAGGAATGTGAAGGTTAGGGGATCCTGAAATCTTGGCAAAAATTTTTCTTTTGATGCAGGAAAGAAAGGCAGCCGAGAACTTACGTTTCTGTAGTTAGTTAGGCTTGCTTCCTTCTTGCAATATGGATCCAAGAAGAAGCAAAGCCGCTTAATCAACTCTTTCTTGTACGGGAGCTTCCCGTCGGCTGCCAAAGAGCCTGACTTCACCTTCCCTGAGACTATTTTTTGATAGTCTGTTCTCAGCGAATTCATCCTTGTGTTGACAAAGAAGGCTGAAAAAAAAGAACTTTTTTTATTTTCATTTTAATTTAGATTTGTTATAAATACAAGTGCAAGTGGCTATACGACATGAAGCAAAGCTGTTTTCTAAATCTATTTTTTTTAGAATTATTTCATGCTTTTCATCTTGGATGTTATCTGTTGTCCAGGACAATTTGGATTATTTGTGTGTAGGATTAAAATAGTATATATTTTTTTATTTTCTTGAAACTGTGGAATAAAATTACCTGGTATCCCTAAATCGCCGCCAATTTTTCCTAATGCTGCCCACCTTGCTGTTGGGTCTTTATACAGCTTGTGATTTTTGTCGTACAGGTACGAAACCGCCTCCCATAGTTCACACAACCTCTGCAATACCGCATTGTCTTTGAAGTACTGTCCGCCACTTCCAGGGGCAGTTGGTCTGGACTTTAACTGACCTATAGTCTTTTTAGGAGTAACCTGGCTGACAGTATTCTTAGGAGTGTCATGGGTGGCAGTCGTCTTAGCAGTGACCTTGGTGGCCTTGCCCCCCTCCTGGGTTTTTCTTTTAGTCATTTCGAAGTTTGTGGGGGCTACAGGTCTTTTTGGGTGGCTTTATAGAAGGGAGGGGCTCGTCTTCTTCTTCTTCTTCTTTGTCCCCTGAAAATTCCTGTAATTCATAGTCAGGGTCCAGATACCAGGGATCATCCTCGTCGTGATCAATAATTATTTCTGTACCTGCAGAGGTAGGGGGGCTGCCTTCTTCCTCTTCGTCTCTTCGTCTTCATCATTGTTTTCATCGTCATCAGGGATGAGTTTTCTCTTGGTTAGGTGGCTACCATCCATACCTAGCCGTGAGTAGGGACCTTTGGAGTCAGAATAGCCTTTCCTGGAATGGGTAGAAGGTGTGCAACTAAGGTCTTGGGATTCATTGTCGTCGTCTTCATTGTACTGCTTAACAACCCCCGATTTTTTTGTACTACCGGCGAGAAGACGTTGAGCAGATTCTTCATCTTCCTTTGTTATTTCAAGCCTCGGCCTACCTCTTGCCATGAAACGTGTGCCCTGTCCCTTTCTCAAGGTATCCTGAGACTCTTGCCCCTCATTCCCCTCTTCCCTTGTGGTATTTTCAGATTTTCTTTGCGTTTTATGCTTAGTTGCACACCATGGAGCCATCTTGGATGTTTTCCTCTTGTACGGCCAAACTGCAGTTCAAATGATTTCCATGTGATCGGCGACGCATACGCCCCCCTACTGCCTTCCCCGCAAACTAAAATTGCCGGGCGGACAAAAGAAAGAAAAAGATACCTGGCCGATTTTTTTCTGTCTGAACAGAAAAATCGGGTCCAAAGTAAAACTGTTGGCGATCATTCCAGATTCGTTCCCGACATGTTTCCGATGGTCTCTGATTTTTTTCAGGACCTCTTCCATTGCACCCAATTCTTGGCCGATGATACCCGATTTCCATCTGATTTGGGTCCGATCATCTCCAATCATCAATTTCTGTCGCCGATGCATCGGAAATGCATCAGAGATGGACTATCGGCCAAGAATCGGTTTCGGTGGAATACCGCCATAACGTGTTTGATTTTTGTCATTGGGAATGGACGACAACATTGGTTTTATCATCGGAAATGGCAATTTTGTCGGCACCAAATTCTATCCCCATGTGGACACACGGTTTTATGTAGCAGTTCATATTAGTGTCTCTTTATGTATTACACGTGCATAATAGCACCATTATGGCCATTATGGCTCACTAAGATTTTAGGGAGACAGCATTCATCAAATTCCACAGGTTTTCTTTTTTTTCTTGTATTCTGTATAAAAATGACCTCTGTTTCAGATTGTCAATATGTTTTTTGGACAAGAAAAGGACAATTTCAGACCCCCAATTACCCTAGCAACTATGCGTGGGGTAAATGCTCTTACACCATTAAGGCGTTACCAGGAAGCAATATAACTGTGTCTTTCCTCCATTTTCACCTGGAAGATCAAGCTAATTGCCACTATGATGGAATGAAAGTAAGTATCCCAATGCACCTAGAGAACTACATCTATTCCATGTTAAGTATTCCAATTCCTATAGTAAATCATCTGGAAGGTCATCCAGCTGGTCTCAGGGTATGTGATGCAATAGATTGCACCACAGAAAGACGGTAATGTCTAAAGAAGAAGGTTGCTGACCATGTATCTCCTGTTACCAGAACAGAAACGTAGTTATCACTTCAAGACAATTACCGTAAATCCTCGTGTATGGGACGCCCCTCGCGTATAGGACGCACCCTGAGTTAAGCTAAATCATATAGGATGCTCCTAGGATCAATTTTGGTCATTTCAGTACTGTTCTATAGTGGAATATCCTCGCATATAGGACGCACCCTGAGTTGGGGTAAATCCTATAGGATGCAGATGATGTAATTCAGGTGCATAAGCCATATCTTATACGCGAGGGTTTATGGTAAAAATAATTACTCATGTTGAAACAATGCTAGTGTTATACTAAAGGAGTCTTGATCCAATCCCACTGGGTCCATTTTGAATTTTCTGAGCGTGGTGATTTTCTTTGATTCAGTTGGATGGAGTGAACACAGTCGATTGCTTTGACTAATTGTTTACATTTCCTATCGCTACTAGGTGATTGATCCAAAAGCACCAGCGGAATCACCTCCCCTATCCAAGGTTTATTGTGGATTGCAGCAACCATTTACTCTCTCATTCAACGCAAGCGAGATCACAGTATCTTTCTATGCCGATGGATCAGTACATAGATATGGCTTCTATGCTGAGTATTTCATAGATCCTGTTGATGAAAAAGGTATGGCCTGCTCTTTCATCTACTTTATTACCTGGTCTACAATCATTCTGACGAACCTGGAGCTTAATTCAAAACATCCTGGGATCACGACCCCAGCGATCTTAGGAATAAATCAGCCTTATCCTATTAAGCGATCTTAAGAGTTGACTGGGTTCACATATCCTAGCCATCACTAAGATCGCATCGATCTTAGCCTCAGCCCTCCTACACTATTCCAAGAAGAACTGACTAGGCACAGGGGTAAGAGTCCCAAAATAAAGGAATAGCTGTGGAGTCACTCTTCTCCACAAGAGTGCTTATACCATCGTTCCCCGTCCCCATATGGGCTAACAAAAGAGCACAGGGTGCAGTTGACCCCCGTACAGTATTCAAGAGTTGTTCCCATTAATGTATGATTTATGCTTGTCTATTAGAAGCATTGTGCCCTCCCCCCAGGACAAAGAGAGAGAAGGGAAGAATTACCTTACAGTGCACTTAACGCATGAGTAGCCCTAAGAGCCCTCAAGGACTCTCAGCAAACATCCTCCCTCCCCTCTTTATGTATGCAGCAGGCTATTCACTCTTTCGATCAGGAGTGTTCCCTGTAAGTGCTCTTGTACTCAGGTGAAACCACTATGCATTTCTTTCACTAAGATCGTAGTGATCTTAGTGGTGGAAATGGAATAGTGAAGTGATCCCAGGACTAGCTATTCTGGACAGGCCTGCAACCACTGTATTACATAGGGTAGACCAGCTAGGTATTATGATATGTGCCTATACACTAAGATCGCTGAGGTTGGGATCCCAGGATGTTTTGAATTAAGCTCCTGAGTCTCATTGCACCCTGTGCTAAGACCCCTTTTCGCAGATCATGTCACATATATGGGACCAGTATCTTAGTCCACAGTTCACCCAAATGCTATAGGCCTATGGGGTAGCTAGGTCTATCCTCGAATATAAGCCATATCATATACATGAGTTTTTACTGGACGAATGTCCTACTTAGGTGCTACTTATGCCCTACCTAATGCTACTTATGACCTACTTAGATCCTATAGCTTGATGCAGCAAGTTGGGAACCTGAGTGTTTTCCAGTTTTGGAGGCAGCTGTGCATGTAAAATGCCTTCATTCAAGGTACATTTTTGTATATGCTGCAGAAGGCAAGTCTTGTGTATGATTCTATCTCAAAAATCATAACAAAATATGAAAATATAATCATTTGCTATGCATTATTCCCTCATAATACATGTCAGACTAGACAAAATGCCCTCTGTAGGTCCCATATAGGCTGGAAAAGCACCATGCTCATAAATGCCTTCATCATTTTCAAGATAAGAATATCTGAAGACCTGAACAATGTGAACAGGTCCATGATGCAAAACACTTTTGTATCTATTAAATTCCATCATTAATTGTTGTTTGACCTGATGACCAATTGAAAACCATATTGAAATGCTATTAGAACCCCATATTAGGCATGTGAGACCTATTACAATGCACTATTGAGCTATTTAGATGTAAATAGCAACAAAAGTGCTGTCGGCACCAAAGACTAGAATCGTAAGATATGGCTAATTCCTCTAACACTTTAATATTGTATCACTTAGATATTTCACATGCCTTTAAAGATGATCAGGTAGACCATAAAAATGGATAATTCTGGTATCAGTGGGTGATCATGCATCCATATATGGTGATCTATGTGGTCCCACATCAAAAACCAAGCAGAAATTTTGCTGAAAATCACAGATTTTGCAAACTAACAAAAATCACATGTCTCCCATAGTGTAATAAGCCACCATAGAGGTAGGGAAAAAAGGCATACTCATTTATAAACTTGATGGGTCAGTATTATGCACTATCTATCAAAAACTGATGGTTAGATTATTTTTTCACAAAATATATAGGCCCAAACTTTGAAAAACAGCAATTTTTTTAAACTAATGATTTTTAAATTTTTAATTTGTACTTCAGTGGTAAAATGTGCACTATATAATTGTAATACCATCTACCCTGGCCTGAAAGCAATGAGTTTCATCTTTCATTTGCTGCAAATATTGTGTAAATCGGATAACTTTGGCTAAACTACAGCATTTCTTAGCGAAAATTCAGGAAAAACTAAGTTTTAGGTTCCCAACTTGCTGCATCGAGCTATACCTATGTCCAATGATAACCCTGATCATTTGTAGTGTCATACAGTATGATACGTAGAATCCTTTGACAACACATGTAGCTATGCCGCAATGACATATTCGAACCTTATAAGACTTGACATACTCTTATACATGCTCTATGTAAGGGGTAGTTTACATATTTCACATTGTCATTTTCAACAGACTCAATTTTTACAGTAGACAGTACATAACGCATCTTCCAATGATGTAATGTGATCTCTATCCTGCCCTGAAATGTCATCATTATAATTTTGAACGCAGTGTTGCAGCACTACACCTGGCTCTTCCCTAACCCGCTTTACATTCCAGATTATACAATGGTGACTAGAACACAGGCTTTGGTGTCAACTGCAGCAATACACTCTAGCTTAATCTCACCTACACTGACACATTCACACACTCAGTGTATGACAGTATTGCTCATAGTGAGGGATAGACTGGAGATCAAGATGCAAATGGCTGATGGCAAAGTTGAAATTCTGTGGCATCTTGACTATAACCCAAGGTTGCCTCTGTCAACTAAGTTAATCTCACTGGTAGTCTCGCCAGGCACATTCAATCTGGTTTTTAAGAATTCCTACCTGGCCAAAGGAGGATTCTCATCTGTGATCTTTTACATTGACATCAGAGAAGGAAACTGCCTTGTTCCAGGTGTGTGGTGTATAGCATACCTTACTGTTTGATTCATCAACCATTGATCAATCATTGATCATAATACGAACTATGTAATTAGTTAATTTTATCCGCAAAAACCTCAGACATAAGTCAATTAATGCAAACATAGGGCCTAGATATGTTATGAAGTATGTAATGGATAAAAGATTTTCGTGGTAAACACTTTCAGATACAATCCAACCCGAAGGCCTCACCTGTGAGTACCTCCTAAATTGTGGCTACAGAGATGTGTCTAAAACTGGAGACAGGTGGATAGCAAACATATATGATGTTATCAGAATAAATGGTATGTGTATCCTCTGTACATATCTATTTATAAGTGTTTGCTGAGGGCTTGCTTTAAACACAGAATATGGTTGTAGTCAAGATAGCCACTGTGCATATTGATTAACTGTATATAGTTTGAGTAGAGGAAGAGAATGATCAAGGAGGAGTCAATCCTTGTCCCCCTTGATCATGATCACAATGATTAAACTCAATACATCAAGCGATGTAAATAGTCATACCAAAAGGTGTAGAAGAAATGGGTTTATGTAAATTGATATATGTATGAAAATCATCAATACTTACTGTAAGCCTACTCATCCTAATATGGTATTTGGCAGCATTCTCTTTTTGCAGTCAGTGAATTCTATGCTATCCTATTCGATTCTTTCAGAAACTGCACTTGATGAGTTTTACATGGCTGGACAATTAAGTCCAAACATCACTATTAATGCTAGCAGTAACCTAGAGGAGCAGGTCATTGATTGGTATTTTAATGGCACCTTGAGCATAGGACCCAATGTCACAACTGAAACAGGCATGGCTCTGCCTGTATACTCAGAGAATGGTAAGTTATCTTTCTGTGAAATCACAGCTAACTTAATGCATTCACGGTTGTAAGTTTAGATGCACAAATATTATGTGCCAGTTGGAAAAGAGACGTTGCCAAATGTACTTATGGTAGGTAACTGAAAAAACTATCTTTAATTCTGCAGTTCTTATATCCTGTAGCAAGAGTTTTAAGCTTTGGAGGAATGAAAAAATGCTATTAGCAAAAAAGAAATTCAACATAATCACAACAGGCAAGAAATGATTTTAAGATTTTTTTGTCTCAGGGTGCATGGTAACCAGTTATCAATCAGAATATTACTATTTAGGAAGAAGTGCATGAAGGTCATTTGAAGTATTAGCTATTAAGGGAGAAGAATTAATTTTCCTTTTTATCATGTTCGTGTTGATGACAAAGAAATAATACCCTCACTGCTTGTTCTTTTTCATGGCTTAATAAATCTTTTTCAAATCCTCAACACCATTCAAACCTCTCATTTTCAGTCTATGCAATGAGCTGCAAAGATTTTGAGAAAGGCGTTGTCTGTCTGCTCACATCAAAAATTGTAAATGTCAGTGAGCCACAATGCCTTCAATTTGTCTACCATGTCAGCTCCATCACCTCCCAGATAGTGCTATTAGGTATGGATGAAGATTTCAACCGGACTATACACTACCTCGGGGTCCTGGAGAGTGACTTTAAATCCTACAATATCCTGGATGTGGATGAATGGAATAAAGCCCAAGTGAACCTGCCAGTAGGGATATACCGTGTTGGTATTGCTGCTACAGATATAGCGGGCAAGGGGGAGATGCGTTTTGGATCCACATCCGTTACATCTGGAAACTGCATATTTGCAGGTATTAATTTTATTGTCCATTTATCATTTTATCATAGGAATCAGGCAACCTTCATTTGAGATATATTCTCCTATCGAGAGCACTATGTTTGAGGTTCACTTTTATGCTTTGAATGTGATCGATATCTTACCTTTATTCCAGAGAATGTTCAGAATCTAACTGCCATCAGACAACCAGGATCAATGTTTCCCAATGACACAGACTGGGGAGCACCTATCAATGAGACAGTGAATGCTACATCTGAGACAAACTCAAATATGACTCACCCAAAAAGTGTTGACAAAATCGTTCCCAGAAAGTCCATTGCAGGTAGTTAAAGGTTTTTTGCCTACACAGTAAAAAGATAACTGTTGAATCTACCAGGGATCTTTGTAAAACTGAACAGCAAACTATCGTAATCATTAAGCAGGGAATCAGTGTACATTTTAAAAGAATCCCCAGCTGGCAGTATGGTGGTACAAGGAATCTCTCTAAAAAAAATGACATCTCTGTGAAAATAGCAACAGATCTCTGGCAACTTTGGGACAAGGAACCCTTCATTATTTTGACAACATTTCTTTTTACAGTGTAGTGCAGCACTGGGTGGTGTAATTTGGCATTTGAGGATACTTCCTACGCTGTATGTTATATTTGAAATGTTCATGAGGTGGTGTCTTTAGGCCCATGACACAGGTTTATTAGGTGGGATCGTATAGAAATCCACATTTCTACAAGTAAACTATAATATAAAAGTGATTCCTCGCACATGATAACATACAAAATGTTGGTCTTGATTAAAAATGACTAAAATCAGTGCTTCTGGTCCTTCAATTTCATGTTGTGACTTTTCAATACTCGAACCTTACCTGATAAGTAGACTATCCTAGGAAGAACTTTAAATCTTAAACTAGTGAAATTACACGCACATTGGCTAAAAGGTGTATAATAGGGACTTAAGAAGCTAAGGTCCATAGTAGAATCATGAAATGGCCCATGTATACAGTTATGAAAGGAATAAGGCGATACAAAGGTCATGAAGATATTGCTGTCTGTTGCAGATCAACTGAACATGAGGACCTTCTTCAGTAAGGCTGGACATGCCCTGGAGGACCTGGTTGTGAGGTTAGTTGGCATGATTTTTGGTTCACTGAAAAACCATAGAGTGTGTTCAATAACACTGCTCCCCCCCTCTTGAATCAGCCACCGCCTACACCAGTCTACCAACTGGACCCCCAACACGTCAAGAGGAAGAATGAGAGAGGAGAGCTGAAGTCATTGGTGCTTAGGGACAAGTCATTTATTGCCAGGGGGGGGGGGCTTGTTAGATATAGGGGGGGGTAATTTTGAAAAATAGCCCCTTGGTGGGGGGAACAAAACCCAATAAACCTTCACACTGGGGGGTCAAAACTAAATATGGGCAATTCAAATACCCATTGCGACATGTCATTTCACACACATATCTGATTTTGGGGGGGGTCATTTTGCAAAATCAGTTCTCATTGGGGCGGGGTCGTTATCCACCAAGCCCCCTCTTCCACCTGGCAATAAAGGATGCGTCCCTTAAGCTAATAGTATTACAACCTAAATACTTGGCCACATAATTCTCAATGTTTATTTCCAGACATTATATATACAATTCAACTTTGACATAGGCTTGTTACAAGTCTTATCTTAGATCATCGAGTGTAATGCAGTCCCCGCATATCACATTATACTGCTACTTTGATAACCAAGCGAAAGGCATAATTATAAGCAAGTGTAACATGCTCATTGTAGAATGTTTAGTCTTACATCTTGCAATGAGATAAACCCCATCTCTGATTAGAAATCACACAGGGTAACATAGGCCTACATGATGTGTCTTAGATTATGTTTTGCCTTCAGTTGCAGCTGGGATGGCAAAACTTGTGAAAAAGACGTTTTCGTACCAGAACACACCAAACTTGGCATGTGTTACACTTTTAACCCTGGTTTTAATGGAACACTTCAATCAAGGCGAACAGGTTGGTGAAAACCTTTTCTTTTTGTCACATAGTTTGACCATTAGTACATTATTATTACATTCTCAATCACTGAAAATATGCTACTACCCTGTTCAATGGTAGTAATGTATAAAGTATTACAAATTAGACTCTGTTCTTCATAATTATGAATTATTTTAGAAAATTAAATAAATAGACCCTAATCAAAGTCAATTATGATAAAACGGTACATGGGGTCACATAATACATTTCAACTTTATATTGAAGATGACAAGAAACTCATTTTACCTGACAGAGCTGAGGTCAGTTTAGCTGCTTTGGTTTTCAGGTGCACAGTTTGGTTTAAATCTAGTGCTGAACATAGAACAGTATGAGCACACTCCTGGTATAAATACAGATGCTGGGGTTAAGGTAATTTTATTTTGACTACAAACTCACTATTATGTGGTAATTACCATAGTACCTCGCATATAAGACTCGCCTAGATATGACACACCCTTAACTTTGGCTCTTGGAGTAGCAGGGGTCTATATATTCCTTGCATATAAGCCATGCCTTACGCTCGGGGTATTACAATAGGATCATTGATGAGAATTAGACAGTTTTGGACATTTAGATTTAATATGATATTGGATTATTAATGCTGGACTGTCTTTCCATGGCCTTACAGCTCTTTCTCATATGCATTGTATTCCGTGATAAATAATCCTTGCCAATCTCATCTATAATAAATGTCATTGTATAAAAGATAACTGTTTATTGTAAATTGTGTATCAAAAGGCTGTGGATGCACAAACTGTTAAATCATGGTAATTTCAATGTTTCTCCTCCTTTGGCAGATTCACCTTCATTCTCATGAAGACATACCAACCATTGAAGAGACAGGAACAGCTGTGCCCCTATCTATGCATTCCTTGATTGGAGTCACATACACCAAGGTTTTTTTTATCACCCAAGCAATGCTATACGTTAAATAATGGCATAACAAACCAACGAAAAATGTCCATGGTGATAGTTATGCGATCATCTAAACAATGACAGTGATCAAAGATTTAAAGACGATATTGCTTATTAGATTAAGATCTAGCATGCATTTATGTGGGTAGGGCCAGCTCTAGGTGGAATATGCCTGCCTACACAGAGCATGACATTGGAATAATACTAATAGCTTGCATATAAAGTGCACCCTAACTTTGCCCAATCCTATTAGTGGCAGCAGGGCTTTATTTTTGAATATTTTAAGCATACAGTAGTATATTTCTAGTGGTAAGCTATCTGTACCGTAGTTACCTGCATGTATGACAATGCATATTCTTTGGTGTGTTTTTTTTATATTCTCTTTTAACTTTTCACAGACTGAAAGCCTCTCTAAGCCCTACTCAAACTGTACTCAAGCAGACAATGAAGTTGAATACTACCCTGGGAAAAACTACACAGTTGCCCGCTGCCGTCGACTCTGTGATATGCAGAAAGCGACTGAACTGTGTGGCTGTAAATGGCCATATCAGCCTGGTAAATATTAAAGTAATTTATGAAAAATTTCATATTCAATTCTAAGAAGAAATAGCATGTACTTCTAAGAAAAAAAAAACATTCTAAACATAATGTGAAGACTAAACAAGGTCAAGACTTCTTGACACTTTTTTGGCACTTGAGTAAATGAGTTTAATCTCCAGTCATACCACAGAGCTAAGTACAATGCTTGTTAACTTTGGGGAAATTGTGTTACTGCGGAGGTACATATTTGAAAGCCATACTTAAACTTTTTTTTTAGGTACTCAAGGTATGATATCCATATTGTACCTGTAAAATGGAATAGATATTTTAACTTTTGTATGTAAGTTTGAAGGGTGAAATCTGTTATTTCAGGACCAGAACCTGTGTGCCAGATGGACAAGTACTTTTCATGCCTTATACCCGGTCTGTCAAGTAAGTCTAAAAAGTAAAAAAAAAATAGAATAATATTTGGATGCTAGTGGATATAGTGTTGACATTGTGTGTGTGCGTGTGTGTGTGTGTGTGTGTGTGTGTGTGTGTGTGTGTGTGTGTGTGTGTGTACTTTAGTACAAAGCGTGTACTGTAAGACACAAAAAATTAATTTCGAGCTTGCTCCTACAAGGGTAGCATTTCCAGCAACTGCTTTCTTACTCACATTCTGAAGTCTAATAAAGTCGATTCATTTTCTGCTGTAAGATATAGCTATATAGAAGTATGATATCCAATTGTGATTAATTTCTATGACATGTTACTCATTAGCTCATTCTTATCTTTCCCTACAGATGCCACAAGTACATGTGTAACATGTTCAGATGCATGCATCATCAAGGCCTATAAGACTGACTCTTCATTTGCCTCCCTATCTTCACTCAGTATCCAACAGTTTCTTGAGGATAAAGCAGTAACTGCCAGAGTCCAGGAACGCTTCATTGAGTCATTAGGAATTGCTTCACGTGCCAATCCCAACACTCTTGTCAGTTTGATCAATCATGTCCGAACTATCATCACACAACTGGAGCAGCTTCTTAGTCTAGCTGAAGAGCATGGAACAATGGGTGAACTTTCAACCTTCACTTATAGTAAAGCAGCCCTGGAACTTTTTTTACAAATGGTAGTTGAAGATGTGAATGGGGCATTCATTGACATTGACCTTTATGAAAAAGAGTATAGAATTTCTATTGGGCAAAGGCGGACAGGATTTGTAGCGGCACTCAATGATGTTGAGAAAGCAGTGTCTCATCTTCTGGATCAGCTGGATATTAATAATTTATATAGGGATTATTACAGTGATGAGGGAAACGCAGTGCGAAAACATCTGGCTGCAATCCTCAATTGGTTATCATTAATTGAAATTGAATTACTTGATAAGCTTCAAAAGCTTCCAGATTTTTTCACAAGGCTGCCAGATAGCTTGTATTCGGATTCTAAGAAGACCTGTACTTCTGAGCTCCTGTATATAAGAACTTTGACAAATCAAATGAGAAGCTGGGTGTATAATCTTCATCATGCAATTACTTCAGACCAATTTGTACAAATGTCTCAGTATTATTACAAATTCACAGAGGGAAGCATCCGTCTACAGACCTGCTTAACAGAATACGACAGAGTGCTGTTGGAAGCACAGAGTTGGCGGAAAAATGATGTATTTGGGTCCAATAAAACACAAAGAACATGGGATCTAACCCTTGACCTTGACTTTAATGTAACCCAAAAAGAAATAATTGATGTTTTGGGTCACTACAAGAGGCTTCTTGATGAAATATCCACAAATAAACTGAGTAGACTGGATCTAGCAAGGATCATTAACCCTACAGAAGTATTTCGAATTACAGGGCTAATTGACTCGATGATAAGCACAATAACAAAGGACGTCCAGGACACACTAGAACGTGCAATTACAAGTATTCAGCAACAAGCAACAGAAACCTACCAACAGGCCGTCACTCATCTAGCCCATTTACAGAAGCATTTCCAGCGGACTTCAACCTTCACTGACCGAGCCCGTCAAATGAAGATTTTCTATGAGCCCTACAGCCTACCCGATTCATATCTGAAGATTAACTTCAGAAAGAAAACACATCTCATCACAGAAACATTTAGTACATGGAGGAAAAACCTGGAAATCAGTGACTTTGTTCAAACAGATTCCCGGGCATTGTTGAGGGGCCTGGTGAAAGACTACCTTGATGAAATAAAAGATCACTTGGAGAACACAATGACAGAAATAAGGAGGACTAGAGACAGAGCAATATCAGAGCTACTGGGCTTTCAGACTAAGCTTGAAAATGCTGCCACTAGCAGCAGGATTGATGCATCATTCATCCAGTAAGTAAAACCTTACACTTCATATACTATGTGCCAGTGAATTGCCAGTGTTAGCATATTGGCCTTTATAAGCGCCAGGTCCTTGAATGAGCACTGGTCTTGAATGAGTACTGGGGATACAGGGTGTCCAAATTTAACATGCACTTTGATTCAATTAAATGAGTCTTGAATAAGAGCCGGTCTTGAATTAGCCCCAGGGGTAAAGCCTACTTGAAATCTATGAGAACCCTGGCGCTTATACATGCCAATACGGTAACAGGGTATCACCCAAGGAGGTATCAAATTAATGTATTAAGAAAAGCAATTATCATTATATGTGGGGGAGGAGGATATGACATTCCTGTGTAGGATAAGTGAAAAACTTGCACCCATTTTCAGCAACCCTCGCCCTCCCATCATGAATGTAATAATCATCACCTCCACTCAGGTGTAAGGTCCATGCCCTAAAGTGGCGAGAGACTAGATTCTATCTATTTCCAATGTCATCCTCAATTTTGACTGACTATCTAATGTACAAATTATCAATATCATTACCATTTTGTATGTGATTTAGCCATGTAAGAAGTATTCGCCTTCCCTCATTGCATGCACACTTATAATTATGTCCCTCGTAATCAAGTGGGCACCGAATGTTGTCAATGTTTGATAATCAAAGTTGCTAATCAAAGTTGTCTACATTGAATAAACATTTACAAAAGGGGCTTCTCCCACTGTGAAGTTACTGTATTTGTAGACATTCCTCGAGATGATTCCGGTCCAGTAATATTAAAGCCATTACCCGGCTGAGACGATTGCACAGCACAGAACCGTTGAGAGAATTGTCACCCGTTTCCTAACGTTTTGCAGCCAATAGTGGAGGCTCCACTACGCGATTTTTTTGAGACATTATCACAAAATGTAACCAAGGCAGTGTCTAAGGTATAGGCTGTTGGCACTCTTAAATTGTAAACATGAGATTTGAAATTGTACACATGAGACTTGAGGGGTCAAGAGGGAGTGTGTTTATCTAAAGTTCTGTTTATGTTTTCTAAACCTGAGACAGAGACGTCACATTGATCGAGTAGGGGTTGTTGGTCAACCCTCTTCTGCTGTATAGACAATGACACAGTTTGATGTAAATAACAACATAGCAGTCTAACAACAACCTTAAATTGCAGGGTCTTGTCCTGTAGAAATCAAACCTGTCTGATAGTGAATTGCAGAAACTCCCCAATGGGAAAGCCTGCAATATTTACATAACATCACCTTGATTTGGTAATCAAAAACATAATTATTTTCACAACAAAACATTCCTCAGGTCACACACAAAGCCTTAACCCACATAAGCAACATTCTATTTCTATCTTGAAATAATAACAAACAACACTTAATAATTTGTGTTTGTTTCTGCATTTGTGAGAATAGCTCCGATTCCTGGCAAAAATCGCATAGTGGAGTCCCCACTAATCCGGTGTATATATTGTATTACCTATTCCAATAACTATGATATGATTGTAATAACACACTACATTGATGGTTGTACTTCCAGAGAAAACTTTCTGAAGCTGGACATTTATTACGGAGAACTGCGATATGAATCTATCGAACAACAGCCTGCCTATGGGATATTGACATTCTTCAGTAGGTTGATTTCTAATTTTTACCTGCCAAAGAAATTTGTTCTCCGTACTACGGAGCCCCTAATAGGACATACCAAAAATAATTTTTTCACTAGAAAAAATAATCTTGCGGATACTGAACAATTCTTGTGGGTACAGAAACAATTCTTGTGGGTACTGAACAATTCTTGCGGGTACAGAAACAATTCTTGCAGGTACTGAACAATTCTTGCGGGTACAGGAACAATTCTTGCGGGTACTGAACAATTCTTGCGGGTACTGAACGATTCTTGCGGGTACAGAAACAATTCTTGCAGGTACTGAACAATTCTTGCAGGCACAGAAATAATTCTTGTGGGTACTGAACAATTCTTGCAGGTACAGAAATAATTCTTGTGAGTACTGAACAATTCTTGCGGGATACAGGATCATTCTTGTGGATACCAGGACATTCTCTATTTCAAAAAGTGGCCTATCCCTTGTCTTTAAATCTATATCCCTTATCGATTTTTTTCAAGTGGCCTTGTGTGTCAACCCCATGTCCTTTGTCAACTTGAATGTTTTCTAAAATGGTTTTTTTTACTAATGTAAAAAATATGCCCCTGTACCCGCAAGAATACCCCTGTATCCGCAAGAATTCTCCTGTATCTGCAGGAATGTTCCTGTACCCCCAGGATTTTTTTTTTTATGAACAAAGAAAATCTTTTTGGTATGTCCTGTTAGGGGCTGAATACACTATCCACAGGAATTGTTCAGTACCCGCAAGAATTGTTCAGTATCCACAGGAATTGTTTAGTACCCGCAAGAATTGTTCAGTACCCGCAGGAATTGTTCAGTACCCGCAGGAATTGTTCAGTATCTGCAAGAATAATCTTTTCTGGGAAACAATTACTTTTGGTATGTCCTTTTAGGGGCTCCGTAATACTCCTTCCCAGTACACCAAATTTAATTTGTGTCACTTTCACATCAAGATTTTTTTTTTATCTAAATAGATACGTTCTTATCATTAGAGGCTGTAGAATGCAAGAAAAGAAGGAAGGTTTAAACATAAATGCATTGAATCAGTAGTGCGACTCATAATCTTAAAATGGGAATTCTCTTTGACCCTATTGAAATCATTCCCAAAACCTCTTTAACGCAAGAGAGGTAGACGCCATATTTTTTTTCTTTTTTGAGAAAGTTTTTTTCATTGACTCAACCAGTGACTTCTCCACTGTTATGTTGATAATCTAATGATCTTTGTCAAGTTTTAAAAATTCTTTCTTTTTTTCAGTTGATCTCGGAGGCTCCATGGGTTTGTTGATTGGAGCTAGTGTGCTGACACTCTTTGAGATATTCGACTTCATTCTGTACACCGCATTTAGAATGGCCACCAGTCGAAGGGTACGGCCTAAGTCCCATGAGGTGAAAGTGAAAGCATTTGCTCCTTGATGACTTTCACCGAAATGGGAATCGTGATAATTATGTCAGGCAAAAAGATATTTTGTGTTTCAGGTTGCAATGCTTGAATGCCTTTTGAATTGACAGAGAGAAATCGAACTTGAAGTCATTTGTGAAGAGATATTATGACAATTTTTATAGATTCACAGAATCTCAATTTTCCATAAAATGCTTCAAATCGCTTATTCTTTTTTCAAGGATTCTCTAGCATTGGCCCTGAGTTAGTAGGGTCCTGTCATATAAACACACCTAAAGTGTTTTTTTTTCCTTAGATGAAAGAATACGTGAGCAGATTACTACCCCAATGAGTAGAACAATGACATGCATTAATGTATTGCACTATTGATATATTTCATCAAGGTTATCAACCAAAGTGTCCATGTATATTTATGAGGATAATGTTCTAAATATGTGTTGCTACCTTCTTCGATATTAAAGTGAAGTATCAACAATCTGCATAATTATAGCAAATGGCATCATATACAGTTTCATCAGGATATAATATATATATGGATCTGCTTTATCAAGTTCATCGCACAAAACCATTAAATTGCCTCTGTATGAGAATAAATCCACTTTCCTGTAGATGTTGTACTGCATATTAAGCTATGAGACGATGTTCCTCGGAAAGGAAATTGTAAATAAAATATCACCTGATGAAGGCAAACTCCTGCTGAAACGTTGTGATCGACATAATTACCATGGTTTAATAAAGCCTATAAAATTTATGTTCTGTCTTCCTAGTTGTGTCTATTATATATTTGTAAATAAAATATATTTATGATAAATTACATGGGTTGACTGATTTGTTTTAAAGTTTTCAAAAGGCCTGCCAATCAAGCCATAGGGTGCAGCCTAGAAGGAAACTAGTGTTATCCTCGTTTTTTTTGGAGTTGCAAGCCGCGTAAGCGGCCAG
The DNA here is from genome assembly GCA_949317995.1 of Acholoe squamosa. Taxonomy (NCBI): domain Eukaryota; kingdom Metazoa; phylum Annelida; class Polychaeta; order Phyllodocida; family Polynoidae; genus Acholoe; species Acholoe squamosa. Next base: position 24,167,578 of record OX439046.1, read on the forward strand.
GAGCATAGCGACCGTGCAACTCCATTATGTTTTCAGTCCTACATGCTGTATACAGCATGTAGGACCCGTGGGCATCGATATCAATGACCCATTAAGTTTATACCACTATTTACCCATCAATAATCGATAAATAATCAATAGAATATCAATAAATACAAGTTAAAAGAATAAGTTCAGTCGTCACCCAAAGACTCCATAGTGAGTAAACAGAACAGCTTGGCAAGGATTCGATTGCAGGGCTGTCAAAAGGGCTGACTAGAAGTCTGACGCTCTACCTACTAAGCTAAGTTGGCATGTCTGGCTTTGCCTGTTTTAGTGCAATGCCATTCTCGGCTCCAGTTGTCGCGCACACACCATATTCACACATGCCTACCACCACTACTGCACTCATGGTAAAGCATACAACACCACAGTCCGCTCTCACCTGACGTAGGGGTTTAGTGGCTATGATTCTAGCCTTCTACCACTGAGGCCTGGGTTCAATTCTCCTACGAGTTTGGACAATTTTTCACAATAGTAAAATTGGCTTGGTTTGCTTTGTATAGCTGCCATAATTTCGCAAAAAGTCCAACTTGACCTCGAAAAAGTATATACCAAAAGTTCTAAAAATGCACATGGGTGGTATATTAAGAGAGTAATGAATGGGCTAACGGGCACTGAATTCAGTGTATCGTAGGATATTGTAACAAGTGGCCATGGCCATGATAATTTCGTGGGTTTTAACATGTGACATGAACAAGCAGTGCCGATATCCATGGATATCACCACTCTTAGGAGTGCCGATATCCATGGATATCACCACTCCTAGGACCTGCAATATCGACAGGTATCAGACTGGGAATATCCAGAAAAAGCACCCAAAATCAAAGAGGTCGTGTAATAAACCTACATAATGCACGGTTGATATGCACATATCGGCAGAGGAAGTCCCAAAATCGTGGTATATATATATATATATATATATATATATATATATATATATATATATATATATATATATATACATATATATATGCGTGTGTGTGTGTGTGTGTGTGTGTGTGTGTGTGTATCATAACGATAAGAAATGTTCTTCAAGGGATTAGACAACAATAACCAGGGCAATGACCCTTATGCTAATAATAGTTCACGTGATGTGTTACAATTACTATAGCACACAGAAGATACGGCCTTGTTGCATTGGGATTTAGAAGTGAAATGATTTTTTTGTCTTATCTTTTCCTAATTAAATGATATTTTCCTACTTTTTATTTTCAATGCTCTTTTACCAAATGTGTCCCCTGTGTTTATTTGTACACTCACCAGAACTGAAATGTGCATGATTAGAGCTTTTCAGTGGTACCAATTGTATTCTAGCCTTTTTAGACTAGTGGTAGCAGAAATAAGGCCCATAGCACCCCCTAAATTTCAGTTACAACCTTGTTGCACTAGGGCGACAAAATGTCAGATAGATGGTAACTCCTGATTTAGAGCCAAGTTTGGCACCAGATGGGCTGTCAGGTGAACATCTAAATAGTAGCCTCTACTTGTGGCTTACTTTTGTGGGGCACAGACGTGTATAGCGTTATTTCCCAGTGATTAGAGCGGGCTGGTCCACCTCATGCATGGCTCCACACCACACAAAAGAAAGCAGTTAATATTAAGTTTTAGGTTCCAAACTAGCATAATTGAGCTAGACTCTAAGACTCAGAAAAGGCAACTTCGATTTATTGGGTTAATTGACATAGCTGACAAGCCCCTTACTATCCCTAATCGCTTTAATTTTAATCACTTTTTCACTGTCATTTCAATAAATGTTGCTATTAGTTTTAGGGATGAGGCATTTGTTACTAGCTGCGGGGGTCTGTTTTTTTGTTTTTTTTGGGGGGGGGGGGTTTAACCCTCTTTTTCCCCACCAAGTGTGGTAAAACGTAGCACGATCCCCTAAGAAACCATTTTGCAACCCCCCCCCCCTACCACCACCACCAAAAATGGAAGTGGAACGATCGGGATAAGTACTTGATAAAGGGGAATGATCGGGATAAGTGCTTGAATAGACCGTATTTAGTGTTGAACCAATGCTAGACTGTTAAGGTAATTCTTCAACTTTTTAGAAACTTATGAAATCTACGTCATATTTGTCCAGGAGGGTATCTCAAAAAGATTTGGAATTGATCCTGTCAGAGGTGATAATTCCAAATTGAACTCACTGACCTTCTGGAGTGGATTCCCTCTTGTATTGTAAAGAGGGAGTCAGTTATAGGAGTGGTATAGGAGAGGTCCAGTCTCTTATTTTGCAACTCGACCTATTTCCGTGCAGTTCACTTGTAGCAGAGGTCACACAGGGAAGTCTGTTCTTAGGGTGAGAAATGTAGGAGAACTGCAGGATCAAATAGTTACGGTGAGAACTGGTTTCCCAATCTTTTTGAGATACCCTCCTGTAGGGGCCTCATAGTGCTTTCCAGTGCATGTTCTTTTGTCTCTATGATGCACCAATGTAGCACTGAGGGCTGTTGCAAAAAGATTTGGAATTTAATTCTCACTGTAGCTAACTCACCTTTGAGTTCCCCATGATTCTCCGACCTGAGAATTAGCCACTTCCCTACTCATACTGTAATGGAATTGACTTCCTCTGAACCTGACTGTGTTGCAAAAGTTTCCATGATTGGTTCCACCTTAATGCTTCCCATAGTAGGCAGGCCATGGAATTGGAGGAAGGAACTAGCCAGGAATTGGTTCTTACATATTCAGGACCACTCCTGGACCTCTTCTATGGCCAATTACCTTTTGGCAACACAATAGAGAATCGATTTCCTTTTGGGAATGGCACCTCCGACCATTCCCATCCTTTCGCAACACCCTTCTGGTATTGGAGGTGTAATACATTTATATAAAGCATCTGAGTGCAATCTCAAGCTGTGGGATACTGCTGGTGACCGTTGTATAATGGTCTCTAGTTTATTGATATTGATCAGAAAGTGTGCATAATGTTTTAGCTCCTCAACCACAACCCAACACTAGGAAGTTCATACATGTGAGTTGACATCTTACTCCCAGTTGGCTCCTGGTCATGTCCAGAGGGGTCTGTTCATCCACAGCCTCCACAGTTCATCTCGCACCCTTCAACATTGCTCAATATGACTGAAAAGGGTAAGGTTTAGCAAATTTTCATCTATTTTTGAAGAAACTCTTGAGTAACTCTATCTGCCAGTTATGATAATATGTAGACTACCTGGATACCACAGAATCTCAACACTGTGTAGATAGCATCACCACTTTAAAAATTAAGATGAATTAATAAGAGCAGCATGATGACAGTATGTTCCAGTGGGTACACACAACTGTGCAGTTAAAATTCTTTTCATGTGAAAACACATCAGATTTACATTGAAAAAAAAGTAATTTGAATGAGTTGTGCCCACTGGGATAGTAGGCCTACATAGAAAGCTGAGCATGTGGACCAACTTTCACACACAATAATATCAGAAAGATAGTATCTTTCCAACATAGTTTGACTCGTTGAAACAGAAATCATGTAGCATAGACGATGAAAGCAATCAGACCAATGAATGAGTTACATGCCACCTTTTTTTCTTTTAATTCTTTATTTATCCTGATATCCTTAAGGCTAAAAGCCTGTGCAATAGGACACCAGCCGTGTGATGATGTCTGTGCCTAGATCCTATTTGAGAGAATAGTCAATGTAAAGGTCTTGGATAAAGTTGATCGTGAAACTGACAAAATACCTCCATGAAAAAGAAGCTCGAGGCCTCAGAATGTTTCAAGCAAATATTGGGACAGAGATATGAATATAGGGTTAAAACCAATGTCTAATTTAAGAAGTCTATGAAATGATTGAAGACGTTTTGCGTTAGGGCGTTGTCTGCCCTAACGCAAAAATAAAAGAGGCTCATTTCATTTTCTTAAATCATTAAACAAATTAGAAGTTCCCCAAGCTCAAATGACGGAATGAAACAACACAATCACTCGACAAAATGTTTTCTATTCCAAATGTCTCAATTTAGAGGCAGGAATTGAATTAGCAATGTTACAAAGTACTTTCTTTCTTTTCACAGAAACCCCTTCGTGGGGGACTGAGCTAAAGCAGTTCACACAAGACACAACCTTTCATGGAGTTCGTTACATCTCTGATGGGCCAACTATACGCAGGTACAACCCTTTCTTTCCTTAAATGATCAAAAAAATGTTTTGAGTTGGTAGTTCCCAACATAAAAAAAAGAGTTTGAGTTTAACAATTTCTATTAACAAAAGCAAGATTAATATCCATAATACTAAGCTTTTCATATCGGCTAAGGTGCCATAAACATAGTGACATAGACATACCATTGATACTGAATTATTTACATGATATCTGTTAAATAAAAGATGTCTCCAAAAATCATCCAGTTTAGCCTGGCAGTGGAGAAGGGATTTTCAGCCTCACCCAAAATTCTCTGATATATTTTTTTTAGTTATTTTTTTTCTCTTTTGATTGTTCATCTACGGGGTCTGAGTAACTATTATTGAGAATGATGTGTTCCTGTCACCTTTGGGGAAAATGAGTTACTTGAGATTGCTACCAAATTTCTATGAAAATCACCAATATTGCTTCTCTCTGCGTCTATACTCATCTCAGAGACACAATTAAGAGGTACAAAGTATGTTTTTGGGCTCAGGGAATGCAACTAGACCATTAAGAATTATGTAAAGATTCCACTGCCAGACTATTGTTGATGGTTTTTTTTTATTTGGAGAAGGGGGGGGCTACTCTCTATCAATCTGGTCTTGGTTCTCTCCAATTTTCATGCATTTATAACTATCATAAATACTTCAAAATTGGCACTCACATTTGTTAGGTTATTGCAAACATGATCATGGGTAGAATTAGCAATCGACCTAGATTAGCCCCCATCCCATCTAAAAGGGGAATATGGCCCCAGAATCAGCCTGGATCTAGAGCCCATAGATAACTATCCCCAAAGCGTCATGTATCTGGTCGAGAAAACAGAATTACTTTAGACAGAAAAAAAAAACATTTCAGTATCATTTCTATCAATCGACCTAAGTACAACAAATATATATATATATATATATATATATATATATATATATATATATATATATATATATAACATTGACAAAAGTGCTTTACTAGTTTATCCTTTAGATGGACATGCATGAGACTAGATAGCACCCTAAACCTTTGCTACATGAACCAAAATTCTTTTGAGTAATCCACAAAAAATATTATCACCACCATCTGACGTATTCTTCTCTCAAGAATTGTATAGATATCATGAAAACTAATTAGCGCGATTTATTAATTCACTTTGTACCCCTTAAACATAAAATCCACCTTATCATTTTCAGGTTTCTATGGATACTGATAGTGTTGGGTAGTACAACAGCAGTGACCATTATGACAATTGAGAACATACAGAAGCTACGGAGTAACCCCAAGACGGTGAACGTGGATGTCCAGTACCAAGACAAGTTACCCTTCCCTTCAGTTACGATCTGTAACCAGAATCAGATCAGGTCAGTTACATTAAGCATGTTGGGACTTTTTGCTATTCTCTTCTCATCATTTCTGACTACTGCATGGTGTAGCAAGAAAGGGTGACTTTTCAGAAATGTGTATGATAAAATAGTTGTTTTTTTTTTAATTTTCTGAGGTTGACCTAGTCAGGATGCAAATGTTCCTTCACAATTCTGACATGTAGTGTTCAGCATTTAAATAATTTAATCGTGAAACTGTTGGTGTAACTTGTTTGTATATGTGGACAGCACATGCATATTCCTGAGCATTCCACTAAAATTATCCTAAACACAACTTTATTCATGAAAAGAGTCGACCTTTCATGCTGCATGGGTCTATAATAGCGTCCAGCATTAGTGCATTAATCGCTATGAATGCTCTAATAAACCATACGCAATGAGTATACACAGAGGGCCTGTCATTCAGGGATATATTTCCCATATCCTGTAAGGAGGTATAATATGAGCAGTTCAGGGAGTGATATTTTTTTAACAACAGGGGAGGGGGGCTGGTCGGTTTGAGGGGGGGTCAGAATTTTTTCGACCCCTTGACCAGGGGGGGTCAAAATAATTCAACCTGTTTTCAGTGAAAACCCCTGCACATTACTATAGGTTAAAAGGGTTGACCCTCGAGAGGGGGGGGGCAGAATTCTTTTCGCGCGTCCGGGCGCAAACCCGCCAGCAGCCCCTGTTGTTTAAAAAATCACTCTCCTAGATGGTCTTTTCTTATGAAAACAAACAAAATTAAATAACTGAATCATTGCATTTGATGGAATATGAAATGATGGATGGCACATAGGTCAGCAATGACCTCAATTTTGTTGTCATTAAAAGCTATTATTATTATTCTTGTTGCTTTGTCTTAAAATGTTTCAGATTGACAGAGGCGTATCGATTAGGGGTGTATGATGACCTGCTGGAGAAGTATGACACACAATTAGCAACAGGTAATTAATCATACATGTAATCATTGCTCATTCTACTTGCAGTGAAAAATTACCCACTTGGCAAAAAACGTATTTCAACTTTCACAAACCTTCCTTTGCCAAAAGACGTTTTCAAACGTGTTTCCAACGTTTTTTCAATGCTGAAAACGTTTGCAAAAACGTTAGTAAGTTCTTTTTTAACCTTAAATCAAAAAGGATTTTATAGAACGTTTTTTGAGTAGGCCTGCATATTTTGACCTTTTTAATTTAAGCACACGTTTGACAAACTTCTAAAGGAGCCTAATAAAAACGCTTTTAACGTTTTTTATGCCAACTGGGTGGGATTCTATCTGAGATATTCCACACAACACTGCCGTCCTTTAAATTATCAATCAAGCTTATACTAAATGAGAAAAATGTCATTTAGAAATAGCAGACTAAAGCTATGTGCCCACAGGGCGATAGCATTGGTACTGACAAAACCTCTGATGACAAAAAGGTCCAGCGTCCATTCCTGACAATAAAATCATATTTGTTGTCCATTTTCAACAATCAAAATCAAACATGTTAGATATTATCACCAAAATAGGATGATGAAAAGACAATCGAATAGTCGGCTGGCTGACTTCGATTGTCAGCCGACAAATGATTGATACATATATTTTTGTGAGTGGGTGACTGGGTATAGTTGGTTACAATGACGCATGTGTGACAGCTGTGATACAGAAAAGAATGTCTTGGTGGTAGAGATCCCTTTGAGAGGTAAAACCAGCATTATCATCTCCATCGGTTGCTTGAGGCAAATTCAAAAACTAAAACTGATGATAATCAAGAGCTTCTTATGTGATTACGGGAGTATAAAGGCCGTCCATAAATTAAAACAACGGAGGCGGGGGGTAAACTTCATGTACATTTCTAAAGTAAAAGGAGGTCGAAGGGGTCAAAATTGGTTTAAAAAAACAAAACATGATGTCATTTATGGACCGCCCCATGCCAATAATCTGAACAGGGAAGGTTTGGAATAGTTCCACCTGTCATAACAAACCCTATATTGTTTTATGGGAGTTCTACCATAGTAGCTACAAGGTAATGTCTGCATGCATGTGGGTCAGAACAATGTAAAAAAGATTGACTTTGGAAAGAGAAAGTAAAGGTGGTCTGCCTTATGCGGTACGAGATTGATTCCTATCTTGAAGTTATAACAATGTCTTTTATACCTACATACCGTATCAATCTGTCTCTTTTAAACAAACAGTAGCATTCATATCAATATCAAGGGAAAGAGTATAATGTACATGGCCATCAATGCTACTTATGCAGACAATAGAGGAGTAAGTGCTAAAATGTCTATGAGAGTAGGTGCATAGCCATTTACATTAACCTGTTAGTGTAGTCGATAGGAGGTACATAGTGGAGACAATACACTGCTGGCCACTTTGGAGCCAATGTCACTGAATAGATGAGTAGTATAATAGTTGGTTAGTTAAGTGTGTTGTACCTATGGGATCTATGTTTCCTACAGACTATAGCAACAGTGAATAGATAGCAAGTTAGTTGGGTGGAATATATTATTGAAGTGGCTCCACGTCTATTGGTTCAGAACAGAAAGGTGTGTATATAGCATTGTTATATAACCCAGAAAACGTGGGTATATTGTTTGTGTTCATGGGTGCATTGAATCTGAAATGTCGTGATTGATTCTAACACAAACTTGATGCAACTGGGCACAAATGTATGTGAAGCCCATGCTATTGAACCAATATATATGCAAGTAAAACGGTAGAGCGTTTGCATCATCATCCTATGGTTTCACGTTCAAACCTTAGTAATACTCACACCACAATGCTTTGCTAGAGATGCCTTGCCATTGGCCTCTCATGTAGAATCTTTATATTTTTTCATCAAATTAATTATTTATTTGAAAAATGTTTTGCTAAACAAGCTTTTGGTCAAACAATGTAGTTTACAGAGCAACGACCTGCATATATGCAGGTATACTAATCCAAGTGGTCAACTATTCATAGGTATGCTTGAGACTGAGTACAAACGCAAGGATGTTTAAAAAATGTTTTACTGCACATAATAATTATAGGGATGTGTGGATAGGCCTAATGTGCAAAGGAATCTAAAGAGGGGTTGGATCTTGTACCTTATCAATGCTAGTGACAGGTTAAGTACAAGCTGTACATGCCATCGGGGCAGTCACTTGCATCCAGTTGTGTTGGGTTTGAGTTGAACACAAACCCAACACAACCGGATGCATTGCGCCCAGACGCAACGTACATGAACGCAAAGCTTTCTCACATGAACGCTCATTGATGAAGTTTACTAGGGTAGAATAGGTCCCAGCGTCGCTCCAGCAATCACCAACATTAAACTTTTAGGTGGTAGTCAGAAGTCAGGATACTAGACCTGACTTCTGGTCAGTTTAATAAGGCAGCAGTGATACCATGGTGTCAGCACATTCATTTTGTCAGAACTGCTACAGCTATGTTCCTCGTGCATTAAACATTTCCCCAGGTATTTGGCATCATTAAATCATTTTGTTTTTTTTCTTTTTGGACTTGCTCATTGCATTAATGAACTGCTATGTTCATTTAAATAATGCTATAGAGCAATTTAGCATCAAATAGAGCATCTAATTTTTAAATGATCAAAACTTTCAATTGTAGTTGCATAATATGGGATAAAATGAGTAAAGAATTATGGCAATGACACAGTTATTTCTTTTTCATCATAAAAAAGATGGACTGCAGGGTGATATGTACACATTTGTTGCACTCTGTGAGGATCAAGTTGAAAAGCTTCTGAACACCACCAAGTGGACTTATTTCTACAAAGGTGTGACTACCATAGGATGCCAACAGTTATGTACGAGGGTTCACAACCGCACCTGTAGTTCACTGTTCTACAACCGTACCGCAATGTCATGTACCCTGCTGTCAGCAACCCTCAACCATCTTGATAATAACATCAGCTGCCCCACTATATCGGATATGGATTCTTATAGAAGGATAAGGAAATTAGGTGAAGATAATTATTACCCATACTTATCTAAGATTTCCCTTGACCTTTAAAGTGGGTATGTCCCACTATAATTATGCCAAATATCAGCTCATCAAAATAGATTGCAATTTAGGGGACTTCAAGTTAGTATATCCGATAATTTGGGCTTAGATTTGGTAGATTTTACTGTGTAAATACTATATAGTAAGTATGGTAAGTTTGGGGGCCAATCAGAGGCTGTTTGTGGACAGGAAGAGCTTAGATAAAGGGTACTCCCATCTCTAGCAAAAGGCCTGTTTCAGTGCACTTTTAATTGGTGCAACTTAATTCGTGCCTGCCAAAGTGTGCACCTTGGGGTTAAATCTATGAATGAGATACATAGATTAGTTTAATAAAAAGAATTGTTAGGAAAGAAAATGTGTAAATTATGGACATTCTGGCACATTTTAAAGAAGATTTATTTTTCAGCCTCAATAATCGGGTATTCTAGCTTTAAGTCTTTTACATTGCAACCTATTTTGATGAGCTGTTCCTTTCTCTATCATGATATTTGCCATGTATTTTCAATATGGTAGATACATGACTTGCACTAAGAAAAGGACCCTGCATTCTACTTCTGGAGGTTAATTCAAAAGGCTCTGCCATCGCTACCTATGAGATGTTAGTGTAGGCACGTCTGTTACCATTTCATTAGACCTAGTGTTACTACAATAAAATATCTGGTGGTGTTAGGCCAGTAACTAATAGGAGGTACTATGCAGTCCTTCACTATTCCACTTCAGTACTAACACCACCCCTTATTTTATACTGAGACATGATAGTGGTTTCCCCCGAGTGCAAGTGCACCTGGGTGGGGTGACATCCCTCTTCACAAAAATGAATGCACCTGCTGAGAGTCCTTGGGGGCTGTTGAGGCTACTCATGAGTTAAGTGCACTTGAATGCATTTTCTCAGGGTCAACTCTGCACAGTTGTTAGCTGCTTGGAATAGTGAAAGGAGGGCTTAGGCTAACATCACTCACTAAAAAGTAGCTGGCTATCAGAAAGGAAGGTAGGCCTACCTTATCATAGCAGTATAAAATATGGGAGGGAAATCACTAACATAGGTAGCGATAGCAGAGCCTTTTGAATTAAGCTCCTGTAGGTTTTTGTAAAAGTTGTTGTGATATACTGAACAAATAAGTATTGAACATAGTAATGCCCTGTATACATTCATTGGAGGAGTAATATAACGGAATATTCTGATTATTCCCAAATATGTTACATTTCAACTTTGAACATGACATACAAAATGCGCATCCCATGATAAATATTAACATGATTTATGGTCATTTTCCTATATATCTATCACCCAGATCCAGACTTCAAAATTATTTGTAGCTTCGAGGTGGACGGCTGGTGCCCTCTCACAGGAGCAGCCACTCCAGAGGATATCAAGTCACAGACAGCCATGAAAATAGAGAACTGGAAGAGTGTGGTGGCGCATGGTCATACACCACCAACTGACCATACAACAACCTCAGGTATAGAGCCTCATTTCTGAGGATTGTAGTTTAATAGTCAAATTCTAAACATTTCCATCTCCGGACCTAGAGGCAAAAGTATATTACTGTGTCACTTGTTTGTGCAGGGAATATATGGACATTCACCTATTTTTCGACGCCCCTTGACATCCCTTGAAACAATTTCACATGAATTCCCCAGTAAAATCACATGTTGAACTGGTGTCATTCCCATGAATTCTCGTGTAGAATTCACGTGATTCTGTGAGCAGAAATTCACGTGATATCACGGGATCACATGAAATGACAGTAAATTCACGTGATATCACAGGAATATTGAAAATACTTTTGCAAATAACCCCCACTTCTAACCTCAATTTAAGATTTGAAATTGATAGTTTGTATTCCTCTGATGAGACTTTCCTCATTGTATTTGTCTTTGATGTAGATCTAGCCTTGAAATATACCATTCTTACATCAGAAGTTATAATGAAATAAATGGATGTATTTCGAGACCAAATAGAGCTAGAACATATTGAGATTGGGGATATGGTTATAAATACTCATAGGTTCATATCTAGCAAGCTATTTCTCTCAAACTATCAGGAGTATTTTCTTATGCAATATAACACTGAAAGGTGTGATCTCAATTTGATAATTGATTTTTAACATGGAAAACCATTTACCCTTACATCTACACTGGGAGTACGTTTTCTCTCTGGGAGTAAATTTCCCCCAAAATCTCTGCAATATTCCCCCATCCACATACAGTGGTAAAGGTGGGTGAAGGAAGCACTGGGATGGCTATTGGTTCTTGAATTTTGAAGATCCATTGGTTAGAACAAAATGTACAACATTTACATTTCCTTTTATCATATTAGAAAGGTCTGGGTGTGCCTTAAATGTGGGGTGCACCTTATAAACAGGATATTGTAACTACTTTTTTTTTGTTTAGACTTCAAGACTGCATGTCTGAATCTTTTTATTCAAATCTACCAAAGAAGGCATGATGAATCCAGGGTTGTATTTCCTTTTATCAACAATGCAAGCCTCTCAAAGTTTGGTTTCCCTAAATAGCCATAATTAATGTTCTTAATCTTATTTCTGACAGAACATCTATGACAGCAATAAAAAATATCATATGGGTGGCATCACTGTGCTGTTTATCAGCCAGCCCTCTTCTCTGGAGTACCTCTCTTAATATGTGCTATCTAGCAGATTTCACCAAGCTCCTGTGTTGCAATTGACTACCTGCATGAAGAAAACAAAAGTACATGCCCGTGAGTTAAAGTGAATGTGTGGGTAGTAGTTATTTCAAGTAGAACAGGAATCAGGGGCATAGGAAAAGGGGGACCAGCCTCAATTATAATGGAAGTTTATCTGGGCCCCTCAAAATTTGCAAAGTATTCATTTATCTTATAACAGGTCATCTAAATAATATTTTTGGGAAAGTTTTAGTTTAAATCAAATTAATCTACTACATGAATATCAATTTGTAAATTGGGTAGAATGACTTCTATATGATAATCATCATTAGTGTATTACAAATCATTGGATAATAGATTGTTTTTGTGTGTCTTTGATACTAACAGTGAATGACAGCATTTGCTCTTCATATTGATTTCCATCGATATGTCGTTGCCTCAGTGCAACAATGTTGTATCTGCAAGTTTTGCAGGAGAGGGAAAAGAGGGGTTGCAATCTGTCTATATTTCAGACAAACACATTCTATGATAGTATAGCTTATTAACAGGCTTAGTAAAAACCGTTTGATAGAGAGGGGGTTTGTCCCAGAAACATCATGGATGATGAAAGAAATGTTGACAAACATTTAAAAATGTTTGATGGTAGCCAAATTAAAAATAAGAAAATCCAAATGTTCCCAAAATATTTGTATAGATGTGTAGAGGCAAGGAGAAAGGGTGCTCCATGCTAGAAGTCAACTTTCAAATTCAGATCACTAGCTTTACAGTGATATATTGCATGAGAAGATACTCCTGTTAGTTTTGGAGGAATGGCTTGCTAAATATGGGTAGGTATGACCATTTCGTGAATGTCAATAAACCATAAGTCCTATTGGTCATGAGATACATCTGTAATTAGCATAATTTATGCTAATTAGCTAAATTAGCATAATTTTTCATTCTTTTGCCCATAACTTTTGATGTAGAAATGGTATTTTCATAGTCAAATGGGATCATCGATTTTCTTATTTAGAATGAAAACCATGTTTCCATGGCAACGGAAATCAACAAAAAGGCCTATTTTGGCCCAAAAACATTCTTTTTAATGCCAAATATGGACCCTTTCCCCAAAAAATAGAATGTTTTATCAAAAATCATTGGATTGTCCATAAGAAAGTAGCCTATAGCAGTTTTAGGCATATTTTTCCTATTCTAGCCCATAGTAGTGCCCCCTGGTGGCTTAAACAGGTACTAAATCCTGCAGGAACCCCCATTTCTGCTTACTGGCTCACAGATGTTCTAACATTCCCTGACCTAAAATAGAACCCAGGATCTCTTGATATACAGTCAAATGTGTTACCACTTCACCATGGAATCTGTGGTAGGTAGTTCTATTGGAGTATATACATGTACTTAGCTACCCCTTCGTCACATATTTGAAGTTGATGTCTGATATTTTTGAAGCCCCAAAACACCAGAAATATAACTGGGACTATATGTTGATATTTCATTCATTACAAAGATATGCTTATAATCTAAGTGCTCAGTAGTTCTCGCCATGAATATGACCTTAGCTGTCGAAATGGCGTTAGATAATTATTACTCACTCACTCACTCTAAGTGCTCAGGAATTTATGAAAAAATCTGTCAACTTTTGGATAGAATATGGGGAATAATGTGACAAATTAAGATAGCACACAGTTTACACAACCTAATGGTATTGGAGCCTGTCTACATATTATGGACAGACATACAGTAAAATTCCATTATAACAAATTGCTTGGGACAAGGAAAAATGTTCGTTATAAACGAATTTCGTTGTAACCAAATCATACAATTATGAGACCATTAGGGACCATCTAGCACTTCTTAGACCTCACATATCCCTCCTTCCGCCCATAGTTCAATGGGGAAGTGTGTAGAAGCCCTATCACTACCCCTCTTCCACCGCCTCCTTTTTTTAGAATTCGTTTTATTTATTTTACCCTAGTGTCGGCGGTAAGCTACAAGCCTATCCATTCCTCCAGCACTGGCTGACATCTCCTTCCGCCCATAGTTCAATGGAGAAAAGTGTAGAAGCCCTATCACACACACCCCCCCGGCCTTCCTTACCCCTCCTTCCACCCATAGTTCAATGGATACAGGTAAAAAAGTTCTAGCACACCCCTCGGTCTCCCTTACCCCTCCAGCCACCCAGAGCTCAATAGAGCTCTCAGCCTCCCATACCCTTTCTGCCGCTCAGAACTCAATGGGGACAGATGAAGAGGCCCTTTCACACCCTTGGTTTCACAAGCCCCCCCCCAAAAAAAATTTCCCCCCAAATGGAGACCACCCATTTACAGGTTCCCCAGCGTTCCCAGGTGAGAAAGGAGGTGGCTGTAGAAGCCCTATCACACCAACTCACGCCTCTGAGATCTTCCAACTCCTCTAGCCCCTGTATTCTACACTTTGAAAGGGTGTTTTTATGACAAAATTACTTCATTATATCTGAATTATTATGCCCAAACTTCATAATAAAGGGATTATTTTACTATAAAATGTATGGCTTGGTACCAAGCATTTTTTTGTTATAACCAAAATTTCATTATAACAGGATTCATAGTAAAGAAATTCTACTGTGTAATACTTTCAGGGAATGTAAATAAGGGTGAGTGGTTGTTAAGGTGGGTTGCTACCATTTAGATTTGGGCCTACTGCACAGGTCCCTGTGCATATAGGTTATCTTCATCAGAATTCATCAAAGTCCATTTCTCGTATGCATATACCTATATCCTTAATGTCCATGAGAAACTTTGGATAATTTTGATTAAAATACTGTGATTTTATATCACTTTTAAATTTCAGCATATTTGAATCTGTTCACATGTGTTCAGTATGGACTATATGTTGCAGTTATTATATGTATAAGTGACAAGTTATCAGGGATGGACTATAGTTTGGCATCATATAAATTTTGATGACCATGCATCAAATGCATTAACTCACCAACCTGAACCACTACATCCCAACTCACCAACCATTACATCCCTTGAAGGACCACTAATGCATTAATGCATCATGCCCATCTGTCATCATGATGCTACATTCATGCATCATGTCGACCATATGAGTTGATACACACACTGCAAAAGGGTCGGCATAATGCTCCAATTAAGTGTTGGAGAGCATGCAGACTCTAACCCCACCTTACCAACCACTAAAATATAGAACCAGCCTGTACATAGCAGTGTGCGATGCCTACCCCGATACTGCTGACTGTCCAGGATCACCTTGTGCTAAAACTCTAACCCACATTAACAATTACTAAAATAAACATGTATACATATAAACCCAGCCTGTTAAATAGCAGTCTGTGACGCCTACCAATGACTTTCCAGGATGGCCTTAAATACCTAAAACCCAAAAACCCAAAAACCACTAATCACTCTGTATGTACCTGAAGTGACCTGGGATGTGTAAAAATAAACACCAGTAAACAGAACAACAGCTGTGTAGGTATTACCAGTCTGCAACATGTGTATTTGTAGCAGTAACTGCTCCAAATATAACAATACTATGTGACTGGGCTCCTGGGAATGACATGCTTGTTTACCATTGTAAGACTCCAATTAACCAATGCCATGTCACTTTGAACTCCTAATATGCACTTCATACATTGGTGCATCATGATGCCCAATGGACATGATTCATTAATGCATCAGAGGCCCTTGATGGGTTAAGAGGTGTGTGCGGCCCTACTGTGGAGGAGGGGGTATGAGAGCTGTCAAAGTCGTGACCATTAGGGTATGTTACAGTTGGGCCTCTGTGATGTCACAGGGTGGTTAGCTGTGGGCAGACATTGGCAACACATGGTTAGGTGACTACACCATGAGTAGAAGCTCCTCAATATATTAGAATATATTAGATAGGATATTGTTAGATGACTATATGGAATGCTCCTATGATTGGTATGTGAATTACATGATTTAACATGTACAATAGGAGATGAAGATCTAATTGCAATGTGTGTATAGTTTTCAGGTAAGTGCATCCTAGTCATCTTACCCAAAGGTCAACTCAGTGCATTGGTTTGTTTGCCTGAAAAGACCCATAAATAGTAACAATCAGTAACTGTAACACACCCTATGAAGGGCCAAGTTGGGGGAGCAGGTCCTCTATGTGTGTCTCAGTGCTATGGTCACATGACCAGTTCTGAAGGCCAGGTGTACGAGTCAAGCTGACTTGTTCACAGTTTGTTAGATGTGCTTGATACTACGGATATCATTATTACATAGCTGTAATGGTTAAAGGGTATGAGCCACAAAAACAAAAAAATTCTAGGACTTTGCCAAGCATGTTGCAGAAATTTGTTGTTTCTCCATACTATCAACAATTCAGTGATCATGGTCACTGAATAACAATTATTCTTTGCTGGGTTTTCACTGGTGGGTGTTAGACATGTTCATTTCCTGATTGGGATATCAGAAAAAAAACATTGGCAAATATGTGCATACATGTCAAATAACAGTTTTAGAGAACCTTTGAAAATTTTGAAAAAATCATATGGAGTAGAATGTGTTGTCTTCTTGAACCACTAAGTAGGATGTTGCCTCCGGGTCTTCATTGGTCCAAGTTCATGCACCTATAAAGACAAATGGTATATCCATTACTCACTAGGTTATACCAAACCGAACAGAGGGGGGTAGATGTGGACATAGTGGGAGGTGGCTGTGGTCATAGAGGGAGGTGATAGTGGACACAGAGGGAGGTGGGTGTGGACATAGTGGGGATGTGTAGGAAGATAGAGGGAGGTGGGTGTGGACATGGAGGGAGGTGGGTGTGGATAGAGAGGGATTTGGGTGTGGACATAGAGGGATTTGGGTAGACCCAAAGCGAGGGCGGGTGTGTAAATAGAGGGAGGTGGGTGTGGACCCAGAGGGAGGTGGGTGTAAACACAGAGGGAGGTGGGTGTGAACAAAGAGGGAATTGAGTGTTGACATAGAGGGAGGTGGATGTGGTCACAGAGGGAGGTGGGTGTGGACAAAGAGGGAACTGGGTGTGGACATAGAGGGAGGTGGGTGTGGACACAAAGGGAGGTGGGTGTGCATATAGAGGGAGGTGTGTATGCACATAGAGGGGGTGTGGACATAGAGAGGGTGTGGATATGTGAAGGGGTGCATGTGGACATGAGGCGTGTGAGTGTATGTGGATAAAAGGGAATGTATGTACATAGATGGATGTGAGTGTGGACACAGACATGTAAATATACTGGGACAGAAGGGGAATCTGCATGACCATGAGTGTGACAATCTACAACAACCCTGCATACAAGTAAAATCACCTTCTGCTAGGTGCTTGAGTGGGTTACACAAATTAGGCTGGCTGGGAATGGGTACACTGTATAACAGGTAAGGTAATCAGTACACAATGTGGGCCCACTGTGACCTGGATTGGGAAAGGGTCTGACTGCCTCTCACACTTAGTTGTATAGTAGTAGTATGCAGCTGCAATAAGGAGGGCTATTTCTGAACACAGCCAGTGGCCACACAATTACATGTATAGGGTTGCAATCATGCCTTCAGATGTACAATATCACATATTATTGCAAATAAAGATCCAGTCAAGTACTTAGGATTTCTTTTATGGATCATTACAAATGCTGGTAAAGTTCTTGAATTAGCATTCATGAATATTGCACACAACAAGGTACAATGCCATTTGTAATATTGAGATACTAGTGACATATCCTATTTAGGATTGTAAGTGCCCTTGTGAATAGAGCAGCAAGAAAATGGTGACCTTTGCATGTTATAATGAATAGAAAATGGTGAAAAATGGCAAATTTATGCTTACCGACTGTTACCCTCAGTTTTTGGAGACAACAGGTCTTGTGTGTAGGTGAGCCAGGTGGAAACGATAGCTGAGGTGGGGCAGTGTAGCCCAAACTGGTTGGTCCTGTTGGTGTTTGGGAGTGTTCAGTAGGTATCAGCAGGGGGTGAGGGGGCACAGGGGTGGTTCTATTTCCATCTGATATGTCATGTTCATTTTTCAAATATGTTCTCGACGGACCCATGTCATAACATGGTATTTATGTGTTAATAGTCTATACATGAGGTGTGATGGCCCTAGGCATAAACCTGTTACAGTGTATTTTCAATGGATGGAACTATGGCATGCATCCCATATGAAGGAAGGCTGGTGTAAATTTGAGATTTCCCCAAATATTTTCCCCAAAAAATGACACTAAAGAGAGTCAGAAAGGTTGTCCATGTGAGTATCTTGATGCTCATTTTTTAGAAGATTAATTCTTGACACTCAGCAATAATTGCTGGTCTCATATAAGTGCCAGTGGTTAGTGGGGGTGGGGAGGTGTTAAAATAACTCTTCAGCACTAAAATTTACCTGTCTTGGATATGGACCAGGGGTAAAGACCAAACCAAATGTCTGAGTATTTATTCAGTACAGTGAATAAGGCACAGTGAGATTTTGGGCACTTTTACATGCTTCAGTAGACAGCACAGACAGTGTTAAATGATGCCAGTATATTTTTCATGGGAGGCTGAGTTTAGATATGCGTTTACATTCACCCACTTATGCCCCAGAAATCCCCCTCCCCATCTGACTAAAATGACCTGTTCTGTAAGTGTCTACCACAGGTGGTTTGCCTGCACCCTAAATTTAGCTGACTCTTTACCTAGTGCCCGTAAACAACTTAGCATGCCCTAGATCATTGAGTGCCTATTTGCCAGGCCTCTAAATGCTACCTAACTCTTTAAGGTGTGCTGATGCAGTAGTGTAACATGCCCATTGGCTGGCATATTTTACCAATGAAGAGCTGGGGAGTCTGCTTACCAGCACTTCATTGGGGCATCATGCTGATCTTCCCAAACCGTAAGCATGATGCTTGAATGTAGCCCTGGCTGCATGAATGCATCATGACAACAAAAATGCATTAATGCATTAGGGTTAGCCCTTAAAGGGTTCAACTCTGTACAAGACATGTCTAGCAAACATGCACATTTAATGAGATATCAATAAGGGTCATAATTATTAGAATGGGGCACATAACATTATGATTCAATCAACTTTATCTATCAATTATGTCAGTAGCTTAAGTCAATCAATTTTCCTTTTTGGGGGGGCAAGGCTCTCCCTCTGTTTTTTCTGCCTTGCTCTCTTTCTATTTTTCTCTCTCTTCCCTCCCTCTATTGCCTTCCTCTCTTTCTCCCTTTTCCCTCTCCCTTTCTCTCTCTCCTTTCCCTCCCCCCCCCCTCTCTCTCTCTCTCTCCTTCTCTCTTTATATCTATCTCTCTTTCTCTCTCTGTGCCTCTCTTGCCATCTCATTTCTTTCCATCTCACTCCCTCTCTCTGTTCTTTGGACCAAACCAGGATTCCATGTTCACACAGAGGCCCCTGGTGGACTCTAGCATCTTCACTTTATGCTGAAGAATCAGACTTATGTGTATAAATCTCACTAGAGGGCCCTGCTAAAAACTGGGGAATATCGGGGTAATTCACGGGATTATAGGTACTATTCCCAGGATCGTCCCGTGAATATGTGCTCACAGATTCACCAGTCGTTCACAGGATTTTCCCGTGACTTTTTTCAAGGGATGGAAGAGGTAATTATTTTTGGGCTCTCTTTGGCAATTTTTTTTTTTTTCAAAACGGTCACTTGATACCTTCAGCCTGGGTTATGATTACTGCCGCTATGGGGATGACAATTACAGCTCCCATGGGCATAATTTTTTTTCTATAATACCCAGTCCAATTTAGTTAGCATAAAACATATTTTCATTACGATACAGTACAATCAGCAGTACAATGATATCAAATATTCGTGTTAGATAATCATCCATTTTCAAAACGATATTGATAATAAAGAAAGAAAAGAAATCTATTAAAGATTGGATATTGAGTGCATGGCTCACGATGAAAAAAGTATTGAATAAGATTTAATGGTTCGATGAATATATGCAAGGTTCTTCTCCTACTGAAATAAACTCGGATGAGCTATCATCATTAACCTTTATTCTAGCCTAATTCTAGGTATAGCTCAAGTGCTCCAACGGGCCTATGTAGTCTCAAACAATCATTAAATTTTGATTGATAGATTAGTTTTTATTGCACAGAATCGTCCTTAGAATGAGTGCTTATCGTCATATAGAATGTGTACAGGAGTAGACATATTTTGGTTAATCTTATATACCTCCACTGATCAACCTACATTAAGACCAGTATATGTATAGCAGCTCAACCCCTCATAGTTTCAATCATATCAGGAATTTCTATATACACTATTGAGTTTAGCTCTCTGGTTTGAGAGTATTTCTACCACTGGGCGGGTAATCTGGCAGATCACCTGCCCATTGCCACATTCTGATTAACATGGCTTCAATGGGACCCTGCAAAGATTATTATGGCAAGCCAAATGTTCATCCCCTAATATCAGAGTTTCTATATTTGATATCACAGTTTTGTTATTTTATATCAGGGGTTTCTAACTTTGATATCACAGTTTCCTACTGCATGTGATATCAGATATTTTTTTTCTGAAATATTGACTGATATATGTTACATTTCATTTCCCCATCTTCTTTTTCACTTTATACATAGAAAATAACCCTTTGTGTTTCCTATTCTATGTTATTTCTCATATTCTGTAAACCCCAGTATCGGGGCAAAATATGGGGTTATTTGAAACTTTAATATCATAGTTTTTATCTTTGATATCACAGCTAATAACTCAGATATCAAAGTGGATAATTCTGATATAGGAGTTAAAACATTGATACCCCAACTAAATACGTTGATATCATAGATAAAATCTCTGATATAAGAGCAAGAAATTTTGAGAAACTAGAGTTTTGCCCCCCATACTGGGGTTTACAAAACATCAAGAATATTGAATGAATTTCTCTAATCAGAGCTAACGAACTGGATTATCAGACGATGAACCCCAATTTCTGGTCTAAACTACATTATCATCCTGACATAGGGCTTTCCCTAAAGGTAACTCTGATGTCAAATCCTGAAACTGTGATATCAGTGACAAAAACTCTTATATCAAATGAAGAAACTGTGATATCGGGGGGGGGGACATATCACTTGGCATAAGCTCCACGCAATGGTAAAACAAGAAATCACTTGTTTATCATACCCCTTCACGTATGCTGGTGATCAGTTAGGCCATTTGTCCAATATATGGTTCACTCCATGCTTTGCTTGGCTTGTTGTGTTGTTAGACTTGCTACAGAATAAGAAATGTTAAAAAGGAAATATCATTCAACAATTTTACTTTCAGAGTTTGGTTGGTATATGCAGATTGGTAAGACATCCAACAGGAACAATTACAGCAGTTCCTCAAGGACCAGCTTCTACCCATTCAGGGACATGTGCCTTGAGGTCTTCTATGTACAGACAGGTGAACTGGCAGTAGGGTTTACCATAAACAAGGTGACGGAGGATCTAAACACTGAGACCATCTTTGAAGTTAAACCAGGAGAACTTCCAGATGAAAACTTGCAGGATACACTGTCACTGAGTTCAGGATCAGGGTCTGGATCATCATACTCCTCTTCCTTCTCCTCATCTTCATCTTTATCATCATCATCATCTTCATCCTTATCATCATCATCATCACCATCATCATCATCATACACATCATCATATTCACCATCATCATCCTATTCATCCTCGGGAGTCGGTAGAAGAAGGAGGCATGCATTGGAAAACTATTACACATCTAGCATTTCAGACCTAATATCCTCAGGTAAAAGGCAACAAATGAAGAGATGGAGGCGTGAGACCTCTGAATACTCTTCCTACACCAGTTCCCTCAGTTCTTCCAGCTACAGTACATATGATTCTTCCAGTGACAATCAATACTCAGGTTCAAATAGCTATTCCACCGGACATGGGGGTTTTCAAGTCACATTTGGAACAGGTGAAAATATAGAAGAACTTGGAAATCTTCCAGCACCTGCCCCTGTATATAAATGGACTCGCATCTACAAGAAACTACCAGATGGGATTTATCAGTTAGAGCTGAATACTGAGCGTCCAGATGTATATGGAAAAACAACCGGGTTTGTGTTGGATGACTTGGCTATATGGCCCTGTGCTGACTTTGGTGAGTGTGCAAATGTAAGAATAGGCAGGTTTAGCAACAACTATGTGGGCAATTTAAAGCAGATGTGCAGCATACCTACATCATTTCTATGACTGCGTGAAATCAGGTACAGGTGATGTACGTCGTGGTTGCTAAACCTCCCTTTTGTACAGTGAGTCTTACTTATCTTTCTCTCCAATATGTTGCCAAAGAATCAGCTCCTCAAATATTTCATTAGTTGCCTAGCCATAAACCTTATGGCCTGAATCTCAGAAAATCATCCTTACAAAATAGTACGGAAGTCACACATAGAGAAAGTTATTGGCATATATCCATTTACAACTCATCAAGAGCTTTTACCTATAATTATGTTAAAAAATATCAATTTAAAAAAAAATGATATTTTTGATACTATACCACTTGCAAAGGCCATATCTAGTCTTTTAAATGGGCGACTTCAGAACCACTTTTTAAGGATGGGTCACATGTCTCCTCTTCCCTGTATTATTGATCTTAAGTCAATTCCAATTCATAGAGAGAGGCTGCAAGAGATTCTCAGATGGATCTGACTTCCAAGGAAGAATATCAACAGCAAGAGGAGGGAGCAGATGCGCCCCATGGACTGATATTCTGGTGGACAGTATGTCAACATGGGCTACATTTACACCCAGCTCAGCTTCTAACTACTGCAGAAATCTAGCTAAGGACCCGGAAGGCCCAGGATGTTATGTCAAACAGCCCCAGGGCAACTACCTCTACAGCTACTGCACCATACCATTCTGTGGTGAGTTAATATTGAAAGTGTGTTTAGGGCTAGCTTCATTTATTCATTCATTACACAATCATGACCATCTCCAGAAAGAAAATCACACTAACTAGTTTACCAATATCTCAAATAATTCCAAAGCAATCAAATCTGATGCACCTGCCTATAAGCTGCTTCTTACCCATTGGAAGAAATTTCTGCGTGCCATTGTCCCATACATGTATTGGATGGTTTTAGTCAATTCCTGTCAATCACCATCTGAATAGACTTGATGCAACATGTCAAAGAGAATTCACAATTTTGATTTTGAACTCAATCAATAAGTTTCTCGTAAATTCTCATCTGATGTCTTTGCTGTTGATCATACAGAGTGCACAGATTCTCAGTTTACTTGTAACAATGGACAGTGTGTCACTGCCGTGACCTGTAATGGGGTTAAGGAGTGTGCTGATGGCAGTGATGAGGGCAATGTCTGCTCCCAACTCCAGACGGTTGGTTTTATGTTGCATACTTATAGGATTAGCTGTTTTATGTTGAACCATTGCATTCCTGATAAACAATTAAGGCTATTGATGGGCAACATCACTGTAGGAAGGGCAAATCAGTTAAGCAGCAGATATTAATATTTGGGATAATTTTGATGAAATACAAATTCAAATAAAATCAGTATGCACATTCAAAAAAGCCCAATGTCCCCCATCTCTGACAATGCCTGCATTGATACCCCCAATGTTGTCAGATTGGCGATACCCAAATCTACCCCCGGAAAAAATGTAATAGATAAATTTAATTTAAAAAAACAAACAAAAAAAAACTTGTAATCAATCCAAATCAGACAGGGGCGTAGGAAAGGGGGGGCAGGGGGGCCTGGGGCTCCCAAAATTTGCCATATATAATAAATTTGACAAAAAGCTAATACTTTGAATCTCAAATTGGATTAATAAAGTAATGGAATAGGAAAAATAGGGGCCTGAGCCTCAAATCAAACCAAAAATTTAACACAAATAACGAAATTATATATATATATATATATATATATATATATATATATATATATATATATATATATATATATATATATATATATATAGGCGTCATCGCGCTTGAACCAACAGTTTAAAGTGGTTCTGGTGGGCCCATGCTGCCCCCCCCCCCTCCTTCCTACGCCTCTGTGTCAGAGGGGTATACTGTCCAATATCGAGGTATACATCTATTGGGATTTGGAGGAACTAGAAATCTGGGCCCACACACATTATTCTAATGAAAATATCCCTCAACTGTTGCAGGTGAGTTGTGACTTTGAGTCTAGCTACCTGTGTGGTTATAATCTTGAGCATGAGTCCACATCAAAATGGCAAGTAACAGAGATCTCGCTGATATCTCTCAAGGGTGTTACCAATTTCCTCCAGGGAAGGGACCCAAGTAAGATATAGTTCATTTCAATTCAAGACAATCAAGTTCATGATAACTTAAGGTACACTATTGTGTTATGGTTATAGGTGGATTGTAATTATGATTTGACAGGAATTCTATTATCTGAAGCAAATAGATGCTTGTAAATGTTTTTTATAAGGGAATATATAAGGCAAGAGTAATGTTGCCTGCTGCTGTTCAATCGGGATGCCTATCGATTCAGTATTTCCTTGATTGGAAATCAGTTTAGTAATCACTTCCCTAGACCTATAACTATTTCTTTTCAGTGAGGGTTCTTCAGTTCCTTACAACACAAGCACCAGAAGGTGACACAGCAATGGCTACCACTCCTCAACTTAATACAACCGCCACAAGCTGCTTGTCATTTGTACTATTTATTCGCCGTCACATACTTGACCAAGTTGGTCGACTGCGAGTATACATGTCAAGATCTGAAAAGAAGATACTTCTTATGGAAGATAACAAAATTGATTGTAAGTCTTCATCTGTTTGTGGAGCCTGGGGATATTATGAAGTACCACTGCCACTGGGGGTCTACAACATTGTGTTTGAGGCGACCCATGGTGACCAGGATACATCCTCCCTTCTATTGGATGATGTCCAGGTACATGCAAGACCATGTCAAGTATCAGAGGAGTCGGATAGTACGTTTCACCCTTACTAATTTCAATGGCTAGTTTATCTATTATGATACATAAGTCTTGGTAATTAGTGTGTTTTCTTTTTTATAACCATTATCACCTATCATTTTTTATTATCTAACAGAGGATTGGCAGGTTTGACATGACAGTGGTAATTCATTTTGTGTGTCCCTTAAGTGTGGTTTATGATTGTCCTTAACTTTTTAAGAAATAGTATTTGGTTTTATAATGGACATTACAGCCTACTCCTATGTAAAGCAGATGAATAATATTTAAATATGATTGTAATATGATTTTATATCGCTTTAGGCACATATGCAATGCTGATGAGTTCAGATGAGGAGAAAGCAATAAATCAAACTGGGTCATGTTCATTTAAGTTTGGTGATATGTGTGGCTACACCACATCATCAACAAATTCACTCTATGGCTGGGATCCGGTTCCGACCGACTTGATCAATGACTTTCTCAGTTACACTACAGATCAGAACGGTACTATAACAGTCCAGTATTCTTGTTAAAGGTCCCTATCAATGAAAAGCACAGGACATTTCATGTAAATCAATATCAATATCTGACTTGACATTCACCAAGATGGATTGATGTGATCATGATTTGTACTATATCAAGACATTTTGCTAGCTGCCATGGTACTTCAACTTCAATCAATTGCGTTTGTTTCACAGGACATGGCTTCTTTGTAACAATGATGTAGGTTTCTTGGCCAGTCTTATATGGTCACCCCCCTAGTGTCATACTGTATTTGGTGTGCACATGGTGTCTACACATAAGTAAATGACATGTCATCTCTCTTTTAGGCTGCCACTTTACCTTCTGGACAAAGAGTGGGCAGTTTGAAAGTCCAAACTACCCTAGCAGTTATGCACAATCTGATTGTTCTTACACGATCAAGGCCCTACCCGGCAGTAATATCACTGTGTCATTCCTTCATTTTAATCTTGAATACGAAGTGGATTGTAACTATGATTCAATATATGTAAGTATATTTGAAATATACATTGCATAGCTATTTGAATGGGTCCGTATCAAAGAATTTTGAGGGAAAAAAACAAGGAGAAAATTTTATGTTTGTTTCTTTTTGAGACCAGCGTGTCTGCTAATCTACTGTTAATTAAACAGAGAAATCATGTGGAGTAAGACACGGTTATTTCACTTTTCGTAATAAGTCCTTATGAATATTTCATAGGGATCATTTACTAGATAAATTTCCAAGTGGGCACATAGCATTGAATCAATGTTGATGATTATAATTATGGTATATGTAGTTATCTATGGTATAGTTAGGTATAGTTATCAAAATTCATCCTACATTTTGTAAGCTTTACAGCAATTGAGTTATGACTATACTAATCTCCACACTAAAATCCCTCCGTATCTAAAAACTCGTCAGGTTGAGGACCTACTTCCTCAGGCAGTGTCAGAAGGGTACAGACAGGGGGCAGTATTTTACAGGGATTAAAATCCCTTAGTCTACCTACCCTCAGTATACCATTATGTTGATAATAATATGTAACTACCTTACAAGATGCCTGATATGTGCCACTATAATGTTCAATGATCCGGCTTTCAATTTTGAACTGAAGGTCTTCTCCACTGAGGACTTTAGGTGGTCAAGTTGATGATACCCAAATCTACAGCATTGGGTAGTCAGATTGAGGACCCAAGGTAGTCACCACCATGCAGGGTTGTCACTCTGACGACAATGTGTAATCAGTTTGACTACCTTGGGCCAGTGTACTGACCTAAATTCATCAGATTGACTACCCTGTGTACTCAATCTGACAGCCTAAGGTTGTAGATTTGGGTATTATCAATCTGACAACCTTGGGTATTTCAGTGCAGGCATAATAAGATTCATTTTTGAAGAAAAAAAATAACACACCATTTCCCGAGGCTGTATAATTATGACACAATTGCAATGAATTGAAATTTCAACTCCTTTTGATGATAGGTGGAGGATAAGGGACCAACCCCATCCTGGACACCTCTTTATTGTGGAGAACATCCAGCATTCAATATCTCGTACATCAGTAATGAAGTCACAGTATACTTCTATGCTGACTACTATGGTAACAGTGATGGGTCCAAGACTTATGGATTCCATGCTAGATTTTATGTTCAACCAACAGAGGGGGAAGGTATGGACTGTCTCTCTTCTCAATATTTAATACTATAATACGCCGTGTAAAGGGCATAGACCGTGTATAAGATGCACCCATACTTTATGGATCTGCTAGAAAAAATTAAGATGAAATAGCTTTTGTTCTTGTTAATGTTTTTCGAACTTCAAAAGCCTATTGGTAGCCGTGACACCCCCAATGACCTATGGCCACTTTGGAATTCATGAAAGACATTGGTCAGATTTTACCCTTAGAGTGTCCTTATCCTGTAAGGCGTACCAAGGGCATATCCTCAAGTAGAAGGTGACATGTGCACACCTCATATGCAGAGTATTGCGGTTGTTATGTCTCGATAATCATATCGGTCTTTGATGAGCCCTACTTTTTTATCAACCATAGATCTCTCTAGGAACATATTTGATGACACCCATTGATCTGTACTGTTATCTTAAGACCAGTAGAATCGGGAAATGGCAATTTCTTTATGTGAAACGGAGCTGGTTAATCAAACCCTGAGTCTACTATTGCATTCTTTAAAACTATCACTCATCAAAGTCGTTGAAGTGTATCACTATGTTATAGGGCAACAAAGGAAAGGTCTACAAAATGCTCTCCACCTTTAAAAAGTCCTAAACCTTGTCAGGTCAAATTTCATGATTTGTCTCGGTCAATGTTCACACTCTATTATGTTACAGACTACAGCGTAGTGACTCGAGCAGAGTATACAATGTCAACCACAAAAATATACTCCAGATTAATCTCCCCTGCACTGACATACACAACAACTCAGTGTATGACAGTCCGCCTCATAGTAAGGGATGGCCTGAAAATTAAAAAGCAAATGACTGATGGCAGAGTGGAAGTACTTTGGAAATACGATTACACCCCACAGTTACCACTGTCAGCTAAGCTTATTTCAGTGGCAGTCTCCCCTGGCACATTCAATCTGGTGTTTGAGAGTTCATATCTCACTAAAGGAAGGTACTCATCAGTCATTTTCTACATTGATATCAGTGAGGGGAATTGCCTCCTTTCAGGTTTGTAGTTATCAGTGTGTATATCTCTGTAAGTCATTGATTAATTATTATGTTCCATTGTATATATGATAATCAAAATTATCTATAGTCTACAATAATATCATGAATGACAAATAAGATGTAGCTTGATGTGAATTATCAATATAGTCATGCATCATTTGTAGCAGTTCATTGAAAGTATAACATTCCTCAGTAATAAACTGAAATTGAAGTGTCAGAACTATCAAATAAGTAAAACGTTTAGACTTTCAATACACCTAAAATTCATGGAGCCCAAACGTTCTCTCAAAACAGATGGATATTCTTTTTGATGAACTAAGATACCTTTTTTTCTTGTAAGAATTTGTTCATTTCAGATATAATCCAACCCGTAGGCCTCTCCTGTGAGTACCTCTCAAATTGTGGCTTCAGAGATGTGTCTAAAACTGGAGACAGGTGGATAGCAAACATATATGATGTTATCAGAATAAATGGTGCGTATCCCAATTGTCAGCATTCCACCAATCAATATACTATATTGATGATACCTTTGTGTCCCACCTATATCCAGATTCAATCCTGCTACTAAAAAGGAGCAGACCCATTGGAAGATAGGCCCACGAGTAAAGATGCATCTGAGGCCATAAGGTCTAAAATTTAGGGTAGCGAGGTCAGATCTATCCCCATCTCATCTCAGGCTTCAGAATCACTTTAAGCTTATCTATTGGTCTATGAATGTGGTAGCAATTTGTAGACTACTACATTGACTCAAAGTTTGCCTATGAATTGGTAGGTGAACGAATACACAACATCCGAGTTACCCCTCACACCTACCCATGCGCTGATTCCCGGTCGGACAGCAGGAGTAGGGTGGGTCTCTCTCATTGAGGCTCTATACTTAAGGCTATGGGAGTGTTCTTTAACCCCTCTTTGAAGGATTAATCCTATTAGTTATGGCTAGAAAAATCATGGGTATGTAGAGGATGTACACCTTGGCACTTGTATTGAAAATCATATTATAAAACTTAAGAAAAAGAAAGATATTCCTACTTATATGATACACACACTGACCTACATAGAGCAGACTGTGAGTGTAGGGTGTGTTGTCCGCTCCCCACCCCCTGCCTCCCGGGTGACCACACCACCCATCTGCCCTGCCACGAAAGGCACCCACCATGGCTTCCCGTACTGCGCCACCTGGAGGTCATATCCCCGGATTTAGGGGTGCGCTGGGGTAACTCGGACCTCCAGTATTATGGTACTTTGAGAGGTGAGGTCAGAATTTAACTGGCCATCACAGATTTCCTAAGATAGATGTCTTTTCTCTAATTGAAGAAAGAATAAATGCAAATGTTATGGTCAATTCTGTTTTGCTAATTAGGGTTATGCTACTGATTCTTGTCAAACTTCTTTCAGAAACTGCAATTGATGAGCTGTACATGGCTGGACAATTAAGTCAAAACATCAGTCTTGATGTTAGCACTAGCCTAAAGGAGCAGGTCATTGATTGGTATTTTAATGGCAACTTGAGCATAGGATCCAATGTCACATCAGAAACAGGCATGTCTCTGCCTGTATACTCAGAGAGTGGTTAGTAATAATTCCTGATGATTCCCCATTGAAATGAAGTACAGATGTGCTCTTTAATCATCTGTGCAATTGCCTCAGTAATGATTTTGAAAGAAAAAAGAGAGATGAGAGAAGAAAATTCTGAACACATAATTAGGATGCAAAGGGATATCCTTTTTGCACAATAATATTAAGGGAATAACCCATTTATATTCTAGCCAATGTTCCCGCATTTTGTTTCAGTTTCATGGGAATATTCAAGTTAATTATTTGGTATAACAGGTTATGTTTATGTTTGTTCTTTCACATACCATATGTTTATTTACACACTTCTATTCCTATCACGTCCTTTTCTTTTTAGTCCGTGCTATGAGCTGTGGTGAGTTTAATAGAGATGTAGCCTGTCTTCTCACATCACCAATTGTAAATGTCAGTGAGCCACACTGCCTTCAATTTGTCTACTATGTTAGCTCCATCACCTCCCAGATAGTGCTGATGGGTATGGATAAAGACTTCAACCAAACTGTGAATAGCCTTGGAGTACTACAGAGTAATTTAGAATCCTTTGACACACTCTCAGTGTCAGAATGGAAGAAGGCACAAGTGGATCTGCCCTTAGGGATATACCGAGTGGGGATTGCAGCAACAGATATTGTTGGGTCAGGAGAGACGCGTATTGGTGCTACAACTGTTGTACCTGGAAACTGTGGTTTTGCAGGTATTTTACTTCCTATATCTCCTCAAAGTATGCCACTGATTTAGTCAAGTCGTGTCTCTTATAGCTGTTTCTGGTCATTTAGGGATTGTGCCTTTTATTTAGTTTTCAATTCCCACCTTAATGACGTTTCAATTTTTTTCAGAGGAAATGCAAAATCTGACAGCAATTGAAACACCTTCAAATTGGAGTCTACCTACCAATGACATGAGTAGTGCTACAAATACAGGACATGTAACGGCTGTAAATGTGACAACCCCAGCTCCACTTGAAGGAATCATTTCTAGAAAGTCTATTGCAGGTAAATAGAGCCTGTGTACTGCAATTAGGAAGGACAGAAAATAGCAATGGCTACCTGTGGAGAACTGGAGTAGAATCAGAGCATGACTCATAATCGAATGAGATATAACAAAGGGGAAAGTTCGAAAATCTTTCAAATATTTTCATTCTATAAAATCTCAATTTATGTTTGAACTTCTTTTGCAGATCAACTGAACATGAGGACCTTTTTTGAACAAGCTGGACATGCCTTGGAGGACCTGGTGGTGACGTTAGTTTTTTTATAATATTAACCCATTAAGGCCTGATGTTGAGAATACTCAACATCCATGTAGGGGCGGATGTTGAGTATTTTCAACACCATGTGGGGCCTGATGTTGAGTATAATCGACATAGATATTCTATGTGGCAGCCATGTTTGGAAATTTGAGAGAGACTTAATTGGATTACTATTTTTGGTATGATGATGGTTATTACCTATTTTAAGGCTGAGGAATTCGAAACTGAGAAGTTTACAGTGATAGAGACAATGTAAAATGGTTAAAAATGATATCAAAGTCATGGATAGTGTATTATACCTTGGACCCTCCCGCCCCCTGGTAAATTTACTGCTCAAAATTCAGTCTTCTAGCCTTCCAAAGTCCCCTCATAGCCAGCCCTTAATGGGTTAACAACCACACTGAGAGGATGTAACACAAAATCATCTTCCTTTTTAATCTTGCAGTTGATATAGTGCAAAAGATTCTACGTGAGATTTTTGGGAATTAACGAATTGCATTTCCCCTAGAACGAAATAGTTCACCAATGTTACACCATGGGTTGTTCTATTTTCGCTATACTTCTAGCTGCAATAATTACCTCTAAATGAGCAACATAGTGATCATTTTCTTAACAGGGTTGTTATTAGATAACCCTCCGTGCACTAGCTATTGTGATGGTCTTTTGACTTGCACAGGTTAATAGACTGACCAATCACAGCCGTGCATATTAGTAATTTAAAATCAAACGATAATTGACTGGCATGATTGATAACCTCGTGGCAAAGCTCAATATCGATAGGGCCATTATCTTAAGGTTATCTCAATGACTGATTATTTACAGACCATTTATTGATTATAGTTGCAGCTGGGATGGCAAAACTTGTGAGAAGGATGCATTTGTACCAGAACACACCGAACTTGGCTTGTGCTATACATTTAACCCTGCTTTGAATGGAACATTTGAGTCCAGTCGAACGGGTCAGTGCACATTTCCATAGTATTTTCGGTCCACTGCTCTTTATGTAGAACCAAAAATTTGTGTTTAACATTATTGTCTCATTTAACCTCCTTTTTGGGGGGAGGGTGACTTGCTTTTTTCTCTAACACCCTCAAGCCCCTCCCCCCTCCAAAGACCTATACTGGTGTGTAGTCCACTAAGACTTAATCTATTAACCTTGTTCTCACATTAAAGACTACAATAACTACATTTGATGCTATTTGTTTGCAGGTGCACAGTTTGGATTGAATTTGGTGCTGAATATTGAGCAGTACGAACATACTCCAGGCACCAACACCGATGCTGGGGTGAAGGTACTGATAAAATTGTAAAGTTTTCATGATACCAAATGCTGCCTCACTTTGACAAGAACCCAATCCCTGGGGAGGAGGCACTTCAAAGGTTGAACATACACAGTCTATGCAAAAAGTTTGTCCCATCACAGGCCATTCGGTCCTGCAGATTTCATTGCCCAGATTGATTTTGGCAGGACAGAATTAATGAGAAAAACAAAAAGATTTAACCATTAAATGATTAAAATCGTGAGTTAAAGTTTACAATAGTGAGTTAATTTCTAACTCTTTAAGCCTAAACAAACAGTAAGGCCTTTGGTTTGAGGTTGTAAAACCTTGATAGTAGACTGATTTTGCAAGATGTGAAAACCAAAATGTAGCCCAAGATTACAGCCAAACATTCGGTCTGGCAGTCTGGCAATTTCTGCCAGACCAGCAGTGATCTTGCCACCAATTGGTAATGCCCGACAAGTTTTCGTATCGACTGGTATAAGTGCTCGCACTTATGAAGGTATAAAACAGGAATGGACTATAGACTATCACCTTCAGAGTTTATTGTGGTACACACACCTTACAGTGTCTCCCCCTAGAAACACCTCTGGAACTATTTGGGATTGGTGGCTATTCCTGCCACCTACTGTACAGTGGTTATTGTTTACTGTTGTATTGGTAACTACCGCCAGTTTGGTAGTCGGCACGGTTGGTGCAACAGTGTAAATCTTTCTTTTTTTACTTAAGCAGGACTTTACCAGGTTCGGTAATAAACATGGGCGTGTACTAGTTTAATACCAATTTGAGTCTGTGTATGTGATATCCATATACTAAGAGAGGGTTGGCCACTCAAGGACATAAATTTTTGCTCCCCTCTGGCAGATACCATTTGAACTATTTCCTATACATATAGCCATGGATGACAGAGGTGAGGGGGGACTTTGGCAAAGTCCCCCCTCACCTGTGTCACCAATGACTATGCATAGGAATAGAGCTGCCAGAGGGCAGCATCAGTCCTAGAGTGTCACACCCTCTTCTTAGTATATAAATAACAACTTCGCAGACTCAACTTGGTAACTAGTACACGCCCATGGTAATAAACCACACGCCCAAACCTTCTAAGTCAGCTGTGTTACCTTATTGTATATATTTAATGACCGCTTTATAATTTGACAATACCATACTTTTCTTGATCTGACTTCATACACATAATTATGTGTGGCTGGGTTGAGTTTGAGTTTGAGAGCGTTTATTGGCCAACAATATCTTAACATATTGAAGCTTTTACAATTATCAGCCATAGGAGGATAAAGTCGCTTGATATTAATTAGGTGGTTTCCATGAACAGTCACATATCACATAATATTCACATATACTGGGTTCTATTTGAGTAAAATAGCTCTAACAAGGGTCCATTTTTTAAACCAGAATGCCCCTAGTAAGCTGGTAAGGGTCCACTTATCTGTAAAATAGTACCCCAAAGAAAAAGGGTTAGATACTACCCACAATTTCAAACATAATCTTGCAGAGTATTTCTAAGCACAATATCGCCCTAAACACATAACATGTAATGTTAATTGTTTAGAAATATCATATTTTTAGCCAATGTGCTTATATTTTAAAGTGTTTTGGGCCATATTTTTTTTCGGATTTGTAACTGATTTCTACTTTTCATAGATACATCTTCATTCCCATGAGGACATCCCAACCATTGAGGCGACGGGGACCGCTGTCCCACTGGCAATGCATTCCTTGATCGCTGTCACATACACAAAGGTATGTTTATGACCAATTAATCACAGGAAGGTAGGCCTATAATGATGAATGTTATAAATATATACACAGTTTAACATACAGATTGCACTGAGCAGAAATGAAGCCATTCAGATGACAATAAAAGGTCTTGGCTTCTTCATAATTATTTCCAAGAAATATTGATATATGTGACAAAACTTGGGAAATCATAACATTAAGGAAAATCCCTTTTTTCGAATTCAGGGTGGTGTTTTTGCCCATTTGATAATAAATATGGAGGTAAAAAGGGACCTCCATATTGGTATCCGTATTTACCTCCATATTTATTATCAAATGGACAAAAACACGCCCAGCTGCATTTTGGTACTTTGCATGATAAAATTTTTTTTTATACTCCCAATAGCTACAGAAATATAAGATCTTAAACATGGGATGTCAGCAATGTGAAGAAATTCAGGATAACCCTTAACTCAATTGCCTATTGAAATATTGTGGCATAACACATAAAAAATGCCATTATTGGAAAAGAAAAAAAAAACAATTCAATTCTGTCTTCAGTTATGAACACCTTATGAAATAGAGTAACTTTTTAATCAAAAATAACAAAACTATGGTTTCCATGGCAACCGAATGTCAACAAATTTGTCAAATTCAGGGGAAAACATTCTTTTTGGATTCTAGATAAGGTCAATTTAGAATCAAAATAGAGTCTTGGCTATAGCATAACCAGATTCTTCAGAAAAAGTTACCCTAAACTTGTTTTCACTCTTTACTGTTTTAGTCATATCTCCTTAAAAATCATATTTAGAGCATTGATTTTGTTGGTATTTCCCTGAATGTTACCATTTTCCCTGTTTTGTCTTTCAATGCCATTTTGGTATAAAGAGCATGGAGTTCGCGTTATTATTGAGCTAATATACGTTATTCCTTTTTTCCTGCTTGTAGACTCAAAGTTTGTCCCTGCCCTATTCCAACTGTACTAAGGCCATTAATGAACTTGAACACTACCCTGGGAAAGACTACACAGTGGCACGCTGCCGTAGACTCTGTGATATGAAAAAGGCTACTGGACTGTGTGGCTGCAAATGGGCATACCAACCTGGTGAGTCACTGTATTAACATGGGACATATATTGCATAAGACCTAACCTATGAGGTGAATCTGGCTCTTGATTTTAAGCACCTTAGTACTGTTCTAGTACAAAGGCTTGCCTATAAGGTACATCCTTTTATACCAATTCTCATGTGATAGCCACATCTTTTACATGGGGTATTACAACAACTTATCATGAAGAGGAAAGTTATTCCAGATGACCTGCAATCTAATCAAGGTAAAAACAAGGGAAAATCATTCACAGTGAAAGATCGCATAATGAGGATGATCTACTTGTGTTTTTTACTGCAATAGGTCCATGGCATCAACTGTGTATACTCCAGCACACATACACAGAATCCCATTAGAGGCAAATCATTCAGTCATTATAGGGAAAACTATTAGAATGGCCGATGCTATTCGCCTGAGCCCCTCGGACATATAGTGGCCTTATATGCCCGAGGAGCATACACGGGACTCACCCGAGGAATCCTATACACTGGACTCCATATGTGGGAATCCTATACACCTACTCACTTCTATCCTATACATGGGACATCCCCATGAGGATGATACAGGGGACATAGGAACAACTGGCTCTGATACAACTTGGTGAATAGGACTCTTCGATTTTTAACCCTTTAAGGGCCGCTGATGCATTGATGCATCATGCCAATTGGTCTTCATGATGCACCAATTGGTGAAAAGCTTTATGCACTTCATGATGCATCAAGGACTCTTCGATTTTTAACCCTTTAAGGGCCGCTGATGCATTGATGCATCATGCCAATTGGTCTTCATGATGCACCAATTGGTGATGCACTTGATGCACTTCATGGTGCACTGCACCAATTGGTGATGCACTTGATGCACTTCATGATGCATATTTATGGGTGCATTATGATGACCCTCCAGGAGTTAGTGTACGGACCTCGTCATGAACCCCGTATGTGTATGAACCCTGTTTGTGTATGAACCCCGTCATGATGCATGAATGAAGCCCTGGCGAGTCATTCGCTAGGGCTGCATTCATGCATCATGACGACCAACGGGCATTAATGGGTTAACCCCTTAAAGGTGAATAGTGAGCTCATGCATCATGGTCAGGCGTCTCTCTGAGAATGCATCGTGCTGACCCTCAGGGAGTGTATCAACCCTATAGGGTTATCATGATGCATGAATGTGGCACTGGAGAGTAACTTGCCTGGGCTGCATTCATGCCACATGCCGACCCTACACTCTGGGAGGGTTGGCATGATACACTCCCAAGGACACTAGACTGTCCCGGGTATAGGGTAGACTGTCCGGTGTATAGGCCAAAA
Organism: Acholoe squamosa; assembly: GCA_949317995.1. NCBI lineage: Eukaryota > Metazoa > Annelida > Polychaeta > Phyllodocida > Polynoidae > Acholoe > Acholoe squamosa. Next base: position 24,204,073 of record OX439046.1, read on the forward strand.
CTCATAGGAGAGGCAAACCCAGGACCCCTGGGTCTTGAGGTGGACGCTCTACCCCCTCGGGCACCTGGCCAGGTTACAGTGAGGCAGGAGAATTGAAGTATAATTATAAGCCAAACTGTCCCATGTATAGGGCAAAACTGTCCTGTGTATGGGGTAGTTGCATGTTGAGGATAGTCCCATGTATGGTCCTCTTGTGGTGTCCCGTGGATGGTGTGCAGGTGGTCCTGTGTATGGTGTGCAGGTGGTCCCATGTATGGTGCTCGGGTTGTTAGTGTATGGTCCTGGTGACATGTCTTGTGTATGATCCTTGGGCGTATAGTGATCTTATATTCCCGAGGAGCTCGGGTGTATAGCGCTTGGCTATTGGAATGTGTCAGATTATAAAACATTACGGTTTTATTTGTGAATGTAGGGCCTATATTAAACTGATCACTTTGTGTCTAAGTCAGGAAAATTTGCTTCATTCCAGGACCAGGAGATGTGTGCCAGATGGACAAGTACTTCTCCTGCCTAATGCCTAGTCTATCAAGTATGTCCGTACCAGTGGTATATTCCACATAGCCAGTATTTATGTTATGAACAACCTATGCAAATGGAAAAGCATTGTTTGAAAACCTTTTATGAAGCTTGATGAGATCAATAGATCTAAACCTAGACTTTCTGATTAAAGCTTAACCCTTTCATGCCCAGAATTATTTGAAGATTTTATGTTATTTCACAATTGTATCACTTTGTTGATAAGGTCATGTGTTATTTTGATATTCTCCTTTGATATGGGCTCTGTGTTACATTTTCTCCATACTCATAATGCAGGGAAGACTTTTAGTTAAGGTCATAATACTTCTGCTCAGGTGTGGTAACCATAGTTACCAAAACATTCCATTTGTTGTCATTTTATAGTATTTTAGTCTCTCTTGTGCTATATAATTATATAGCCATAATCCCTTCAATACTGAGACCTTATAGAACTGTCAGAGCTGATCCTGCCCGCATGTGCACTGCAACTTGGGAAACAAAATGTGTTAGTAACAAATATGACTTCTCTTTATGGATATGAACTGTTGTTGTAAGATCTAATGGGAGTATGGGAAACTATGTGTGTATGATCCACCATCATTTTGGTACCATGTCAGCCTCTAGCTCCCTAGAGGGTTACCCTTTAATGAACCACATAAAATGACAGCTGACTTTCAGTTTTTGACTTCCCGTGCCTGATATAAAGGGGATAGAGCCAAATGGATGGTTGTATCTTAATTGTGAAGTCATGAGCTTTCTTAGGAGGGTCTAACTTTGCAGATTTGACCAGTAGAAGTACATGGATGGAAATTTCATTCAATATAGATGCATTTAAGACCAAAACCGCGCATTTAAGCGCGCTTGGGCACCTAAGGGTTAATGAAGTTTTCTTGCCCACATGCAGTTCGCTCAAATCATTAAGGTACCAATGTATTCTCATGATTATGATTATCGAAATGCGTTCTACGAGACCTCTGACTGGTAGATAAAGATAGCTTAAGAGGGCGTAATGTTCCTTTCCTCGTAAATCAAATCATCATCATACTTCCTTTTAGATGCCACAAATAACTGTGCTACATGTTCAGATGCATGTACCATCAAAGCCTTCAGGACTGTCTCTTCATCTGCTTCCCTGTCTTCATTCAGTATCGACCAGTTCCTTGGGGACAAAGGTATGACTGCTCACATTCAGAAACGCTATATTGAGTCATTGAACATTGCTGCACGTGCCAATCCCAACACCCTTGTTGCTATAATCGAGCATGTCCAAACCATCATTGCACAGCTGGAGCAGCTACTAACCCTCATAAAAAAGCATGGAACCCTGGGGGAACTGTCAACCTTTACTTATGGTAAAGGAGCGTTGGAGCTTTTTCTACAAATGGTAGTCACAGATGTCAAGGGGGCATTCAGTGATATAAACCTTTATCAGAAAGAATATGGAATATCACTTGGACAAAGGCGGATAGGACTGGCAAATTCACTTAGTAATGTTGAAAGACTAGTGCTTTATGTCCTGGATCTCCTTGACCAAAAGAACTTCAAGGAATCGGAGTTGGAGGGAGGAAATCTGTATGCAGCTCTAGATACAGCTCAGAAACATTTGACTTTAATCCGTAATGAACGCGCAATTGCACGATTGGAAGGGTTTTTATCAAGACTACCAAATAATTTGCATTCAGATTCAAAGAAGACATGCAATGATGAGTTAACTAATGTTGATGCTCTAGTATCTCTACTTAGAGACAAGGCATATAACATTTATAATGGCTATGCCTTTGAAGAGAATGAATTTGCAGAAATGTCTCTGTTATATTTCAACCTCACAGTAAGAAGTATAAATCTCCAGGACTGCTTAGGAGAATACAACAAGGTGCTGTTAGAAACACAGAAGTGGCTGGCTGATAATGTCTTTGGTTCAGAAGAAACACAAAGGGCCTTTGACTTGACCCTGGAGTTTGACTTTGATGTCAGTCAAAATGAAATAGCTAGGACATTGACAAAATACAAGAAGATTCTCCAGGAGGTCTCAACCAATCAAGTCAGCCAGCTGGATCTTGCAGGGACTATTGATGCAAAGGAAGTAGCAGACATCATAAAGAATATTGACGACATGATTACAACAATGAAAACAGGCCTCATTGATCCACTAGCGAGAGCGATCACAAATATTCAACATGCAGCAATAGACACCTACAAAGATGTGGTCACCCATCTGGCACATTTAGAAAAGCATTTCCCACACAATGGGACGTTTAGTGACCGGGCTCGAAAACTGAAGATTTTTTATCAACCCTATGCCCTAGCAGATTCATACCTGAACATTAACTTCAAAAAGAATGAATACCTCATTGAGGAAACCTATGCCATTTGGAAGAAAGATTTGGATATAAGCAATTTTGTAACTTCTAAATCCAGCGAAGTCTTGAGGGCTCTAGTGAAGGACTATCTCCGGGAGATATCAGATAATTTGGAGCGCACATATGAATCATTTAGAATTACTAGAGATACTGTAGTTGCTGAACTATTTTCTTTCCAGCAAGAGTTAAGAGATAAGGCTCTGCTCAGCAACATTGACGCATCATTCATCCAGTAAGTAATGCTAGACATGTCTTTCTATTAGGACTAATACTAGTTGAAATTAGTTTTCTGTGTTTGCAAAGTTTACTTAGGTGGAATGTTCATCACAACAAACTTATGTGTATAAGCATGAAAGTGCAACACTACTCACAGGCTGAAACAACACAGATTTAGAGGCTACATGGACAATATGGTTTAGTATATTATATCTGAAGGCAAGACACTCTGGCCTAAGTCAATTTGTATCACAGTAGGTGGTTATTGTCTATGATCTCCTCATGGACAATGCAAAAAGATTGTAGATATCCACCATCATCTTTACAGTACTACTTTATGTAATGATAATAATCCTATGACATATCAATTGTCAAAGTTGATCATGAGATTACGAAAATATTGATCAATATCTGTGCTTCCAGGAAGAATCTTCTCAAGCTGGACGTTTACTATGGAGAACTTCGCTATGAATCTATTGAGCAACAGCCTGCCTATGGAGTATTGACATTCTTTAGTAAGTTGATAAAAATAATAATGTACTACCTATGTTTTACATTCTTCTTTGGATGATATAAGGATACAGGAAAAAATTCTGAAAACATACATAGAAATCCTGAATTCACTGCTAAATTAGATACTTGCAAGGTCATTTGGGTAAATCCGTTAGCATGTTGGGCTTTAAGATTCTAGTGAGTGAGTGAGTGAGTAATAGAGGTTTAACACTATTTCGACAGCTCCTGAGGGGATAGGAAAGAGGAGAAATAGACCCTTTTAGGTGGGCTAGGGAGGCCCACTTTAGGATTCTAAAATCATGAAAGGTTCCTCTCATATGTACTCCTCTAGTCCCTTTTCAAACAGTGAAAATTGCCCACGAAATCCTTTTTCTGATAAGAGGAGCTAACAGCATTTTAAGTTGATAAACGAGTCACAGCACCCCCCCCCCCTCCAAATACACTTTGCGTAGAATTTCAATTCCACCTTCCCTACATATTTTCCATGTTGAGATTAGCATATATATATATATATATATATATATATATATATATATATATATATATATATATATATATATATATATATCTGTTGCATGAGTTTGGTACAATGTTACCTTTCTAACCTCCTTAAACAAAGGTTGGTATTTCAAAATTCTCTTTTGTACTATGATACTATAGGTCTTGGGCCATACTATTCTGCAATTAATTCTTCTTAAATATGACAACTGTTAGCTCAGCACTGTTACCTCCCAAAGATGAGAAGTACACTTTCTGTCACCTTTCTAACAGGCAGATACATTTCTTCATGGAATTTTTTATGCATTACCCTATCTCATTGGAAAATGAGCTCTTATGGGGATTCTTACAGGTCATCATAATTATAATGTTTTCTTATCTCTAAAGATGTTTTGCACCATAGTGCTCAAAACATTAGGTAATTTTCCTGTTTTCAGTTATTTTTCTAATATTGGACTGAAAATGATTGGTCCTAGGGGTAAAATAAACCTTTCTCCTTTTAAAATGAAACTTTTTTTTTTGCATGTTGGGCTTCATTCTCACTCCTACAGATCAATTTTGCCAAAGCCTCCTTATCTGAATAGAGGGTTGACAAAAGAGGTTAGAAAGTTTACAAAGTAAGTAAAAGTAGCCAAAGTCACTATTAAATACACAACTTTCATCTTCAAACTTCTGCAAATAGTGTTTTCATAAGTACAATATATAATCTTTTACATTTCAGTGCTTAAATACTGGTAGGTCACAAAGATCTTAGCAGGTTAGAAAGTTGACAAGATATCATTTCATTGCAATACCCCCAGTCAAATGTTCTTTAAAAAAACGATTTTCATGAGATATAAGGCTGTTAAAAAAGGGTAAAGTATCCTTCTGGTGTTTCCTACAGTATTCTGGCATTTTGAACACAATCCAAAGATAAATCTCTTTCAAACAACCCTCATACTGACATTAAGTGAGCAGAGTAGAAAGTTAACAAGATTTCCTACAACCTACCCCATGTATAATAGACCTCACAGAGCTTACAAGTTGACTGAAATTCATCATTTTCTGTTCATCTTTCCTCCTAAGGGTCTGTCCTACCCCATCATGCATACATTTCCTGCCTAAGATTAAGATCTTAGCCACGAGGCTAGCTGCAAACCCTTAAAACTATGAAAATGATGTCTTTTTAATTTTGGGGTGTTGTAAAATGGTTTTAAATGGGAAATAAGGGTAATTTGCAGAGTCCCTAATAGGACATATTAAAAATGATTTCTTTCCTACAAAATTATTTTTGCGGGTACTGGGACATTCTTGTCGGTACTGGGACATTCTTGCGGATACAGGGTATTCTTGCAGATACAGGGACATTACAGGTACACAAACATTCTCAGGTGCACAAAGAATTCTTGTAGTTGCATGTTATTGTTGTTGGTACTCTAATAGGACATACCAAAAATAATTTTATTCCCGGAAAAATTTTTCTTGTGGGTACCAAACAATTCTTGCGGATACTGAACAATTCTTGTGGATACCGAACAATTCTTGCTGGTACTGAGCAATACATGTAGGTACAAAATAATTCCTCCACCCCATTCAAAATGAGTACAGGCAAGAATCCCTCAAGAATCCTCCTGTACCTTCAAGAATCCTCCTGTATATGCAACAATCTTCCTGTACCCACAGAAATCCTCCTGTACCTACAGAAATTCCTCCTGTACCCGCAGGAATCTTCTTGTACCCGCACAAATCCTCTCTGTACCGGCAGGAATTCTCCTGTATCTGCAGGAACTCTCCTGTACTCGCAAGAATATTTTTTGCATGTCCTATTAGGGGCCCCTTAGTACTTGACCATATCAATAACACCACTTGTATGTTTTTCTACCAGTTTCCAAGAGATAATCACAATCTGATATAATCTGTGGTTAATGACCCTCAAAATGATAACAAGTCAGAAAGTTGACATTCGTCAACTTTCTACTCATTACTGGGAAGAAAGGTGACATTTTGATGAAGTAAATGAGCCAGGAGTGTAACTAAATAATGGGGGACATTTACCTTTTCAATGTGGACAGGGAGTATAGGGGTCTACCTGAGATGACCAGTGCTTAGTTAAATATTATGGATAGGGATCTTTTAATGTTTTCATAGCCGATTAGAAAGGTGACAGACTGCTAATGAAAAGGAAAATTGGATCAGAACATAGCATGATGTAAGAAAAAAAAATGAAAAAAATACCATTAGATTGGATAGAAAAAAGGTTTGCATACACAACTGCCTTAGTTCGAAATCAGAACTTTTCTTTTTTAAAGTAGGTTAAAGCTCTACTTTTTGAATTACTGTGTGTGTGTGAAAAGTTGATAAGAGTGAGTGAGTGAGTAATAGATGTTTAACGCCATTTCGACAGCTAAGGTCATATTCATGGCGAGAACTACATTACACAATTTCACAGGGGAATGTGTCAGTGCCCGCGCATATGTGCACCACACACATCCCGAGGGGATAGGAAAGAGGAGAAATAGACCCTTTTAAGTGGGCTAGGGAAGCCCAAGGTGATAAGAAATACCTGGAGTAAATTAAGTATTGGGTACAGAAGAAAATAACAAATTCTGTTATATGATCTCAAAATTTAAGTCTATCATATCAATGGAAATGACAATTGGTGCAGGAATGCCGACTTTATTAAGCATTAAAATTAGGTAACCTGGAAAGGGTTGATTTTCTTTCTTTTTTCTCAGTAGGGACTAAAAAAAATAAAGAAAACAGGCAAAGCTTGCATTGGGCATGTGTAAGTACGCCAGACCTATCCATTAGGGGGGAAAGGGACTGAAAAAATTGTTCAGTTAAATAAAGGGAAGCGTTTGTCACCTTTCTTCTCAGCAAACGAGTAGAAAGGTGACATTGTACCAAGCTCATGAGACAGCCATATGTATGAATGGGACTATCAGCAGGTCACTGCAATGCCAAATATAAAGAGAACTATTCTGATCCTGAATCATTTGATTTCAAATCAGGAATACTTTTTGCTAATGACATTTAAGATTTCCTTCCTACTTCCAGTTGATCTTGGAGGCTCCATGGGTTTGTTGATTGGAGCTAGTGTGCTGACACTCTTTGAGATATTTGACTTCCTCCTGTACACTGCCTTCAGAATGCTCGCCAGCCGCAGGGTACGACCCAAGTCTTCGGTGGTACAAGTTAAATCAATGGATCCTTAAAGGATCTTCTAAAAGTATATGCATTACATCTTCTAAGGATATGTATCATTGATAAGTATTTGTGCGGTGGACAGGAATGGGTCCACAAGTTCCACACCATAGAGCTCTGCTTGTTAAATATTAGCTAGCGGATGAGTGGAAAGTATAGCCTGTTATCATTCTGTACCCTCTATTTTTTCTATGTTCTTTTCTAAAATTCCATGTCTCATGTAGATTCTAAGAAAATGCCAAGTTGGGTGTACGCCTCATTAGATTGGTACTAAAGTGTTCAAAATTAAATCCCTGGTGCGCCTTACCAGGGGTGGGCATATCACGAAGTGCTGGTGTATTTTGGGGGTTCGGGGGGAGGCATAATCCCAAGCACCCCCCATGTTTTACCTGGGTACCTCTAAAGGGTGTGTTCTAGAGGATTTAAGGGGCAGATTAATTTGAGGAAATTTTCAAATTAGCCTTAAAACAGTGTGGCTTTGGGGGTTTTGGTGGCAAAAATTCAGGAAAATTTTCAGATTCTGTTCTAAACTGGGGTATTGCAGGGGAATGGGAGTTGCCAAAACATGTCAGGTTCTGCTGCTAGATAGGTTATGTTTTAGAAACTTTCCAGATTTTACCTTAAAACATAAGGTTGGCAAATTGCTATGGGAAAATTTTCAAATTTTTACCTTTAAAATGAATGGGTTTGCAGCAAGAGAAATTACAAATTCTATTGGTTGATCTTAATGAAAATTGGTATTTGTGTGGGATACTATGCCCCAATGAAAAGTAGGAATTTCTTAATATTTTAGTTTTGAAGTGTTTTTGAATGTATTTAACTGAGACCTTTCCCTTTAGAATGGCGATTTGACATTATAGGGACTACTATAAGGGAGAATAGAAGTCTACCTTTCAGTTCTTTTGGTCAGTGTTCTAGGGGACATTGGGCATAATTATATTGAAAAGCTCATAATGTTGGTTTTAGTTGGAATATTTTCGAAATTCTTTCAAATTGGGCATATATTCAAAAGGTCATAACTTTGGTTCTATTTGGAATATTTACAAAATTCTTTCAGATTTAGAAAGCCCATATCATCCCAATGTCATTGTCGCATTTCCAGAGCTCTCTGTCGCATTTTTTTGCAACATAGCGACAGACAGCTGCCCACCCCTGCAAGTTACTTATAGGACATTCCTGAACTCTTTAGCCTCTTTCGCAAGTTGCGCTTACATACTTGAGGTATTATGCACGTTAGTGATAAACAGCCAAAAGACCAAGGCATATGTGACCAGATAGGGGAAAACCTGCATCCAGGGGGGGAAATGGCTTTTTAAAGTTGAAGTCATGTGCTTTAAAATGAGATATCTTGAGCTAAAATATTCCATAGTTCTTCTGTAATTGCTTCTCAAACCTAGATCAGTGTGAGCAATTGAAAAATGCAAATAAGCTCTAAATACATTACATCCTAGCTTAAATAGTGAATAATATGCAAAAATAGTTATACAGAAAAATATACAAAGAAATGGGATTTTTTTATCATAAAATCGGTTCTAGAGGGAATTTTCTGGGTCTGTTTTCGATTCTGAGTTCCTTATGTAAATATCCAACACATTTGTGGCAAAAATTCCCATTTAGAATAATAGAGTGGTTTCCGTGGCAACCAGAAATTGCCATATATGCCAAATATCTATGTTTCCATGGCAATGTAACGGATGTCTCTTTTGCATTCCATAAATGGAACGTTTTCAGTACAAATAGAATAATTCTGAGCACATCACTGAATTCCCCATCAGAAATTGAACTAAGCCATTTTTTTGGTAAATGTATATTTTTTAGTGTTTTACTTATACACTGCCCCCTGTTGGCCAAATGCAGAACCTAAAATCCCCCCCCCCCGCCTGCAGGTTTTCTCCAGATGGGTCATACACACAGAGTCTTTCTTGTCATAATGGAGTTGTTTGAGGTGTGGTAGAAAGGAGTTTTTAGAATTGACCCTAACGGTATGACTGTTTGTACAACTATGTGAATCTTCATTTAAGGCGTTTGTAGTTTATTTCATATATACATGGTTTTCATACCAGCAAACTGAGACCCTGGTATGTAGCTCACATTAGATAATTATCGCTCATTCATGTATAGATGTGCTTATTACGTTGTTTTATTTACTAGATGTGTTCATACTACGACAGTATGGTCACCGTATTTAATCACTATTTGAGGTTTTTTAGTCTAGAGCCATACATTTGATAGCTACATGTAGTCCAAGAACTACTTTTCTTTCTTTCTTGGAGAGGTATTATATAGCTGTGTAGAATCTTCTCGGTAAAATGTTACCAGCACTAATAATAAATAGTGTCTGGACCTCGTTATAAAAATCACTGTTACCTCAAATTCTGCAATGGAATTTTGTATAGTCTTCAACATATACATTTATCTAATCAATCTGTTCCCGCGATTAGGTATAGGGAGTTGTTTATACTTTTGTTTGAAATGACACCTACCAGTACTACTATTTGTTTACAGGATGGGATAGCAAACTAAAATTCATCTATCTAGATGTTACAGGTTGTCAATAGTCATTAGATATGATCAATAAACATATAACAGTAACGTTCGCTTATGTTGTTAACCATTTAAGTATTGAAAGGGTGTTTAGCAGTAGCTCACTAAAGCGGGTATTGTACCAAAGCCAAATTCATCCCTATTTTGAATCGGGAGGGAATCGGTCATCTTCTCAATGCATTTCCTGTCAGATTAAAAAACATAATTTTGCCAGAATTGTGAGGAAATGAATCTGGAATCCACAATAAAAAAAATGCGAAATGATATCCATTATTTCCCTCAAATGCGGTTAAAATCGGGCTGATTTGTCAATCTGCTTTGGTGTAATACCAGAAAATGTGTTGTGTATTCCGTTGGTATGTGTCTTTTTGGCGTCATGATGCATGAATCCAGATTTGGCAAGCAGCTTGGCCAGAAGCATACATCATACCAAAGCTATTGGTTGATCAGGAGTGTGAAATCCTGAAACTAATTTCCTCTGAAGGGTATTGTACCATCCCCCCAGGAATTTAAGTCTATATTTTTACATTATAGTAATTGATTGTGGTTGATCAGGGGTGTGAAATCCTGAAACTAATTTCCTCTGAAGGGTATTGTACCATCCCCCCAGGAATTTAAGTCTATATTTTTATATTATAGTAATTGATTGTGGTTGATCAGGGGTGTGAAATCCTGAAACTAATTTCCTCTGAAGGGTATTGTACCATCCCCCCAGGAATTTAAGTCTATATTTTTACATTATAGTAATTGATTGTGGTTGATCAGGGGTGTGAAATCCTGAAACTAATTTCCTCTGAAGGGTATTGTACCATCCCCCCAGGAATTTAATCTATATTTTTACATTATAGGTAATTGATTAGAAAAGTTAAGTGGACCCTTCACACCACGTTATATTTATAATGGGAAGCTTAGAGCTTTGGCTGACATTAGATCCAACATTGGGCAAAATTCAAAGAACTCCCCCTCCCTCCCTCATAAATGCTACCGTAATCTGCCGCGTATAAGACGCGTCTTATACGCCAAACAAAATGCTGCTGGGTCTTATACGCGGGAGGTAAATTGCCTTGAGTTTGGGGTGCGTCTTATATGCGGGGTATTTTTACTATAGAACAGTACTGAATTTACAAAAATCACCCCTAAGAGGTGCGTCTTATACGCGAACCAGCCTTTCCTGAGTTGGGGGTGCTTCTTATACGCGCACCGCGTAATACGCACACCGCATAGTTCATTTTCTCAGTGGATTTGCACAGATCTCAGGAATGGTCCTGGAGGAAAGCATCAAAACCACTGAATTCAGCCTTTCAGCTGAGATTTCACACACCTGTTGATACACCCCTTGGCATGAGGGGTGTATGATGGTAAAACATTTGATTTTGATAAAATACGAATTGAAAATATGAAAATATATGTATTCATTATTGCATCTTTACAATACATTGTATAACAATGAATAACAGGATAAGCATTGAATGAGAGACAATGGCCAGCGTCACATCAAAACCTCCCTTATACGTTTTAGTTTCAGTCAGCAGAAGAGATCATTATTATAATGTTGGTACATTTAACGTATCGTTGTAAATTCATAAGCAGCCCTATGCTTATATCATTAGTATTAAAGAGAGGATCACCCCAGCCCTTATGAAAAATCCATGGTCTACATTCAGCACAAACGTTTTATTTTAATATCAAATTAAACCAGGCTTTTATAAAAAAAAATTAAAAAAAAAAGCGCTGATGCTTCAGTAACAAAATTACGATATCTATCAATTAGTATAATTGAATACAGTTCACAAATTTCATTGACATAAGCCACTCTTAGATTAAAGTAAACGTTGGATTCCTAGAAGATAATCATTTTAATTTTGACTAGAGTGTTAATTGTAGCATATGTTATATAAATACATAGGCGTGAGTGTAAAAGAATGAATATGTAAGGGCCCTGGCAGTGATGGATAAAAAAAAAGAAGAAAAAAACACCTTATAGTCAATTCAATGAGTTCAGAAAACATTCAAGACAAAGACAAGGCAAGGCCTTTAGGAACTGCAATATGTAAAGCATTGCATTACTTCCGTTACCTTCTTTGGAATATAAGACAAGCAATATGTGTTAACCATTTGTTTCAAATAAAATTGTCCATGTGCTAAGGGCGTAGTGAATACCTAGGGATAGACCTTTCTCTCTCACACAACTTTCACGTTCTGAAGACCACAAATTTTGAAAAGCATAATGGTTATTAATTCGATAGGAAAATGAGGTATGGACACGATCTGCGGACGTTATAGTGGATAGTATGGTACCAACATGATCTTAATACCAATGTTAATATCTAGCATCAACAGGCTTTCTTTCTGCCACGTCCCCTTCCTCTTCCAGTCTTGCGCTGTTTCGGAGATGATGTCATGGCCATCCTGCAATGGACATTTTGACAATTATTGACTTATAAGTCATCTCAATATTGCAACAGTAGAGAGGAAAGTGATATAGAATCAAACGTCTGAAGTATATCAAAAGCCAACACATGCTTTTAAGCCTTTATCAACAAGGCTAACAGACTTTCCACATGCCATACACTCTTCTATAGATATGTGAAATACCTACTGAGAGCATTATACTCAATCATATGTATCTAAACACTGACATCTCTGCGTAAATCGATGGGAAAACAAGCAAAGCTCAACATAATGGAAACATTCAATTTAACCAAATAATCATGACAAAAGGCAATACAATTGAAATTTATTCAAAACAGGCATTACCGGTACCCGGTAGTTTTGCCACTTGAGGTTACACAATCCTACCGTAAAACTCTTGTATAAGCCGTGGCGCATAGACCATTTCACAGGTCTACTAAGGCTTTACGGTCTACAAGAAGTCAGGGAGCGCCGTATATGTGGGGTTTACATACAGAGAACATAATGAGAAATGGTAGCCTTTTCAGACAAATATGAGGCTTATAGCTTATGTAGGCGTGCAGCTTATATGCATGGGATATATTCATGTTTGATTAAAACCATGCAGGCGTCAATCACACAGTATCATCTCAATCACAAGACCTAGCTTATCTAGAAATATCCTTTAACTGTGGCCCTACCTTTTCTTTTTCTTTGGTGGTGGTGGAGGCATTTCTGCAGAATCAGCATTTACAGAGGTACTGGCATTTGATGCAGTGTCGGCTGACGTCACTCCCTGACCTTCCTCGTTAGCATTCCGTACCGTGAATGTAGACAACATAGCGGGCCACAGGAATATAGACTGGAAGCGAGCTTTGAGGAGTTCATAATCATGTGTCTGTCGTGCTTTCTCTATAACCCTACAGCGATTCGCGGCCCTTTTGACTGCCCGATCACTCTGTTTTTCGGCTTCTTCCATAGTGACAACCTGCTGCTGTTTCGCCTTCTGCTCTAACTCAGACTGTTCTAAAAGTTGCTTAGCCATTTTGATGTCCTTCATTGCGAAGTGTATGGACAGTTTTTTCATCCTTTGTGGTGTGAGGTCTGAGCTCTTAAGGCCTTCACGTGCATACATACCTGCCATATCACTTGGATTCGGCACAGGCGCAGGTTGAGTTTGGGGCCGCCATCTTCCAAGAATGCCTCCAGTGTAATAGTGCCCTGCCTTTTTTAAGAGATTTCGCCGGTCTAAGAGGATCATCTTAAAAGCATTGAGTGAGCTTGTGCAAGGCGGTAATGGCGGAATGTTGTAGATATGCTCTGACTTGCCTATGAACCTCCTTCTATATGCTTTGGGTAGTGGGAGGGTTTTGGTCTGGTCAAGCGGAGGGACAACTGATTCGAGCACCTTGATAGCTCGCTTTGATGAATCATCTGTGGGGGCAGTTAATAAAACTTGGGCATCATATTCATCGCAGCCGCGAAGTAAAGCCATTGTATCAGAAGCCTTGTTTTGTTTTTTACGTGGACTTTGAGACTCGGTCACTACTGACGATGTTTCGCTGACAGACTCGGCACTGAACAACTCAGCATCACTCGAATCAGGATTCTCAGTTGTTGCTGTTCTGGCATTTTGTTCCATTTCCTCTCTATGTTCAAATGATGTGGATTTGACAGCATGGGCTACAAGTTGGGCTCCAATCTTATCGACATTTAATGTCTGAAATAAAGGTTTGTAATACTAGACAGCAATTTTAAGTGAGAGCAGTTCAAATAGTAACCAGTTACCAGTATGAGGGCCATGGAACAAGAGAGCAGAGAAAGTGGGGGAAAAAACAGGATTGCATCATTCCCACCAGGGAATGATGCAATCATATATGGACCTTATATGGATATTCCCACAAGTAAACAACCATAATGTATGTTAATGACCAGACGCCTGCTCCCCCTCACAACCTGCCTTACCATATAAGGAAATGCAACTCTGGTCTACTGCACTGAGAAAATAGTTCTGGCAATCTTTTGCTTTGACCACAAACACTTTCAAAGTAAGTTAAATACTTTCAAAGTAAGTTCCCTTATTTTCATCAAAACCATACATATTTATAATATTGTATAACATTTCCTGTCATAAACATAACGTTTTGATATATCAATTTGTAAACAACTTGAAACATTCATTCAGATCACCATTCATGCGTATGAATCTGTCAGACCCCTAATCCATGCCCATATATAGATAGTCTCACAAGTTAATGTATGCTAAAGACCAGACGCCTGCTCCCTGCTCCCCCTCACAACCTGCCTTACCATATAAGGAAATGCAACTCTGGTCTACTGCACACAGAAAAAATAGTTCTGGCAATCTTTTGCTTTGACCACAAACACTTTCAAAGTAAGTTCCCTTATTTTCATCAAAACCATAAATATCTATAATATTGTATCACATTCCCTGTCATAAATATAACATTTTGATATATCAATTTGTAAACAATTTGAAATATTCATTCAGACCACCATTCATGCTGTCAATGGACTATTCCATGTATTATAATTATCAGCGACATATTCAAACCAAGCTGACCAAGCTTCCCCCTGTAGAATCCAAGGCTACCCTATTTTTAACCTGACAGGGTGAGTGACTCACTCACAACCGTCCTCCTCCAGTGAGTACCCCCAGGTCCCAGTTGTGGATCCCCACTGGAAGACATGATATCATATACTATTTTTAGCCTCACCTGCCCAGGTGACTCACTCCTGAGAGCAGCTCCTTACTCCTACTCCGATTAGACTGGATCTAACCAGAGAGGGACTGAGCTGCTCATCCCCCGAACTGAGTCACCATGCACTTCTAGAAATAGCACATGAGTAACACTGAGTTGGACTCCCTTTATAAACAGGCAGAACCCACTCAGGGCATCTTATTCTTCTCCAAATCTAGACCCTACGACACTCAGGTGCCTTGGCCCCAGGATATGGCTTGGTCGGACTGGCGAGTACCATACTGTTACACTGTATTGACTACTCTCATGCCAATCTTACAATAAAGCTGGATCATCAACTGAATTGTCTGGACTCCTGTTACCTCACTTCATGACATGTAACGATCCGTTGACAATGCGTATGAATCTATTCCAACCCTAATCTATGACCATATATGGATAGTCTCACAAGTTAATGTATGCTAAAGACCAGATGTCTGCTCCCCCTTCCCAACCTCCCTTACCATATAAGGAAATGCAACTCTGGTCTACTACACTGATGTCATGGCACCAGGCCTAACTTTATAAATCATATTTCAATTCACATCAACTTTGAACATCGAAACCTAACATTTCCCTCCTCCTTTTTTTTTATCATTTCTACATATACATACATCTAGCAAACACATAAAAAAAAAAAATCACCCAAAAATTCCCTGGTCCTTCTTTAACCTACAATATATTTTACAAGGCAAGTACAATTGCTACTCCCTGCAACAAACAATTTTATGGTGAGGTTGTAAAATCAAATACAAAAATGGGAATATCTCTGAAACTGCAAAAAAACATGAAATTTCTCAGACATACTGCTGATGGCATATCCTAACATCTGACTGAAAATTACATTCCTACATGCAGTAAGAAAAAAGTCGATTTACTATGGAGCCCTATGGACAATTTGGACACCTTCAACAAACCTCTACTTTTCTATAGTTCAATCATCACATTTTAACAATTCCTACAAATTGGTTGTTCAAAAAATGTTTAACTTTCTCACAGTACTCTCAGATTAAATATTGGGGAGCAATGTGCATTGCTCGTAACTTGAAAAGAAGAGATTTAACGTGTGATATATATCACATATGGCCCAGGGTCTACTACCCCCCCCCCCCAATATTGGGCGTTGTGCATTGAAGCACAGAAGGCTCAGGGTAGGTACCATAAAACCCTTTATCATCCCTGTAGGGTCACAGGAATCAGCACTTGCGAAATATTGACTAATTACTTACAAATAGAGACTATTATCTATACATGTACTGACACCAGTCTGGCATAATCTTCTCTTACTAAACCCCTTGGACAGCTGGCCCCCTGGTGTGCTGGCCCCCCGGACACCTGGCCCCCAGTCACCTGGCCCCCTGGACACTTGGTCCCCAGACACTTGGCCCCCAGACACCTGGCCCCCTGGAGACCTAGCCCCTGGACACCTGGCCCCCTGGAAACCTGGCCCCCTGGACACCTAGCCCCCCATAGAAACCTTTATCCTTAGCATGCTTAGTTCATTGCTCAGTCCCCAATGTGTTATGTGTATAGCTTGGACACTGTAAACATTACCTGCTGAAAAAAAGTGTCTCACTTGGTGATTACCCATAGGACTCCATGTGCTAATTTCATCACCAAAATCTATCTGACCCATAGACCCAATGGTTAAAGAACTTGTAGTCAGTATAGCTCCCAAAAACATGACGTAAGTACAGCAGCTTTTTTCGTAGAGAAAGACATCACTCACCATAAAGGACAAACTGTTGTCTGATAAATGAGATTTGAAACTTTCCTTTGGCTTTTGAAAAATGTGTAAACTAACAGTATATCACTGAATGATTACACCCTAAAGTTGGTGATTACAAATTTGTGGATCTGACTGAAAACCCGGCTCCAATACCCAGGGGATACCCTGGGCCAATAAATCAATAGCCTTGAGCAAGTCTAGCTTGTGGTCTGACATCAGCACTCCCTCACCCAGGTTATTGGCACCACCAAGTCACTATTCGCATAACTCCCGCCAAAACTGCCCTATTCGCACCACATTGCCAAAAAAGGCGGGAAAGTTGATACATGGATCAACATCATATACCTTCACCATTGCAGGCAAAAGGCGTCTTATGGCCGCCAACCAACTGACTCTGTAGAATATAGACAATTACTCCAAATTTACAATAGTTGGTACTGAAATACCTTTTCCTGTGAGACCCCTACATCTCCTCCTTTAATGGCAATACAAATTTATTAAGTAATTCTGGCTCTTATATATAAAATTTCCATCTTTTTTAAACTTATTCGCACCACCAAAATTACTGAAAATGAGGTAACCCATAATCATCTCATATAACTCTTTAATTAAACACATTCCAATTACTGCCCTTGCTATTCAGCTCAAACTTTTTCTTAATTTTTTGCGAAAACTCCAATGTAAAGAATGTGGGGCCGTTCTCTATGACGACATAGCTCCACAGTAGGGCACGGCCCCCATAATTAGTGGATCAGCAAGCTAAACGGTGATATTCACCAATATATAAAGACAAAAAGATAAAAAGTAGGAAAAAGGGAGAGAGGGAATGGTCGATTCTTAAATGTTTGGGCGCAACTTGAATGAAAATAAATTTCGGAGTATACCATACATAGTGCTCTGGACCGTGCAAAAATATGAGTCACCAAGTGTCTCTGGTCAAAGTTTATGATGTTTCTTGCTCAATATCTTTATTTCTATACGAGATCACCCTTGGTTGAGGACATTATTAAGAGTGAATTGTACATCACAGATGTAATGGCCGAGAGATCGTAGTAGAGATGTGTAATTATGAAGTGATTAAACAAACACTCACAGACTCTAGGGGACAGAGCTGCAGCGCTGTTAGATGACCTGGGACAATAGCAATTGACTACAGGTACTTAGAGGCGCCTAGAGTGGGTGTGGAAGTTATCAGCCCGTCCCAGAACGACCTGGAATAATAGCAATTCACTGGTACACTGGTACTGGTACACTGGTACACCACAGTCTTCGTCATGGTTGACTGATTTCAGTAGCTGATCTATAGTAGAGGACTTTTGGCTGTTTTTGACATGACCTGCTGTCCCCCTCCTACATGATGTATATATGGCCAAGGAGACAAGTCTCTCGGCCAATAAAGTGACAGCGGGTCTTGCTGAAACATTGGCATTAACCGCTAGTATCGTCCAAACAGGCTATATATATATATCACTTACTGTGAGCATTAGATTGCTGATCATATTTTCAACTTGGTTACAGCGAGGGTAGTTAGAAGCAGAGGGTTGGTGGCTCCTGATGTCATCACCTGATAAAACAGATACCATGTGATATACATTAATATCTGTGAGTCAATAGTAATAGTCAATAGGCCTAAACCTTACATATTATGCCATGGTTCCCAGAAGAATCGAATCAAAATTCCCTGATATATATGTTATAATACAAAACACACCTTGATCTAAATCAATCATTCTGACACATTGCAAGCGTATCAATCCTATGTAGCATACACCGTCACAATTTGTTGATAATTCCTGCATTTCTGTTCCATATGGCTTACACCTGCCTCAACTGAAACTCAATAGCGACCAGGATTTTCTTTTTGAAGAATAATGGAAGTGGAATCTGTTTTCTTAGTCTCCCCTTATAAAAGATTCTGTGATATTAAAAGACAATTATATAAACGTTGCCTCAGTCCTTAGCTACCGGTAGTTTTGAACCCCCTGTCCCTTTCAAATATGACAGTGATGAAGATAATCGATGACAGGGGCATTTAAGCCATGAACAGAAGCACTATAAAACTCTTAAGTACTGGGAAAAGGGGGGGGGGGGCGCACGCCCCCGCCCTGCCCCCCCCCCCCCTCTAAACCCGCCACTGCCAATAATTGTGCCACATGTATACTTTGTTCCCATAAATACCCCAGTAGCAAAGATTTGAATTTATCCAACACTCACTCAGGTATTTACGGGGCCTCCCTTTCGCACGCCTTGTAGTAGACGATTCTTGGAGGAACTTCACTAATCTTGACTCTACATCAGCATTTTTTTGGCGTCGCATTTCGCTTGATTCGTTATGCTGCTTGTCGGCAGCTTCAAGTATGGAGCGTATACTTGGATTACGGTCATCATCCCCGAGCAACTGTAAAGTGGGAAAGGACATCATTATTCTTTATCAAACCATGGAGAAGTCTAATCATTGTCTCTCATATCTGTAAATTAAGACATATGTCCTTGGTTCCCACTATTTATGTATATATCATGGTTTTAACTGACTTTTACCTGACATTTATCGACTTTTAACTGACCAAATAGTGAATAATTACGGGCCTCACGAAAAAGAATTTTAGAAATTTTGTGAATTCATATGGAATCTTACAATTACCCCCTAAATAAGTCAAAATTTCATTTTTAACTGACTTTTTCCAAAAATATTGTTTTAAAGATCACCATGCACGAAGAGCTCAATCTCAAGATAAACCAATATTGGTTTATCTCAAGATTGAGCTCTTCGAGCATGGTGACCTTTAACTGACATTAAACAGGTTTAACTGACTCTTTACTGACCAGTGGGAACCCTGCATTATGTCTGTGACATAGAAATGCATCGTAAAACCCTGCGCACAAGCCATGGCTTATTGACCATTTCAGGCCTTTAGAGCGACTCATTTATCAATTTTGATCTCAGGGTGTGGCATATACGTGGGATTTTGGTTACACTCAGTTTTCCTTGAGCCAATTACTAAGGAAGGCCCGTCTCGTGGCTTATAGCTTCTTCACAGGCTGAGACGGAGGGTGCAGCTTATACGCAGGTTTGACTTATATGCAGGGTTTCGAGGTACAAGTATACATACTGCCTGGTGAAAAACAGCTTCACTGGTTTTGGTACACTGATATCAACTTATATTACATCTTGGAAGCCGCTCTATAAATTTGTGGTAGACTGATTATATGAACTTACATTTTCTTCTGAAAGCCTCTCTGCCAGTCTCTGGAAGACTTGTTCGGGGTCACCTTTAGCAGTAGTTTTTAGTGTCTCTCGTACACACTCCATGAAGGCGTGGCACATCTTACCACGCCTTGAGGCACCCTTAAGGACACGTGTAGCGCTGGTGTCTGGCGGCCGAGGAACATAGATCCCTGACAACAGATAATTGCATTCATTGTATCTTTCCCGGATCATTCCTTGCTATAAATGCTAAAACTGCCATGATATATTGTAAACTTTGCCAATAAGGCGCACCTAAACTTAAGGCACATCCCGTTACAATGATAGCTGTGCATGGGATATTAAATGTATATTTTTTTTAAGTAACCTGCTGCATCTATAAGCGGCACTCCAACATGCAAGGTATGACACAAGACTTTCGTGTTACATTAAAAAAATGTATTGGTAATGAGATGTGGTTCATTTGACAATAACTCACCCTCCTTGAGGTCCTCTTCTATCATCTGCTGCTCACGCTCAAAGTTTTGCTGCCGCTCTGAATATGTCCGCTTCGCGATTTTCTCTAAAAGCTCACTCGCACGCTGACGCACCTGAGGAAAAAAGCAAAGCAGGTATTATAATTGTCTCCAGTTTATGAAATTCTCTATGATACAGCGGGATCTAGGGCTTTGCTCATGCTTAAAAGCAACGCCCTACAAGAAGTCTCTGAGATTATGGTGTGCCTAATGTATGGCATAAAATTACATTAAATCAGCAATTTTATATGTGAAGTCACCATGTATACCAGAATTGATGGTAATAATTTTAAAGATTGAATGCGTGCAATGCACGATTGCCCCAGGTTCGTCCATGACCTACCGTAGGTGACTGGCACTATAGTGACAGTCTGTCAGTTGTCAATGGTTAAGCCTATGGAGAATACACCCATTATCGCTCGCATGTTTCATTGGCGAATAACTCCTCTCCTGGCAAGTTAAGCATTGCACAATATCAGCAGGTGTTGAATAAGGATCCAGATTAACCATAAAAAGGCATGAGACACTGTAATTCTCCTCCATTTTGTTATAATCAAGCAGTTTCGATGGCACCGTGAGTCGATCGTCTCGCTGTCCGCCATTTTGGATTTTGATGTTCTGTGCGCACGTGCGACCACTCCTTGCCGGAAGTAGCATTTTCGACGGAGAAATGATATATTCTATCGATTTAACTTGAAATTAATGGCTTTTTGAATATAATCCATGCATCTTTGGCAATATCAATCGAATTGAATCGAATATATCTTTTTACTGTTATATGAAAAATAAAATCGGATGACCGGCCACTCTGCGCACATGCGTCAAGTCTCCAGACCGGAAGTGAGGCGGTAGACATAACAAAATTATGGTGGTCCGATTTACACACTCATATACCAACGGTCTTAACCCCTCCTGGACCGAGAATTCCACCTTACCTGCTGAAAAAAGCGTCTTAATTGCCCTATTCCCATAGGAGCCAATGTGTTATTTCTACCCCCTGTCTACCCCCAACATCTACCACCCAATGCAATCCTATGGAGCCTCGTTTTCAGGAGAAAGTAAGTCAAACATGTCAGGTTTTTTCTTCAGCATTTTTCATGGCTAAAGATTTTTTTCAGGAAGTGTGCATGTACAATGAAAGACTAGACCCTAAAGACTATGTTTCCATGATTTTTTGTTTAATTATCCCCCCAATTTCGATGAGCAATTCCCATCTAAAGTTCCAATTCATGACCATCAGTTGTTGACCGAAAAGGCACTGCCAATGACCCAGGAGGATCTGGGCCAACAACGATGGGATCAAACAGGGAAAAAATGTTACCGGTAGATAGAACAAGAAAGCAGTACCACTACTACGTAAATAAATGCTCCTTGTGTTCAACCCCCGGGGTTCAAAGCAGAAGATCCTATTGTTATTTTGTTTGTTATATGAGGGTAAAATTACATACCAACTGTGCTTCTGTTAATTGTTCTTCCTCCTCCTCCTCCTCATTGATTTCAGACTCCTCCACTTCCATGCTCTCCTGTTCGTTATCTTTACAAAATGAAAAAAAAAAATCTATTAATGACGATATGACCCTACAAGAAATCCCTGCCCCTCCTGTCATTCAGATTACCATAACCTCTCGCAATGCGTCTCATACACAAATCTGAGGCCTACTGCACCTTATAGAACCTCCCAAAAGATAAGATGCGTTTTATAGGCGGGGTATATTTTTACAGAACAGTTCTGAAACCTCAAAAATTGACCTCCAGATGCACCACATAGGTTTTCCCTCAAGTCCAGGATGCATCTTATACGTGGGATGTCTTAAACGCAGGAGAATACATGTACAGTATTTAGGATTTCTGGCTGCTGATCCATATGTCTTAGATTATTCTAACTTTGGACCTGCTACTTCTCTTATCACAGTTAAATCATGACAGAGGGACTGTAAGTTCACTGGGATGGAAAATAATGCTCATTATTGTAACAATAATTTGTACCCTGAGGTTTATGCTCTCGTAAAAGATCAATGCGATGCATGAACAACCCCGATTAGTGCTGGTGAGGTACTTCTCTACACTGCTGTACATCACGGTAACCGAATATCGCCGCCTTAATGCAAGTACATTGTAAACTGCATCTACATCAAAATGAAGGGCCTCATGGAGGTCCCTTTCACCCTGTTGACCCAGATCATGCAGTTACGACTTTCCTGCACTAAGATGACGGGTTGGCTTTTGAAGCCACGAGGTGTCATCCTGTTGCCTTAGTGCAATGAGGTTGTAACTGCACATGGGTCACCGAGGTAAAGTGTACCTTCATGGGGGTCTTCACGGAGGTACTTTTTACCTTGGTTACCCAGATGCAGTACAACCTTATTGCACTAAGGCGGCAATACTCTCCTTAGCATTTTGTACCTGTACCAGCTGGGTCCATTTCGGTCAGGTCCTGCACTCGTTCTATTTGACGAGCTCGCTGTTCTGTCTGACGGTGTTTCAGTAGACGCCCTACTTTTTTCACCACTTCTTTGTCCTTTTCCTTCTTTGGTGCTTGCGCAGCAACAAGTTCCATTTTTTCTACTGTATCTTTCTGAAAAGTGCACAAATCAAGTTTATCATGTGTATCATTCTGCTACGTCCCTTTTCTTAGTTATGTCTAAATCTAGCAATTAGCAAAACTGACAGAGCGCTGTGTACTATGGTATGTAATTGCTATATCTCAATGTGCTAGGTCGTACTCAGAACCATCGATGCCCAAATTGTTAGTGCCGTAGCTGTTACATTATCTAAAGTTAAAAAAAGAAAATCAGGTGACACATTCAGTTAACTAACATAGCGGCCAAAAGAGGTCAAATATATGTATTTTGGATGTTTTTGAAGATGTCGGTTACCCTCACTTTAGAATTTTACTAAGACCCCCCCCCCCCCCATAAATGATATAATGAGAACTCATTGGATCTGGATGAATCACAAGATTGACCCTGGTGGATCTTTAAAAAATCTGAGAAAACTGAGAAGTTTGCAGGTATGATGTACTCTATCTAGGAACGTGCAAAATGTTTGGCAAATATATCTCTCTATGAACATGTATGCATTACTTACTGGTAAAGAAACCAAAATCTTGTTGGCCTTTTGCCATGAGAGCAGTCTCCGGTATCGCTGTATCACCATATTGTCTGTCCTTCCTGGCAGTTCCTTCGCTATACTCGCCCATTTTTCTATGGTTATGAAATTCACAAACACAGAGCAAGAAAATGTAATTTACAAGAGAATGGTGGATAGATCTGTTCACAACTACCAGGAAATTAGTAGAATAGTCCACTTTCCATACACTCACTCATATAAACCCAGCCCACGTATACAAGACACATCAAGACTTTAGGAGCATGGCACAAGCTGCGGCCCCGGGCTGCGGCATATATGTGGGAGACTATGGCACTTGATAATGCCACATTTATGATTTCTTTTTTGTTATGTAAATCACAACCATACATTTCATTATTTTCATTACATAGTTTTCTTCCCAACAGGGTCATATATATTGATTATAGTAGGGGGGGAGGTTAAGACAAAAATTTTCTCACAACCAACTAAAAAGATGCGATTCATCATCAGAAACCTCCCAAAATAAAAAGTTCGAAAATATTAAATTTATTCATTTTAAATTCATATTTTATTCCTACATGCTTTTTGGACACAATTTCACATTCAGATAATGTAGGAAAAAAAAACACACTAAACTGATCTATTTCTGAAATTATCAGAAAATCCAAGATGGCTACCATGGCCAAAAACCTTTTTTTCAGGTTTTATCAAGACAAAAATTCATGATAAATATGAAACTTTTTCCTGTGATCTGATAAGGTTTTCCCAGTGTTGGGGTGAACCCAATAAGATGCAGTGGTAAGAACATGTATGCTCAGACAGGCCCTCTGTAAAATATATAATAAATAATGTAGCGGGACTGAGCTCACTCAGCAAAGGATTTTTTCTATATATAAATGTACTGGAGAGCATCTTAAAATCTATCCAAGGACTTGCTCTTAACCAGATACCCTCCTTGTTCCTCTGACAGTGCCATAGAAATTTAATTCACGTTGGGCACAGTCCTCATGCCCCCTACATTTGTATTTGATACAAGAGAGCGTTTATTTTAAAACAGTTGAGTCGAGTGTATGTCTTGGAGAGACAGAAAGTAAACGAGGCAAGGGTACAGAGCCTAGGCTAGTTGACTTGCCCATGACTTTCCCACTATGTCATTAAGGACACATTTAGCTGCTTGATTGTCTTCCTCCCCCTCCCAACACAACTACCAGCACAGCTCTGAGTATTGAGTCCCGACCATAGTCCCGACCATAGTCCCGACCATAGTCCCATCTATCCATCCATCCATCCATCCCTCCCTCCATCCCTCCCTCCCTCCCTCCCTCCATCCATCCATACATAGTCATTGTTGATCCTACAATTAACATCACAGACAGTGTAGCCAAGGTGATGTGACCTTGTTACAATTACTTGTTACATTTCCTTCATTTCCCATGGGAAATGATTGGAAGCCAATTCTCTTAAAGGGCCCATACTGATACTTACCATTGAGAAGCCTACTAGGCTCCTCTATGTACTCACCTAGATTCACCTCCAATGCAAGACTAATGTTTTGTCTATGAGAGAATCTTGGAATTAAACCTATCAATAAACCAAATTGGAAGGCCTTCAAAATCAACTATATCAAAAGATATTTGCCCAGATAACCATGGCATGCACTGCCCCCATACCTACTCTATGCCCTCCTCTTCTAAAAAATCTGAAATCTGTCTATAAGTGGGGTTAAAGACAGTTTGATTACCCTTTTATTTAGGGTAAAAAACCCATGCATTTCTCCATAGGAAAAAACCCAACAGTAATTACCATGTCACAGCCATCAAAGTACACCTTAAATGTAAATTCTATTACATGGATAGCTTTGTCTTGCTTTTTGTCTCACTATATGACTAATTTTTAGGGGTTCAGTTGTAACAGAAATAGGGCTAAATGACAGGTTTTGATGGTCTATGCAAATTCTTGGAATCTAAATATAAGAAAAACATACCCCATGAAATGTTCTTTCATCATTTATCAAAAGATTTTCATGTAAATAGAAATATGACTCATGGGGTCTTTGAAGGGTGTGATAGGGCATATGCTGTGTAATGGAATAGTCTTTGGGTGGTGCATGTAATCTGCTAGAGGCCAAAATAGCAATTGAAACTTGGTAATCATAAGAAACTCGGCTAAGGGCTAGTAGACAAGAGGTCAGAAAGGTGGTGTCAAAAGCCCTTGCCTCGTTTGATAACCATATACATCCACCATCCTTCACACAATCAAGGAAATAAACTCAGAATCTAAGTACTTTTTTTTTCGTCTGGAGTGAGAAATGGGGATGATTATATCAAGCACCCCAACCAACAATCCTGCCTGATGGACCCGTTAATGTAATTCCTTACAAAAATATCAAAATAATGCTGAGCTATAGTCTTTCATGAGCGCCATGTACAGGTCTACGATCAGGCACTATACATTGGACAATGCTGTAAGTATAAAGCTTACAAATTGAAGGTTATCTATGCCAATATTCCCTTCCTTCAATCCTGTCCAATGATGATGGCATTGTTGCTGAAAGTGCAAGATATATTGCAAGATTGACTATGGTGAATGTTAAATGTACAACCAGGATATGCCAAGCTTTTTCAATTTGTCTTAATCAAATAAGCATCATTGTGTCTTCAGGAAAAACATCAAGGGGCTCTGAGCCTGCCAGTCAGAATTGAAGTTAGAGTCGCTTATATGATGAGCCCCTTTTAACACTCCTGTAGAAAAGAAATAACTGCTCAGATTCTGAGCTCCCTCTATTATGGTGTGAAGGGCAGTGGATGGATACAGTGATATCAGATATAAATGTTGGGGGCATGAGGACTATGCTCAACATGAATTAACTTTCTATGGCTCTTTCAGAGGAACATGGATGATATCAGAGTACAAGCAAGTCCATGTATAGATTTTAAGGTGCTCTCCAATATATATAGAAAAATATCCTTGCTGAGTGAGCTGTCCCACTACATTCTTTTATTTCATATTTTACAGAGGGCCATTCTGACCATACATGTTCTAATTGCTGCATCATATTTTCTATTTGGGTTCACCCCAACACTAGAAAAGCCTTATCAGATCACAGATCAAAAGTTTCAAATCAATTATGAATTTTTTCCTTAATAAAACCTAAAAAATAGGGTTTTTGGCCATGGTAGCCATCTTGGGATTTTCTGATAATTTCAAAAATAGATCTGTTTAGTGTGGTATTTTTTCCTACAGTATTTGAATATGAAATTGTGTCCAAAAAAGCAAGGAGGAATAAAATATGAATTTAAAATGAAAAAATTTATTATTTTTGGAGGGGGCATACGGGGGTTACGAATCTCAAATTTCAAAACAGGTGACAGATTCTTGTTTCTCAGGATGGATAGCATCTTTTTAGTTGGTTGCAGGTAGTTTGTTGCCATTTTGACTAAATAACCTCCCCCCCCCCCTAATTATAGATTGACTGTCAGGATAAGAAATAGGTAGATGGCGTTTTCTTAAGTTCAGAGAAACTCTAAGATGAAGTTCTGACTCACTTGCGCCATGTTTGGTTACGAGTAAAATAAGGTCCCGGTCCTCTTCATACGTCCAATTTCCATACCGGAGATCTTCCGCCATGGAGTTTATATATCTGTAATGCAAAAATGTATTAAGTCTGTCTGTATAGTGTCATCATTTAAACTTAATTGATGGCCTACAGTTAAAAGAAATATGAGAGGCTCGATGTAATTACCTCTCACAAAATTTTAAAAATATGAGCAAATTAAGAGGCAGGAAAAGAATATCAAGAGGTGTAACCATACCCATGTACATGTAAATGTGTACAAGACTGAACCCTATCTTTAGACAATCCGTAACCTTGATATTACCTTTCTCGACACTGTATAGCATTGCGTTCAGGAATGAATTCTTGAACCTTGGTCCAATCCTTGCCGTAACAATGTATCGCAGACAGGAGTTTCTGTAGGCAAAACAAGAAGTGAGAGACATGGTCATTGGGGAGTCTATTTAAGCAAATCGATAGTATGTAATCACAGAAACGTTATGCCCATGTACGCACTGTGTAGAATAAATCATAATAATACATTTCTTGAAGATGGGTGAAGCCTGAATTTTAGCACTCCCGGGATGTGTGAGATACAAAAAAAACTCGTCTTAGGCCACACCAAAAAAAATAAGTTGGTCTACGGATTTTGGTTTTGAAAAAAAGGTGCGAGCAAGCGAATTTTCTTTTTTTAAGATTTTTTTGCCATCCAATGGATTTATTGCTGGAAAAGTGAGGCAAGCAAAAAAATTTTATTTAAAAAAAAAAATTTGCCAAACATCACAAAGAGAAAACTTGTAGAAAGTAAGGGAAATCCATAGACGAGATTTTCTTCAAAGAAAAAAAAATTGTATTTCCGGAAATATGGAGAGGGATCTCCGTAGACCAACTTGTTTTTTTGGTGTGGCCTTATCATCGATCCAATTTTCCTCTTTTGTTTTCGCATGAGTCAATTTTTACTTCCCTTAATAATGAAGGATATGTAGTAAGTCGGCTCGTATCATTAGTTTAATTGTTTAGATATTTTTTACGAGTGCTTGTCCACTATTCAGACTCACCATGTCTTCGTCTGTTGTCCAACGGCCCTTTTTGGTGGTCTGTGAGATAGTCTTCCACCGCTCTTCACACTGCTCTATGGTACGGCCTTCCATCATCATGGCCACTAATCACGACAAAAAAAAGAGAGAATCACATTCATGTGTATATTTCACCAGTGTAGCATATGATTGCAAGCAGGATGAAATACAGGTTCAGGAGAATTGGTCTGATTGAGGGTTATCCCTTGTTGCTTTAGTCAGAGCTGTTCACAATTCCATTTAACCAGTAGTGGTCATGAAGAAAATTTTTAAAAAAAGTGGGACTTCTATGTTGATATATCATTCTTAAGATAATCATTAAAAATAGATGTAATCTTAAGGTGTTCAATCTGGGCAGAATAACAAAACCTGCAGGACTGAATGACCTGCGAGGGGGAAAAGTTTTCGTAAAGACCTAGACTCGCCATCAAATCAATGGTGCATCATGTCGAACAATGAGCATGATGTACTCCTTCATTAGCGGCCAAGAAGTTCACACAATAACAGGCCACATACCTTGATGCCATGGGACATGTTTATCAACAGTAAGGTTATCCACCATTTCTTTGAGCACCTCGTCCTCCTCCGGCAACCATTTGCCCGTGCACAGACTCGGGGATAACTTTGTCTGGAAGCGCTGCAGGCACTGAAACGCTGTCCTGTGTGTCTGGAACAGGAAAGAATAGGCTCTTTTATATTATGTACATTTAAGCAGTTTATTTCTCCTTTCAAGAAGTCCCATGTTTCATTTCTCATGATAAAACGATAGCTAATTAAGCACCACAGAGTACTGTATTTGTGAGTTCCTCGCTACTGTTACACTAATGCATTACGATGACACATTGATTATTAAGCAGTAAGCACCATGCATTCCTTAACCCTTTACCCAAGTATCGTTAATGCATTGGTTCATTATACCCATAGGGACTATCTAAACTCCATTAGGTTTGGCATGATGCATGAATGCAGCCCTGGTAAGTTTCTTGCCAAGCCTGCATCCATGCAACATGACCAATGGGCATGCAGCATCAATGCAGTATCTGCCTTAAAAGTATTTGCCTTATCTAATACTTACCCCAAGATGTTGTGCGATGGTGGCCCAGTCACAGAATTTATTATTACACGCAAGTTGATAGAGTTGTTCATCCTCCCAGGATTGCCACGCATTGCGCTGTATGTCGGGATGGACAAGGTTACACCACACCTGCCGCAGGTACTGCTCGCTGTACTCACCTACGAACTGGGTACATAAAATAACTCAATAAGGCTTAATTCATCTTACGGTTCTAAATTCCAATTCATATGTCTATTCGGCACCCAACGTTAATAAAAATGAAGATGCTTATGCCAGATCAAACTTGCCGTTTTGGGCCATAACCCATATCTAGAGTCTAAAAATGGTAGCCTCTCGTTCGCGCACCGGGGTTTACATTATGTGCACCTCTACACCGCCCTGAGTGGCTTATAGTAGTGTTATATAAGACATGCTACTTAAACATGATGGAGTAATACCCAAATTAAGAGTTCCTAAATTTATCTGGTACTCACATCTACAGCTACTATCTTCATCCAGTCGATCTGGTCCATGCGTTCTTTGTCATCGAGTTTACAATATCTATATTCTTCAGGCAAATATCTAAATTCAAACAGAAGAAAAATCATTCATGAGAAATCGCATGTTATATGTTAATCATTTTGCCATTTAATCACGGTTAATATCAGATATACATAGATTCTGCTAAAACGAGATTTTGTTGGTAACTGTGAGGCAAGGGAAGGGCCATAGCTGAAAGCACATAATTTCTCCATTCCTTTTCTAGTTAGGCATTTGAATACCGTGGAGGACTGTCTTTTCATGGGAGTTATGGCTTAACAATATGGTCCATTAGAAACTAACTTGAGTCTCGTTATGTCCTTGTCCAGTTCTTCAATCCTACTCTCGATCCGCATCCTCTCTTCGGGTGAACACGGCAAACCCAGCTTTTCTATTTCTAACTCTTTTCTGTAATCATGAAAAGGTCAATTAGAGGATGAACATTTTAACATTTCCAGGCAGATAGTAGATTAATGCATCATGCCCATTGATCACAACGATGTACAAATGCAGCCCTATGCTACAGTGCTATATTCGTTTACTATGTAGATGCTAAAGGGTTGATACACTCCTGTCCCTTTGCATGATGCAGCAATCATGTGCAGGATCAGGAAAAATCCATGCCAAAATGCACATATGCATTAGCAGCTAAAAAATCCTTTGTACAAAATGATCAGTAACTCCTAAAATTATGAAAGGCAATTAAATATAAACCACATGGTTTATCATTTAAAAAATCTTCTTTTTTTTTTAATTTTTTTTTTCTGTAGCTTAGTGTGGGTAGGACCTACATCACCTAGCCTAGTCGAAAATATCATTTAAAAAATCTGAGCATCCACGCGGAAACTTGACTACACACCTGTTCATGAGTGGCTGCATCTGTCGCTTGAGACCATCCGCGCACACAGCCTCCACCAGCTTTTTAGACAGCTCCTCCGTCCCTGTGCAATATATGAGGTCAGTGAAAGATTATATCATAACACATATACATATACTTGAATCGAGAAAATCAAATATTGATTCATATAAGAAACTATCTTCAATATAATTTCAATACATCAATATTGTGTCAATAGGTACAGCATGAAATGGACTAAAAGAAACACTTACATAGCTTTGGCTGCTTCTCGTATGGGTCGAATTCAAGTTTCTTCAGAAGCGTATCTGAGTTTCCAGGAGGGACCTGAAGAACAAGCTTGATATTTAAGTACAATACGAAAATAGTGCCACGATAAGAAGTGAACTACCATAGACTTGTCCCTACAAGCAGGGTATACATAATGGTCTTAGGTCTGATATTATGAAGGATGGGGCTGGGCTCATGTAGTAAGCGACAGGCCTAAATCATTGCAAAAAGGTTAATTGATTGGTGCAAATTTCGATAGGCTCAATTGGAAAGGTGATATTCAGGAATTTTAAACGTTTTATACATATGTGTGCCTTTTAGGAGGACAATAAATAATACATTAAAATCCACTAAATCATAAAACCCTCTGCCATATTATTCGAAGTCTATGTTTAATATGTGATAAAAAAAAAACACACACAAAAAAAACACAATAGAATCTGCTCACCATTCCTCTCACATCCTTGAAGTAGGGGTAGGAGAAATTCCGCGCTGGTTTATTCTTCTTGGATGAGGAGGTTTCTCTCATGTCATTCTCTATCGCATCCTCCAAAGTAGACTGTGAGTACATCAAGTGGGAAATAGTGAAAAATGTGTCATAAAACGTGTAATCGTATATTTAGGAATACTGTATGAAGGAGCAGACAAGGCAATGTGAAAGCACTTTAAAAGGGCAGAACTTCGACATTCCTGAGATTGTGGCTATACCCGGTAGTTATCTTAGTTGTAAATTGTAAACAAAATATTGCAAAACCCAGTATAATTCAGTCGGAAAATGTTACTGATCAATGAAACTCTCAACTTCTAAAATGGAATCAGGGATGTAAGTCAGGCATGGGCAAAAATCAGGAAGCCATATATTTACTTGATATAAAAGCTTTCTATTTTTCTAAACAGCCCTCCTTACCACTCATATAAGGAAAAAACATGTCATTCAAAATTTTCAGAAATCAGGAAATCCTGATAAAACCTGAAGACTTACGTCCCTGTGGAATGGATACATCATCTTGAATAATGCCACACATCATAGAAGAGATGGAATAGAAATAGTGTGTCTGTATGAGAAATAATGGCGTTACCTGTCGGTCTCTGTTGTGGCTAAGGGCAAGTCGAAGCCGCTTGAGGCTCTCAGCTAACACATCTTGGTATGCACGATTCAGAGCGAGACATGTCTCAGGAGTGTGTGCCAGACCGCCATCGTGTGTCTGAATCAAAATGGCTGCTTCCCCAACCTGCAAACAACATTGGTGATTCGTCAATTAATTTCATTAATGAATGTCTGTAGTTAAATAATAGATGTCTCTAGTTGAAATATAGATTCATCAAAATGTATTTTTATCATGTCTAATACCGTAAATTAAAGTATCAGATTTAATATCTGGTATTGTGGTGAACTATAAGCCCTTCAGATTTTCTATCACAACCAGAAATAATGGATCAAAAGTATGACTAAGCCAACGCTTATCGCTCTAAATAAAGACAACAAGTACCTTCTTTTCCTCTTCATCCTCTGCTATTGTGCTTTCTTCTGGAAAGAAATCTCAAACATTAGTTTCATGAAAAAATTCCTACATTCACTGCCTCAGTAGTTAGGCCCATGCTATGATATACCGGTAGGCGGAGGGGCCAAGGTCTGAATATTTAAAAAAAAAAATAGCACTACTGGTACGGTTACCTTAGTCTAGATCTGAAAGGGGCATGAAAATTTTCGCATCTCCGCCATAGCGGTGTCCAAAAGTTCTGACCGCCATCAATGGGAATGTAAAAATATGTGCATAGATCTATCCAGTATCGATTCAAAAACTCACTATCCCCTGGGCCCTGTTGACAGATAATGACCACTCCCTATTAAAATTCATATTTGCCAAATTAAGGTTCTCGAAAGCGTAGCACTTTCTCGCCTCCTTTCGCGGAGTTGCCCAGGTTCCGGTCAAAATCGCGGTATGGCATGTTTGTTTGCAATTGTGATTAAAACTTTAATGTTGCCTTTCTACATGAAACATTGGGGTAACATTGTCAATTTATAACTGCAGCAGGATACGGATGTTGCTGCTACTTTGTAATTATACGGCTGATTGAGGTTACGCGATGCTGTATTAACGCCCACGCACTGGCAGAATTCCGGTCCGGGGCCATTGGCCAGACCAGGTCACATGACTGACCTACTTATGGTAATTAGCAGGAATCCTCCTCAAACAGAGTGTATTATGGGAAACCTCAATATGGCCTATTGGTGCAAACAAACATGTCATATGATACCGTGATTTTGACCGGAACCTGAGCAACTTCGCGA
The DNA here is from genome assembly GCA_949317995.1 of Acholoe squamosa. Classification (NCBI taxonomy): domain Eukaryota; kingdom Metazoa; phylum Annelida; class Polychaeta; order Phyllodocida; family Polynoidae; genus Acholoe; species Acholoe squamosa. Next base: position 24,237,237 of record OX439046.1, read on the forward strand.
AAGGAGGCGAGAAAGTGCTATGCCTTCGGGAACCATATTCAGGGATGAAAGTCACAAAGCATGAAAATCCCTGGAATGGGGCAATATCAGCCCAAAAACCTGGGTTTTTATGAGAATGTATAGGGCCTGGGAGCTTCAAAATCCCTGAAATCAGGGAAATCCCTGAAGACTTCCATCCCGGACCCTGCATATTAAACTTAAAGATGGCGAATGCACAAAGGTGAATGTGGGACCGATGGCCCTAGGGACAGTTGGCCCGGGACTGATGGCCCCAGAAAATGAGACTGACGGCCCCACTTTTGGGACTGATGGCCCACTTTCAAATTTGATGCCCCTATGTATAATATGATCAAATAATTCACATATTTGTTATAGAATGAATGTTTACATGATGTTGACTGCTTATGGAGTATGTTTGGTGTATTTTAGCACAAGTTTGGAGGTGTTAGAGCCACAATAACCAATGCCTACCCACTGAGGCAGTGTGTGTAGCCCTGTGGGGTGGGTGCCTGGGGATTGGCTATGACACCTTTCAGCTTGCATGTTATTGCATGTTATTGCTATGTCATTAATAATGAATTTAATTGTGTTTATGTATGGATTCAATATAGAAAGCATTGACGGCGGGAGGCGTTTTTTTACGCGGTCACAACCGCATTTCTTGTTAATTTTTTCAACATTTTTTCTTAATTAATAATTATCTTTTTTTCATATACTGGTAATTTTCAATCAAATGTAACATGGAAAGTGTCATAGCTATAGATATGTCCTGAAAATTTCAAGTTAATCCATTGAAAATTAACAATTTTATTGATAAAATAGTGTTTATCTGCTGAATTCACATCACAAAAACTGAAACATGTTTTCTACCATTTCTATAATGCTACCGGGGTACTTGCCTCAGAATTTCAGACACTATTTTTCTTATATCTCTGGTTCTAGGTAAGATAGAAACTTAATTCAAAAAGTTTTGTAAAATGTCTCAATGAGCTTGATTGATTGTGACTAAAAATATCTTTCTGTTTTCATTTTAAAAAAATTGTTGAAGTGCCTATGACATAGATATGCATGATTAATGAAGATAGGTGATAGATGTGGGATGGACCCTGGTTTAAAAGTTGGGGCCATCAGTCTCATTTTCTAGGGCCATCGGTCCCACTTGGGGCCATCGGTCCCCAGGGCCATCGGTCTCTAGGGCCATGGGTCCCGGTACCCACAAAGGTGAGCACTCCCAGACTCCAGAGTCCCTCTACAACTTGACAGAAGGAAACCCCACCTTCAGGGAAAGGACTTCGACTGGAAGCAGGAGTATTGCTGATATAGGATGGTTGGTCATCTTCAGTCTCCTCTCCTCTCTCCTCATCATCTTCCTCACTCTCCTCTGCATCTGAAGCCTCCCTTTCAGCCTGCAGTGCCTTGTAAATCAGTGCAATATCTCTGTTCAATTTCTGGCTTTCTGTTGAAGCACCACCAGTGTCACTGGACGTGGAGGGTTGTTCCTCCATCATTAGAAATAAATAATTACAGCGGGTGAGTTCGCCTTTTCTCTGCTTTCTTTAAAGCCCCACTTCTCAAACTTCTGCTAGTGCTACACCAAAACTGCTCAATTATCGCCCAGCTTCGCTGGTTTCAGCTTACAAACATCGGAGTAGCACTCTTCTAGCAGAGCGCCATATTATATAATTCAACTATGGCCTGTTGAGGGATCTGCATGAAGAGCGTCACAGTAGATGAGCACGCCCAGATCCAGCGTGAGAAATCCAACATGGCCGCGCCCATGAACTCGCAGCCGGCTTGGATTGTTTGTTAACTTTACAGCATTTATATCAATTGTTCAGTACTCAAACAAAGAGAAATCGATCATAAGGACTGTACCGACTGTTGTACGATATTTAGACGGGTATTGGCTAACATTCATAGATTTAGAAGAGAAAAACACTGGACCAAGTGTCACTGGTGGGCAACGTTGGCGCCGGGTTCCGAAATTTCGGCGAAAACAAATCAGAAGAAAGCACAATCAATAGTAAGTCATTCGATTTTGGACCACAAATCTATCCAATTCCATTGTATCATAGGGATTCCTTTCATTTATGATATACATGAGTCGTTTTAGGCCAACTAAGCCTAGATCTATTCTCTCTAAAGCCTCTCAGACTAATTAAATTTTATTAAATTAACTTCACTAAGGTAGGTACATCAGATGGAAAATACATTCTTCTGCATATGTTTTGAAAGTTACCAGAACACAAGGATGTGTAGATGGCATAGAACATGCTTTTGGAATTTTTCAAAAATTCCTACCGGTTCCAGATATATTCAAGATTTTCTTTTCTGAAATGGTGGTAAAATGTCTTATGGGAGAAGGGGGATTAGTTGTGACCTTTTGTATCAGGAATGGTAGGCTCATATCCTATAAACAAGTGAATGATTATCAGAAAAATGTCCATAATATTCATTTAAATTAATGTATTCAAGTAATTTAAAAAAAGCATATCTCTGCCGGCAAGCCACAGACACATTTATTTTTGTTTGACCTAATTATGTGACCTAGATATTCCAATTAATCAAAACCAATGACCTAATTAGCAATGATCAATCATAGAATGGATTTTTCAACGAAATTAGGTTGAAAATAATAATAAAGATAACAAACATGATCTCTTATGTATGCAGTTCTGCACACAGTTACACCTTTAGGATTTCTGGATACCCATAATGGATTAATTAATTACATACTTAATGACTCTTTAAGTAGCTAAATGAAGATTTAAACAGAACCTGGAATTTTCAGAGCAAATTTCATGTGGATCAAAAGAAGCCACACACTAACATGACACATCGCTGGAAAGGGCAGATATCACAGGGCTGCTTTTTCTGGGTTTCATCAAGGTTATTTGATAATAAGTTATTCATTTTGCAAAAGCACAGAGATAACACACTTCAAATTAACCTAAATCAGTGTCAGAAATATTTTTTTTTCTTCTATAAATTTCTTAGAATATGAAATGAAGTGTGCTTTTCCAAATAATAGGACAATTTTGATGATATACCCAATTAAAATGTGTTTAATTAATGAAAGGAAAGTCCATGTTATTTGGAGGTGGTTCTAGACTGGGTCACATGAAATGGCCTCAGAAATGAGGACAGATGCACAGTGGCGCCACCACAGGGATGTGATGTACCTAACTAAGGAAAATGTGGGCGATATTAGGGAGTACTTATCTTTGAAGCTTGGGGGTGGGGGGGCAAAATAAACCACAATCCTCTTGGGGGGGGGGGCAGAAAAATTCAATATTGGATTAGTGAACCAACCTGCGAGTTACTACAGAAGAAAAGGGGGGAGCAGACAAAAATTTTAGACCCCTCCACCACTAGCCTGACTGTGTAGGCCTACAGTACAGGCTACAAATTCGCTGAGACGAAAAGTCTGGTAACCTTGGTGACATGCTGACGTCGGCAGACCGGAAGCCGGGGACAAAGTGTTTCTCAGCGTTGGGTGCTCCCTTTTACGTACCGGTATCATAATAAAATGACTACACTGGAGCCCTGCACATTATTTTCATCCAAATTATGGGCAACATACTGCACGAATCTTTTATTTATGCACACTGTGTCATCTTCTTTGTCATTACATCTTGCCCTGTAACTTAGGACACTTTAAAAGCCACATATTTTGAGATTCAGAACTTTAAATGATGCGCTCAACACTGAGGGAGACAAAATTGTCCCCACACAAAATGGTGCGGTCCGTGCGCACATGACACATTACCCTAGCAACGTGCTAGGCACCGTGGTTACCGTCCGCATGAATGAAATGGCATCATGCTTTTTTCGAGCATTTTTGACCCCACTCGTCATGTTTATAATTTGTAATGCTGAAGGTATATGAAAAATTAATCCTGTCATGCAGGGCCAACCCCCCCCCCCCGCCCTGCATGACGTCATACGGTCATTTGTACACAGGCCGTCACAGCCCCTAGTCTAGACTTGTTTCGTTCAGGTAACGATACCTACCCTAAATCTACCCTATCCTAAATATTTTATCATTTGAGGATGGAAAAATGTTCTCATCCCACGTGATGAATTCATGTCAAAACATTTTAAATTCAGGATCAGTCATTAAGATAATTCCCTACCTACGGTAGGCCACACCAAAAAAATAAGTTGGTCTACGGATTTCCCTCTCCATATTTTTGGAAGTACAAATATTTTTTTCTTTGACAAAAATCTTGTCCACGGATTTCGCTCGCTTCACTTTCTACAAGTTTTCTCTTTGTGATGTCTGGCAAATTTTTTTTTTAAAATAAAAATTTTTCGCTCGCGTCACTTTTCCAGCAAGGAATCCATTGGACGTCAAAATATTCTTAAAAAAAATTTTAAAAAAAAAATGCGCTTGCTCGCACCATTTTTTCAAAACCAAAATCTATCTAGACCAACTTTTTTTTTTTTGGTGTGGCCCTACCCTCACTTTTTTTTAACCCTGTTACCTGAACGCAACCATTTTTTTTAGGCCTTATGGACCAATGGCTACTGCCTATTCGCCCTAGATCACCCCTGAAACTTACAAGACTTACAAAATAACAGGCTCTTTGTTTTAGGTAACATGCTGAGAAAAATATTGTGTGGGGTAGGTCGGATCCCTATTTTTTTTCAATGCCACAATGAGGCGAGCTTTTTTTTCTTTGAAATTGTAGAGAGGAAGGTAATGGAGATGTTACCAGATACTCATGAATCAGTCAAATACAGCATTTTTCAATGCAATAGGCCCTAGTGAAAAAATCCGATAAGTGCTACCTTTTTGTTAAGCATGTGAGAACAGGGTATCTGAAGCACACACCGTTTTTTTTTTGTGCTTCAGCTTATGATAAACAGATATTTGCCTCTTTCTAATAGTAATCAGCAATGTCTGACGATGAGAGAGAGTTTATCATCCCGCGGCGTTCACGGGGAGTCCTTCACTATGGCAGTCTGGAGGAGCAGGAGCGCGCTCGACTTGCAGGAGGTGGTGCTGGATCGCTCGCTGAGGATGCCATCAAAACTGGCATACAAGCAGGGAATATCAACTTTACAGATGGTAACTATCTGTTCAAATAATTGTATATGTCATCATAAGTAGCGTGTTGCTTACCATTTAAGCATCAAGTATATTCTCTTCCCATATTGCAAGTATGCTTCAGCGATGAAGATTGTAGGCTTGTTGTAGGGTTAGAAACCATTTCTAGCGGATGTATATATCAAAAGTTGTGTATTTGCTTGTCCGATTTGAATGTCCAGGAATGAACCCTCTTCATCAAACACTGTAATTATAATTATCTTTCCTATCATCATCTTAGCTGAGGCCATGGACTTTGATGATGAACCAAGCAGCAGTCACCAAGAGCTACTAGAAGGTTTTGAGCGTCGTAAAAGGGTAGGTGTGCCATTAAGTATACGTTGAATAACAGGGAATATGAACATTACCATCTATAGAAGGACAGCAACAACGGATTTGTTGGAAGGGACGGGAGGGGGACGACACTTCAGAGGCCTATACTTCAGGGGAATTATTTTCACTTTAAGAGGGGTAAAAAAAAAGAGAGGGAAAAAAAAACAGTTGCCATAAATCAAGATGCGAAAGTATTTTCTAGACCATTGTAGCGAGGGGCTAAGCTAACCAATGCACACTATTTAGGGAAGTTTAACAACAAGAAAACAACATTTTCTCTTAGTTGACTGTGCATAATCTTTCAATTCAGGCACGTCAAATCCAAGTATCTACAGATGATGGAGAGGTCAAGGCCCACCTCAGACAGCTTGGAGAACCAATATGTAAGTCATGCCCGGGAAGTTGTGCAAATTACCATTATTGTACGCAATTGATAAAGTTGTTTCATTAGAGAAATCTGAGTGCATTATTAACATCATAGCCATCTAGTTTATTGGAAAAGGTCATTACAACTGATATTAAAGGGAACAAATTGGAGGTGGGGGATATGGAAACCCCACTTTTTGGGTCATCAAATTTGGGTTTTATAATTAATAAGATTCTCAAAACTCCCGATAGCGGGTGCCAAAAATGGGATAAAATATTCATAATCAAATTGTTCATTAGAAAACAAACCCACGTCTACATCACAGAAAATGTTTTGTTTTTAAGGTATATTTGGGGAGGGGCCCGCAGACAGACGAGAGCGGCTACGGCAGATATTGGCCAGGTTGGGGAAAGACGCGGTTCAAGAAAAGAAAGAGGAAGAAGAGTCAGCAAAGAAGAAGGAGCAAGCAACACATACCTGGTATCACGAGGGATCAGAAAACCTGAAAGCAGCGCGTCTTTGGATTGCTGAATACTCCCTCCCAAGGTCAGTTACAAACTTGAAGGAGATTCACCGTTTGATATACTTGTGTTCATCTGATTTTATGACTGGGAATGGAGTGAGCCTGCATATTCGTCACTACCCCGCGAGAGAGTAGACAAAGTGTCTCTCTACCTTCTGGACTACCCCTTTCAAATGATATCCCTCAGAAAATTCTACTACCGTTAGGTGTCACAAACTACTGCATATCTTATTACAGATAAAATAAATTTGGTTAATTACCAGTAATGAATGTTTACCTTTTGTGTCCTACACAGGGCACAGAAGAGGTTAGAACAAGCAAGGGACGAGTCAAATATGCCCATGGCACAGAAGAACGCTAGAGCCCAGGAACTCCACAAAAATGTTCGGGTAAGTAACTAAGAAAAATTGGCAAATGATTTTTCCTCTGCTTTACACTGTGAGGATTGATGATTCTTATTAAAAAGCATTCCAATTCTTTATTCTCACAGTATTTCTGGTAGTTTCCCGGTAGTCACTGAAGGTTCTTTTTAAACTTTTAATTGTCCCTTTTCAGTCTGTATCAATAGAGTGTAGTCAAATCGGTGACCTTCGACCTCTGACATCATGCCGGTTTAGTCCCAACAGTGAGATCCTAGCCACCACTTCCAGGTGAGTTCATATAAACAGATATGATTCGTAGACAGGTTTATCTATGCAATATTTTAAATAAATGTGCTTTTAATCTTTTAGTTAAATGCCATGAGTCATTAACATGAACATGTCAGTTCTTTAAATTTAATTTACAAGTCTCATTTTCATTGCCTATAGGACCAAAAAGAGAGTTTTGGTGAATATTTACCTTTTTTCTGTATTAACATGAACTGGAATTATACCCTAATGATTTATGAATTCAGTACTTTGTTTTATTTTGTGCAGGAGTGGATTGTGTAAACTGTGGTCAGTGCCAGAGTGTGAGGAGATCTGTATTCTGAGAGGTAAGTGTGAGAACCTGTACAATGTATAAAGCTAATTAACTGTGCGCCATTTGCCTTAAGTGCTGGGTACATGTAGAGATAGGGAATTTCTTACTATTATCTTTTCATTATGATTTTGCATTTTCTACACTCTACCCAAGATTCATAAACCTAATGTACCGGGTAGACCAATTGTATCAGCTTGTTCAGGACCCACTGAAAAGATAAGCTCCTATGTAGACAAGATTATTAAACCCCTAGCAGCCAATTTGCCTAGCTACATTAAAGACACCACGGCTTTCATCAACATCATTGAAGGCATACCAAGTCTGGATGAAGATGATTATCTACTAACAATTGACGTGTCGGCCCTCTACACGAGTATACCACACAGTGAAGGCATAGCAGCCGCAGTTTTCTTCCTGAACCAAAGAGTACAGCAGGTCCCACATACTTTCATCATTGCAAAGTTCATCTACATCATCCTCACATCCAATGCCTTCATGTTTAATGATAAACCCTACATGCAAACACACGGCACGGCCATGGGTACTAAAATGGCCCCGAACTATGCGAATCTCTTCATGGGCCGCTTGGAACAACACATTCTTGACTTCTCCCCGGTCAAACCAAAATGTTGGTACCGCTACATTGACGACATCTTCACCATCATCAAAGGTAAAAGAGCTGCTGAATCTTTCATGGCCTACATCAATTCCTACCATGACTCCATAAAATTCACTTGTGATATGAGTCTACTAAGTGTAAACTTCCTGGACACAACGGTCTTTGTCAGAGAGGACGGCACTCTACGTACACGCCTCTACACGAAACCCACAGACGCACATACTTATTTAAATTACCACAGTTACCACCCATTGGCATTAAAAAAGTCTATTCCATACTCACAACTCCTCAGAGTGAGAAAAATCGATGCAGATATCGAGGACTTCGAACGAGACAGTGCAAAGGTGGTCTCCAACTTTCGTAGCCATGGATACCCCAACAAGTTGCTACAGGTTGCTAGGATAAAGGCCCGCGCGGCGGAACGTGACAACCTATTACGTAATGACGTCATACGCACTGGCCGCAACGTTGTCACCTACATCACGGATTATGCACCCAAACATCTCCTGATCGCCAAAATCCTACGGGACAGCCAACCCCTCTTAGAAGCTGACCCCATACAAAATGAAGCCCACCCACCCAGGGTTGGCATCACATACCGTAAGTCTAATAATTTGAAGAGTAAGCTGGTACACACCCAACACCCCCACAACAAACTAGATCCCGGATCATACCGGTGTGGCAACTGCACCTACTGCCATCGGGTCAATGTCACACGTACCATTACCAGCACCTCCAATGGAAGAACATTAAATATCGTGGGCCACAATGACTGCACATCACATCATGTAATATATGTGTTGACCTGCACTCGCTGTTCAAAACAGTATGTTGGTCAAACCTCCTACCCAGCTAAGGTCAGACTCAGCAGCCATCTCAGCAGCATCCGGAACATTTTGAAACCCAGTGACTACCCAAAAGACACACCCATCACTGATCATTTCAGGGATGACAGGGGATGTGGTGTGGCCAAAGTTAGTGTCACTATAGTTGACAGCACCCCCAAAAATACTAACGAATTACTGCGCCTAGAAGAAGCCTGGATAAGGCTCCTTAATACTTGGCACCCCTTAGGTCTTAACAATAAGGCCTAATCATGTCTGTGACCTGTCACATCTGTGACAAAGTACTGTTATCACTCAATGCCGCCAGACGCCACTTCACCCTACTACATGGCCCTAGCAAGGTAACTTGCAACCATTGTGGACTACATTTTAGTCGGAAGGCCAACTTGAACAGACATGTAAGACGACAGCACCCAGACCTACCTATCTCAGCTGGCCTAAGTTATGACCCAATACCAATAGTGACACCACAGGCCAATAAGGTACTTTCACCAGTGAAGCAGCAAAAGAGGGAGCCTACCTTGTATAAACCTTTGGCCAACAACCACACTCCTAAAATTAAATTTAGGGTGATTCCCGGTAAACCTAATGTGTTCCCAAATACACCCAAGATGTACAGTGCTGTTGACAACCCCAGACCTGTGAGGGCGACCAACAAGATAACGAGCCATCAACCAACAACTCTCATACACCCCAATTCAGTCAAGCTACCTACACCAGTTCCAGTTTGGGTACATCATATACCAAATGCAACTCATAAGGACACAGACACTGTAAAACCCAACACACCTCTGCAGGATGAGACCCCACTGCCACCCTACAGTACCATTGACCTAGAAACTGTTAGTGACTTGAATCTCCAGGTGGACATCCGTAGCCTACCCATGAAAGCTAATGGTTTTGGGCTAACTGACTTCATTCCACCTCCAGAAAGACTTAAACATTCTCCAGTCATTGAGTGGGTCGATATACCCACGCCCGATGAAGAATTCCCACCAGTAGACTTCAGCTGCCTTGAATTCCCAAATGAACTATTCACACCCACAAAACCTGTGATGTCTCGAGAGGATAGGATGCTTTTTAATCCAAAAATATGAACATGTCTGTGATTATTCATAAAAACACTATTGTGCCCGATGATGTTAGCAGAGTATATTCCTCTCTATTGTACACACCAGTTGATCTACTGTTAATACTACAATTTTATGTCCAAGGGCTAAACCTCAAATGTTTTTTTATATTCCCATGAACCGTTTATTGTCAATTATATTTGTCAAAGGGTTACTCATTTCAAGAGTCATTTATATTTATATTTAAATGTTATTGTTGAAATTCCTTCTTACATGGTTGCCATAGAAAAAAACATGGTAATTACAAATGACTCCCTACTGTACCTCACATGATAATTCAGTAATAAACCTAACCCTGACGAAGGCCTGCAAGACGGCCGAAACATGTTGGTTCTTTAAAATTCAAAATCACAAGTCTCCTTTTTATTCATACGGCACACCGAGTGAGTTTTAGGGAATATCTTCCTTTTTTCGATTTTGCATTATATGTTTAATAGATTAACTATGAGAGTTAATTGGGTTTTATCAATTTTCTCTATTCCTTTATAGGTCACACAGTAGATGTAAGCTGCATCACCTTCCACCCGCAGGCCACGCTGACGCTCGACACCGGCGCCTGCTGTATGGCCTCCTGTGCACAGGATGGCTCCGTCAAACTGTGGAGTCTGGAAAGGTCTGTCATTTCAAAAACATGTTTTTATAATTCAGATGTTTCCTCAATCGTTGGATTACTCCATTTCTCAACAGTTAGTTTTGAAGAAGGATCTAAGTTAAATTCTAGTAGGAATTAATGTGAGCGTCCAGAAGAGGATACAGTTTCAGTAGGTAAAGATAAACCTAGTTGAAAGTTTCTCTATCAATTTTGATATTGATATAAAATTATATATGTTTTCTTCATAGTGATGAACCTGTGGCAGACATTGAAGGTCATGCGCCATTCAGAGTATCGCGCCTCGCCTACCACCCGTCAGGACGCTTCCTAGGCACATGTTGGTAAGTCTTGTTTTTGTTTTTTTATTGTGTCTTTTTTTTTCTGTGTGAAGAACTAAAGTTTGGGTTCGGTTTATGCCTGTCTATTATTATTCATCTTTATTGAACAGACCTCAAATAACATTTTCAAAACCCTGGTGCACCATATAGGGGCTTCATGAAGTTAGGGTGACCCCCATACATGGGATGCGCAGGGGTTTCCGGTAATGGTTTGGTATGTCGTTTTTATGGAAAAACAGTACCCACTTCTGATTAAAAACTGGTGTAAAGCATACCTTTGGTGCAGGAAATATTCGCTTGAAAACTCCCAGTATATAAGATCAATCCATGAATGTTTTTATATTAATTTCTGTCATTGCATTTTAGTTTCGACAATTCATGGCGGTTGTGGGACTTGGAAGCACAAGATGAGATCCTCCACCAGGAAGGTCACAGTAAACCTGTCTACGACATCAGCTTTCAGACGGATGGCTCGCTCTGTGTTACTGGGTAAAAAAAAAACCTTTATTTCTATGAAGCTATACCAAGTGTTCTACTCTGTCCTTTAAATGATCTCTGTGTCGTCGCCTCAGCATAGACTTACACGACATGTAGGTCTGTGGTGTCAGTCTTTTTTTTGTTCTTAGGCCACGATATGTGGTCCACTGTTTGAGATATGCCACCTGAGATAACCACCGCGTCTGTAATAATGCTCACTTATTGCTATCTATTCTCTGTATCAACCCAACTTTAATGTTGATTACCATGCCTAACTTGGACCTTGCAGAAGTTTTAAGAATTATCAATGTGTCATTGGTACTAAATTTACAAAGTGCCAAGTAACATTTTTTTCACTCTATAGGTTGAATTTAAACTCTTTAATTGTACATGAATAGCTATCGGTTGTAGATGATAGAAATTGTTTTACCTTATACAGAGGTTTGGACGGGTTCGGGCGTATATGGGATCTAAGGACGGGACGCTGTATTATGTTCATGGAAGGTCACCTCAAGTCTCTCCTCAGTGTCGACTTCTCACCCAATGGGTAAGGAAACATTTACAATCACACTATAGTTATAAACTACAACTAGTCTTTACAATAGGCAAAATAAAATATAATCTCATTTCTTTGATAAAAATTATACTGGATGTATTGAAGTCGCAAATAAATCAGTAGGTCAAAAGGCTGTTGCAATCGTCCATGTATTTATACATTATCGCCATCATCCATCTGGTCGATATAGTTTTTGGCATAACCAAAATAATGAATGTTATCTACTCATGATTGTGCGTAGGTATTTGGTGGCTAGCGGAAGCGAAGACAACACGGCCAAGATCTGGGACATAAGACAGCGGATGTGCATCTACACCATCCCCGCTCATACAAACCTCGTCTCCAAAGTGCAGTTCCAACGTATGTGACAACTACTTTTTGCTGTTTTCTCTGATGTGTATTAAAGATATAGTATATCATCACATTTTGTGCCATAACGCTAATAGATTTTGAAAGTTCACCATCCCTGGGCTTCATACAAATCATGAGCTTACTTGAGGTGTAATCTTAGTGGTAAAGAGTTATTTCAATGTCTCGTGACCTTTGGTATTTATGTCTAATACCCCATTAACCCCGGTACTTAAAACCAGCCCTTATTCCAAACCAGGAGCTAAAACGTGATAATACGGTATACAGATCTATACATTCTAATGACTATCGTGTATATGTACACTTCCAGGAGTGTCCTGGAAGAATCAAATTGCTTTATAACTGATTCATTACCGTACTACTGGTAGCTGCAAACAAGGGCAGCTCATTTACTAAATGCTCTCAGGATTTTCTGAAGGAAAGTCTAAAAGTACTGTCTAAATTCTCCCATGATGCAAAATGTACATATATTAATGAGATAGCGAAAAGACATATGCGATGGCATTACTGATATCTTCTATGGTCTTTGCAGCTGAAGTTGGCAACTACTTGGTAACTGGATCCTTCGACCAAACTGCCAAGGTAAGTTTGAAGAATCTTAATTCGTTTGTGAATCATATCCATTAGTTCACACAGAAATTGAATAAACTTGTGTGTCTTTCTGTGTCTTTTAAGACTATGGAAACATCTAAACTATTTACGGTTTTATCATAGATAAATTCAGTTGCCTGAATGCCTGGAAGATTGAAATAGATGAAGAACCTAATGCAGAATTTGTTAAGATATTTGAGCATGTATCTTTTTGTTTGTCTTAGCTGTGGGCATATCCCAACTGGGCACCACTCAAGACACTTGCAGGTCATGAGGGTAAGATAACCGGTGCTGATATCTCCCCCGATAACAAGTACATAGTGACAGGATCATATGACAGGACCTTCAAAATATGGGCCCCGGAGAGGGCCATTCCCACCCGGTAGTGTCCGCCGGCTACAGACTTCATGCATCTACCATCATCTTTTATAGAAATCATTTCATCATTTAACTCGTAAGAGTTCATTGCTATTCATCATAGAGGTTCACTTGAGAAGTGTGTGAGGGTTAATATTAATATGAGATACAAATACAGCCATAGCGTCAGTTGTGGTTGACTGCCATTTTGGTACCTGCTTGTTAAGTGTGCAGGAGACAGTGAATGTAGATATATGTGGCACAATGTGTTGAAACTTGTAGAAAATAAATACATGTATAAAAGCATTTGTCAAAAAAAATGTCCATGTGGTTTTTTTTCTGATTATGCAATACCAGGCAGGAATGAAAACTTTCAGTATTTTCCTGAAACGTCTCTTTTTTTGTTCAAGTTTTACAAACAGTTGCAATGATAAGAGTATCAGGGGCTCCCTAGAATTCTATTACTTTGAGCTCAGTGCCTCAAAGTCACTTAGAGTAGCAAATACACGTGTGTTGAACAGAGAAAAGGGGGAATTGTTATGCTAATATTAGCGTTTCTTTCAAATAGTCATCTTTCGGCAATATTCAAGTACGTAAAACCGTGCATATAAGGTGCGTGTTAGATCTCCTGAAGTTATTGAGTGTCTTATACTATACGTAAAGTCATAGTCTGTCACTCTATGTTGGGGTAATGATATCTAGAATGAAATAATATGGGACATTTTCAATCTTTTGATGTGCTTTAAAACATTGCCCTGAACTCGAGGTAAGCAATATATGTAAGGTGCGCCTTACAGACAAGGTTATACATTTTTTTGGACTAACTCATACTTTGTAAGAAAAATGATAAAACTATAGAATATGAATATCTGTGATTTTATTTTTCAAATTGAGCAAAAACACTTTGACAATTGTGGTTGAAAATAAATAACATTATTTTTCAATATATTCTCCATTATGCTATATCCTCCTACAAATTGTAATAGTGCGGTATCTATGTACAAATGTGATTTGATGACAGACTTAAATGCAGCAGATATGCTAATCTACATGCAGTATGATGATGAAAGTGTGATATCATGACATAGTAAGATTGTTCTATAATAGAATCCAGAGGATTTGGGGGGGAGGGGCGACAATGGTTAGTTCTATCACCTCTAGGGTGAGGTGCCTGACATAAATGGTCAAATTGTTGTTTAACTTGTCTGGTTAGATAGTATCTTGATTCTTATGTGATAACTATCTCAGGGAATTATAGCCTCCTAGCATGGGGCTCCTCCAAATCGTCCAGTATTATAGGACTCTACTGGTACTTAATGTTAATGACAGATCTAAGCACGAACTTTACCACTAAGTACATCGCGAGATGAAATGCGAGTGAAGCGGATGGGCTCTTTGTCCCTCCCTTGGGCGATATCCTGTGTTGAAGGCTTCTTGGACAGGAAAACGGCATCAAATACAGTGTTCTCAATGATCTTATTGTCAATGAATCCAACTTTCTTAATCATTGATGGAAGCTGGGTGTTCTCCTGGTATTCCCGAGTGAAGGGTTCGGGTCCCTTGGGTCCATCATCGTTCCACTTGTAACCCCAGGTCTGGGAGAGGATGATCATGGCGCGGACAATCGGGTCTGACTGGTAGGGTACTGAAGTACAAATGGAATGAGAATGTATGTTTTGAATGAGTTATTAATGGGTGTGGATTTAGGTTTAGAGAGCATGGACATGGAAAAGTAGTCTAGCACACTTAACTAAACTACCGTAGTCTATGTCTGTACTGGCTATACTAGTTGTGCTGCCTGCCTATTGCAAAAAAAAGAAATAATTGCCCCATCCAGCTTGATGATATTGAACACTGTATCGACAAGTGATACTCTATTGAACTCCGTTAATTTAGTTTAAGAATATTTATAATAATGATAGGAAAATAGATTGTCACGGACTTGCATACAATTTAAAAAAAAAATTAAATCAACATACCCTCAAAGCCACTCATGACACCGCCAGGCGTAAGAAGCCGCATTATTTCATTGAGAACCATCTCTGCGTTGCCCTTGGGCATCTCGTGTAATACATAGGTGTACTGAATCAGGTCAAAGGAACCCGACTTGAACGAGGTCTTCTCACCGTTGTCCTGGTAGAACTTGACATTCTTTAGCCCGCGGCTCTCTTTCCATTGACGACAGAAACTGCAAGTTCAAGTGATATAATAAGTTATGTTCCTTGCATTAGAGAAATGAGCTATAAAACTTCGCTTATAGGGTACACTCACTCTATAATGCCAGATCTATGAGGTGCACCTTGAGTCATAGTTTAGGCAGTTTAGTGATGTTGTATAGCAGAATATCCTTTGTTATATAGCAGAAATGCCAGAATATCCTTGGCTATAAGGTGGGTCCTTATATATGCTAGAAGGTGAATCAAAGAGTCTGTCCTCGCCCATAAGCGTAATATAGTATCTCGTTACCATACCCCTTTAAGAGCAAATGCTATTTCAATGCATTGTGGCGATCCTAAGGCTTCCTCCCGGGGGCGGGCTTCCCTAGCCCACTTAAAAGGGTCTATATCTTCTCTTTGCTATCCTCTCAGGATGTGTGTGGTGCACATATGTGCGGGCACTGACACATTCCTCTGTAAAATTGTGTAATGTAGTTCTCGCCATGAATATGACCTTAGTTGTCGAAATGGCGTTAAACATCTATTACTCACTCACTCACTCCTCCCGGGGGCTTTCTCCCCTGAAGGGTTTGCATGATCACCCTAGGTAGGCCTACATGGAATTATGAGAGGGGCATTAGGGCTAGGTTTATGAAGCAATGATACCGATGAATAATCACCCTCCCTAGATGCTCATAGCGATAGCCACTGTGAAGTAGACTCCTTACCGGATGTAGGGTGCAGCAAGATCAATACCAATGACCTCCGCCTTGGGGAACATCTCAGCCAGAACGAGGGCAGAGAAGCAGTTTCCGGTTCCGATGTCCAGGATACGTTTTGGGTTCTTGTCTCCATGTATCCTCTTCATCCAGTCCTACAGAAAAAAAAAACATACCAATATTAATTAGTTAAAATATTGATATTCTTTTACTAATAGAACCTAGGTTATTTCTTCGATCTAAACATTTATTATGATGTGCTCACAGTGGTGATGTTAGGGACATAATTAAACCTACGAGAATAGATTATATACTCATATTCTGAATAAACATGTGATTAATTTTCTTTTCTCAAATGGACAGTTTAGAAGGGGCATTTTTGTAATGATTGCATCGAGAAATTAATGGTAGGAAAGGAAATTATTGATCTATAAAAGTGGGTTATGGTATAGCCATATAGCGGTGGGGGCAGTAGGTCTTAAATCATTGAGAATTTGACTTGGAATTGGTCTGTGTTTTTGAGATCCAAGGAATACATCTTGAGAACTTCTTCAAGTCAATACTAACCTTGAGAATGCTCTCCTTGAGGAAGTTAAACTTGGTGTACCCGCAGTAAGAGACGCGGACTGTCTGTCCATTAAGGTAACCCCCGGGGAGGAAATGCACAGCCGCCTTGGTGTAATGGTAAGGGATGGTGAGCGCAGTCTGAGCATTAGGCGGCCGGACATCAAGGTCATCAGCCGCACCAAGGAACTTAGGTGTGAGTCGGGTGTAGTTAGTGAAGAACTCCACATACTTGTCAATATCGACAAAACCCTCCTTAAATGCCTGCAAATAAATTGAAAAGGGCATTAATGTAGGCCTATGGCAGTTAACAGAGAGCATTGAAGCATCATTTCATTGGAACCAGATTATTCAATGTTGCAAAAGGTATTGGAGCATGATGAAGTGTTAAGAAAAGCTGGTCCTATATATTAATTTTTGTAGAATGATGTTGATAGATTGGAACACAGGGCAGTCCATTACACCATCCAAATTTGATTACAATTACACTAGATCTTTCTTGCTAAAATGATTGTGCTTTTTATGAGGGCACCGCAAACGGCCTCATCTGACTGGATCAGTAGTCCAGGAGGAGCCTTGTGTGCGGGGACGTCCATCTGATCGGACGGATCGAACATGTTTGATATGCTCTGATCCGATCAGATGTCTCAGTCAGCTGATCGAGACAGGCCGTTTGTGCTGCCCTTTGACTGTTCCAATCCACAAATCCCCCTCCACATTCTCTGCTGATAGATCATGACCACGCCCTCGTAATTGAAAATCTTCTTATCAAAAATGATAAAAAATTAAAAAGATTCCCTGCTTAATCATGACATGTAAAAGACAAAGTAGTCAATTTAGAATTTGACACTTGAATGTGTACATACCTTAAGGTAGACGTACTTCTCGAAGGGCACCTCTGGGTTAATCACGTCCTTCTCAGTCTCTATGATTGGTGGCTCAGGAGGGAACTCTGGTAGACGAGCCACTAGTAGCATGTGCATGAAGGCCTCAAAGCTCTTAAACCACTCTATACCCTGCAATATGTTACATGACATTTTTACATTTATCAATTGAAATGGTAGGATGGCACAATTGGGCAAAATGCATCAATATTAATGCATGAAAGATGTTGGAAAATGTACTTTGAATTAAAATGGTCAAGTGTACACCATCATGATAATACATAGGGACGTTCTGTAGGGTTATTTAGTGATATTTGCTTATGTATTTTGCCCAATTGGGATATCACCCAATACATCAGATGAGCCTGCTTCTTTCATGTATAATGATACATATTGTGTCAATATGTCAGAATCTCTTAATTTGACACATAGGCCATCAATATATGCTATTGTGAAAATAGGCTACTGCTTTCTTTTAAGATTTAAATTAGGTAGAATTAAGTGAATGAAACCCCATATATTTTACTTTTCTATTTATATTCATAGGGAGTTCCTACACACCTGTCCATTCCAGTTGATGCCGAGGAAGTCCTCAAAGATAGCTGTGTTCTTTGCCTTCTTATTAGCCATGATATCTTGAAGCATGTTGTTGAGGGAGGCTATGCTGACTGCATCCCCCTCAGGGAGGGTCCAGGTCCAGTCACCAAACGACAGCTCCTCCTGAAGACGCTGATTGAGCTGTGAGAACTCCCCATACTGACGTTTGATGAAGGTGGATACTCCCTCATCTGTGGTGTTAGTTGCTACCTATTGATAGGGAAGTGCAGGTGCATGATTAGTAAATGTTAAATGTCGTCAACAATGATTAGAGACGGGGAAGTACAGAATATAAAAATATAAAGGACAATGGTGTTTGATGTAACCATGGAACCTAGAGAGTCTTGCTCTAGTCTCTATGATGCCACCTATACTTTGTAACTTTTATTTTGCTTTGGAGAGTAAAGGTACGAATTTACGTTAGTTTCCTCTTCTTTATTATACGGTTAAGTGCTCAGTTATTTGAGTGTTCTCCTTTTAAAAAGTTTCAAATGATTCTGAAGGATTTTCTCTCTTAAAGTTCTTCGACATTCAAGATCATTTCCAAACGTTTAACATTTTAAACCCTCTTTAGCAATAATTGTTTTAAATCCAAACCTGTTACAAACGTTCCCCAGACATCATAAATAAGTGTGTATGTTTTTTTTTCTCAAGGTGATGAGAGGCATCCAAATGCCACTGGATTCTGATAACACAATTGATTTGGCTCATGTAGGCCATTTGGCGACACCGATGTATCAAGAGCAAAAGCATTATCATATTTTAGATTAGTTCTTGTTCATCTCTGGTACAGGAAGGCAGCACTTGTAAGTGTTTGGGATTTTAATAAACAATAACTTTGAGAAAGAAAGAAAAGAAAGAGAACAATAAGGGGAAAAAAAGAAAGTAAGTAAGAAAGAAAGAAAGAAAATGAAGAAGGACAAAGGAATATGAATAATGACGAAGTAGATGATATTAAATACAAGCTTACCGATAGATCGATCTTGTATACTGGCTGTCCCCTGTAGTCAGGTCCATGTAGACTAACCACCTGTACTTTGCTGGGTCTTCCCTCCACATAGGGAGGGAAGTAAGACTCTGCATCCCCCAACCTGTATGCCACACCTAGCACCAACAACACCAACAACCCCCTCATGACGACCAGTATTAGAGCTCCTGTCTATAGTGTTAATACTGTATATCACAGAGAGTGGAAGTAAGGAGACTGAGGGATGGTCTCAGGGTGGAGGGTTTATATGCAGGGAGAATGCACGTGTTGATCACCGTGAGAGGTTATACAACAATATAGATATAAGCTGTGTATAGAGAGTAGAGAAAGTGGTATGATGTGGATATTGGCTATCCAGGACTATTAGGGAGATGTAAAAAGCAAAATACATGCCGCTCTTTACTGGTATATGCCTAGTCATGAATGTATTGCACTTGTCTGGTGGAACAATCGATCCACGACTGTCTAACAGTCGCATTCTTGGAAGGTAAATGTTATTTTGGGATTTACAGGCTCTGCAAAGTATCCTTGTAAATGTAGAGAGCAAAAAAGAAACAACGTTATAGTTGGCATTCCAAAGACACACGTCTTGATGATCTGAAATCATCGGGTTTTACACTGGGTATAAAATACATTTTTAAAGGTAAACATGTTTCAAAATGTTATCATCTTGGGCAATGACATATCAGCCATTTCTGTACCTAGATTTTATAAATGATATCGTAGGTCTTCATCTGCCCCCTGGTGAACCTGTTTTGTGGGTGACTTTAAAAGTATTCTCTATGTTGAATCTATACTCTGTCCAGCAAATAAGAGACACAGAATGATGAACGTACTATAAACCCATAGCACCATATGCAGAAGGGTTATGGAATCATGTCTATCAGTGATCAGTAAGGACACAAATCTCCTCTACTGACAGTGGAATCTAGATAGACAGGGTCGCTATCTGTCAAGTTGTAGTCTTTGATAAAGATTGTATACAATACTGGAGAGAGTGGGCACAGATAATTGGGCTGGTCATAGTCAACCTGATAAAATGCGCAATTCAAAAAGCTACCTCACTGCCGATGTTACATGCACTGATAATATCAATTTGTGTGGGTTTATGTAATTCTGGACGAGGATGATGATTGTCATGGAAAAGGAAGGGAGGAGAGATAGAGACAGACAGAGAGGCAGAGAGAAAGACAGAGAGAGGCAGAGAGACAGACATCACCATTTAGCTTCTCAATATTCTGAGCTATGATGGGTAACAAGGCAAGTTACCCATTACAATCATCTTACATTACATAAAGGCATACAAAACGATGACACAGGGTGTCGTTGTCTATCTGGGTGATGGGAGCCCTTGATGTTAGGGAGTGATTTTTTTAACAACGGGGGAGGGGCTGGTGGGTTTGAGGGGGGGGGGTCAGAATTTTTTCGACCCCTTGACCAGGACCGGTCAAAATAATTTCACCTGTTTTCAGAGAAAAAAACAGCACGTTCGCACGCGATTTTCATCCCTCTGTGAGAGGGGGGTAAATATGATAATACACAGATAATGTACGTACATGATCAACAGATATAAAACAGACAAAAAGAAATTCCCCTGCTTCAATATACTTTATTTCACAATATTACTTTTCATCTTAAACAGATAATCAAGGGCTCTCTGAAATAATGATTAACAAATCCCTTCCCAAAGGAGAATAATGGATGAACGAATCCCCGTGCCACATTAAGTTCTTTATCTAGTTTCCTTGGGTTTCACCTTTTGTTGAAGAGTTAAGCCACATGAATTCCTATGATTGTCCTGTTATGTGTTGTGACCTTCATGCTTGATCTAAAAGAAAAATATAGATGAAATGGGATAGACACTTGGCTATTCAATGCCTTTCACAAATGACGCAAGGTGTTTTATGGTTGTTTAGACTACTCCTACCCCTAAACTTTCATTTAAGAAGAGACTAAAAATAATCTACATGAATTTAACTTTTCCTTTACCGATTACGCATAGTTTGGGCCGATTTTTTACCGATTTTGAGCACCCTGTAACTTCCTCAAAATTCACTGAAACTCTTAGATTTCTTTACTCACCAAAGACTGAGTTGGGTTCTCCATACAGTCCAAACAAGTAGTCTCTACCTCTTATACTTTTTCTATGGCAGTCTTGCAAACTTGAGACAAAATCTTGGATTGGCGTGAAAGTTTTCCATAGATTTAATTAATATTTGAGCCAAAAATCAGGAAAAAAATGATCGTCAGAAGACCACTTTTATAATGATATAGCTCAGTTATTAGAATAGATAGAGAAATTGTGGTTGTTGCTTTTTTGATCAACTATAGCCCAGCTTAACCCATCACCATTTCCCATATAATTGGAATATTAACCCTGAATTTTCCTCTTAAATACTCTGGTAAAGGAAAAGTTAATTAAGGCATGAATTTGCCGTGATACATCTTCTATGTTTCAAAGTATCAAAAGTATCACAGACATTTGAAGGTGTTAATAAATGTGGACTTACAGTATATAATAAATAAATATAAGCAAATGATTTCTGTTTTTGGCGGTTTCATTTGTTTGTCACTTTGAGCGCCGTTTACACAGATTATTTACAGTTCCTTTAAGGAATTATTGCTAGCTTTATATAGAATATTCGGTTCATATTCATTTTACCTATGACCCCCTACGTTTTGTTTCTATCACTAGTTTGCAATGCCCATTCCATGATAAATGCCTACAGGGGCTGTGTACAAATGACGTCATGCAGGAGGGGGGGAGGGGGGGTCCCACTCCCCATGACCAAGCATGACAAGGGGGGGAGGGGGGTCATGGGCTGCATGACATCATGTCATGAAAAAAAACTGCAAGTTGCTTCAGGTTTGGCAAAAAAAAAAATGATTTGTAAAGGTAGGGAAGTTTAATGCATTCATCTATTATGAAATATATATTACCTATACAGGCATGCTTTCCTCAGACACCCCACTCAATGATTGTCACTGACATCAGTGTCAGTGTTGGTCCACTACTCTATCCTACCTCTAACCCAGGCCCCATACCACTTTGAAATGCCCTTTTAGTTGGACTCATTTAACCAAAGGACCCCATATGTAGGTTGATCTATGCGGATAAGAAGTACCCTGGCATTGAGAATTCAGTAGAAAGATTCAAATACCCAACTTCTATTCTATTTGATAAATTTCACAATTCAAAAACCCATTGGTAATTTAGGGATTGCTCCTTACTCATCAACAGGCCTGAGGGGTGGGGTAGATTGTCATACAGATGTGCAGAAATCTAAAAATCTTATGACCCCCTCCCCCTCAGACAGATTGCCCTGGTCATCCCTCCTGTTCTACAGTAGTTCACAGAAAAGGCACAACATTTTTCTCTACCCCCTTCCCCACTTTGAGGTGTCATAATCTTTTTCCTCCCTCCCCCCTCAATCTGCATCCTGCTCTCCCTGTTGATGAATCACAAACTGTCCCTTGGAAACAAACAGCCTATTCTCTCCTTTTTCTGAATGGGACTCTAGGGGTTATGCCTTATATTATGCCTTACAGTAAAATGATTGTTTTGTAAGTGTGATCTTAATTATATATGTGTAATACCAGGTTTCGCGAATTTGATGCATTTGGGAGGGGGGGGGGTCCCCAAGAAATATCAGAGTCGGATGATTTCCTTCTTCATGGGTATAATACAGGTCTGGGTCCATGCCACAGCACAGGTGATTTTTCTTAAATATGTGCACTGTTGCCATGGTGACCATGGGAACTTAGTATGTACAAAATCGTGTCAACAATTGCCCGGGCAATTGTTGACACACCAAAATGTGTATTTTTTCATAGTTACATTTACTTTTTTCTATCACTTTCAACGTAAATGTAAGGGGACATGAACATACTTTCAACATATCAGGTACTTTTAGGCATCTTCCAAGCCATATTTATATGGGAGAAAAAAGAAAAAAGTCAGTTTCCTCTAATTTACGATTTTTACAGAACATCAATTTGGACAAACTTTGAAGAATCCGTACAAGGCTAGTCTCATACTTAGGATTGTGCCTCATATATATATTAATTCCTTCTTCCCTCATTTTCCAAAGGACATCTTGCTTTTTAACCTTTTTGGTATTTGTCTTTCTCTATAGCCTTTACCAAAGGGGGTACATAGCCGAGCAATTGTTGACATATATCTCACAATGAACATACATAAATTAAAGTTAATAATCCAACATAAGATTAATAATAAGTTTTAATAACTCTTTTATTTTTTTTAACATATGTAGTATAATTACTCATAATGTACCTACCATTCACATTAATCCCCTTTATCGCCCAAGGGGGTACAAAATGTAGGCTATTTGATAAAAAAGTCACAAAAATTGCATGAAAACATCTCTAATTTTTGGAATTTATCTATTTAACTTGCCGTATTTCTTCAATTTCAATAAATAAAATAAGTTCTCTAAAATAATTAATTACCCTGGCTGCTTGCTCCCCCCCAAAACAAATTAGGGGGTCTTAAAGTCTCACTTTTTCGGTCAAAATTCTGAAATTTCACCTCGCTGTGGCTACAGGTTTTTCTCTTTATGCATCTTACATGCCAAATGTACTTAAAAAGATGGTCCAATCACTTGTTTCCATGACAACAATGATTAAATATTAATAAATGCATTATTGGTTATCTGGTCCGGTCATATGTCCAAAATCCCCATGTTCCCCAGCCGAGCAATTGTTGACAGGTCGCAAGGCAAAATACAGCAAGGCATCTCATCCACCTGGACAGGTAAAAACTCTCATTCTCCCACCTCCTTTATCATTTTTTATCTTCTCCATGTAGTACTCTTCTGCAAACATCCCATTTTACGCACCAGGGGGCCTCTGAAAAATTTGTTTTTTGCCTAAAAATGTCAAGTTTAGTCCAAAAAACACTAAAATTCACATTTCTAGGCGTACAACTTTTTAAAAATGCACCTTTAACATGTTGCATGTCTTTGAAATTATGCCCCCTTCTCTTGTTGCTATGCCAACAGTCAGTGTTTCTTGATAGATTACAATATATATACATGGCACATCCAAAATATGGATGTTCCCCAGCCGAGCAATTGTTGACAGGTCGCAAGGCAAAATACAGCAAGGCATCACATCCGCCTGGACAGGTTCAAACTCTCATTCTCCCACCTCCTTTATCATTTTTTATCTTCTCCATGTAGTACTCTTCTGCAAACATCCCATTTTACGCACCAGGGGGCCTCTGAAAAATTCGTTTTTTGCCTAAAAATGTCAAGTTTAGTCCAAAAAACACTAAAATTCACATTTCTAGGCGTACAACTTTTTAAAAATGCACCTTTAACATGTTGCATGTCTTTGAAATTATGCCCCCTTCTCTTGTTGCTATGCCAACAGTCAGTGTTTCTTGATAGATTACAATATATATACATGGCACATCCAAAATATGGATGTTCCCCAGCCGAGCAATTGTTGACAGGTCGCAAGGCAAAATACAGCAAGGCATTACATCCGCCTGGACAGGTTAAAACTCTCATTCTCCCACCTCCTTTATCATTTTTATCTTCTCCATGTAGTACTCTTCTGCAAACATCCCATTTTACGCACCAGGGGGCCTCTGAAAAATTCGTTTTTTGCCTAAAAATGTCAAGTTTAGTCCAAAAAACACTAAAATTCACATTTCTAGGCGTACAACTTTTTAAAAATACACCTTTAACATGTTGCATGTCTTTGAAATTATCCCCCCTTCTCTTGTTGCTATGCCAACAGTCAGTGTTTCTTGATAGATTACAATATATATACA
Source organism: Acholoe squamosa (assembly GCA_949317995.1). Classification (NCBI taxonomy): domain Eukaryota; kingdom Metazoa; phylum Annelida; class Polychaeta; order Phyllodocida; family Polynoidae; genus Acholoe; species Acholoe squamosa. The sequence continues at coordinate 24,262,097 of OX439046.1, forward strand.
TGGCACATCCAAAATATGGATGTTCCCCAGCCGAGCAATTGTTGACAGGTCGCAAGGCAAAATACAGCAAGGCATCTCATCCACCTGGACAGGTTAAAACTCTCATTCTCCCACCTCCTTTATCATTTTTTAGCTTCTCCATGTAGTACTCTTCTGCAAACATCCCATTTTATGCACCAGGGGGCCTCTGAAAAATTCGTTTTTTGCCTAAAAATGTCAAGTTTAGTCCAAAAAACACTAAAATTCACATTTCTAGGCGTACAACTTTTTAAAAATGCACCTTTAACATGTTGCATGTCTTTGAAATTATGCCCCCTTCTCTTGTTGCTATGCCAACAGTCAGTGTTTCTTGATAGATTACAATATATATACATGGCACATCCAAAATATGGATGTTCCCCAGCCGAGCAATTGTTGACAGGTCGCAAGGCAAAATACAGCAAGGCATCACATCCGCCTGGACAGGTTAAAACTCTCATTCTCCCACCTCCTTTATCATTTTTTATCTTCTCCATGTAGTACTCTTCTGCAAACATCCCATTTTACGCACCAGGGGGCCTCTGAAAAATTCGTTTTTTGCCTAAAAATGTCAAGTTTAGTCCAAAAAACACTAAAATTCACATTTCTAGGCGTACAACTTTTTAAAAATGCACCTTTAACATGTTGCATGTCTTTGAAATTATGCCCCCTTCTCTTGTTGCTATGCCAACAGTCAGTGTTTCTTGATAGATTACAATATATATACATGGCACATCCAAAATATGGATGTTCCCCAGCCGAGCAATTGTTGACAGGTCGCAAGGCAAAATACAGCAAGGCATCACATCCGCCTGGACAGGTTAAAACTCTCATTCTCCCACCTCCTTTATCATTTTTTATCTTCTCCATGTAGTACTCTTCTGCAAACATCCCATTTTACGCACCAGGGGGCCTCTGAAAAATTCGTTTTTTGCCTAAAAATGTCAAGTTTAGTCCAAAAAACACTAAAATTCACATTTCTAGGCGTACAACTTTTTAAAAATGCACCTTTAACATGTTGCATGTCTTTGAAATTATGCCCCCTTCTCTTGTTGCTATGCCAACAGTCAGTGTTTCTTGATAGATTACAATATATTTACATGGCACATCCAAAATATGGATGTTCCCCAGCCGAGCAATTGTTGACAGGTCGCAAGGCAAAATACAGCAAGGCATCACATCCGCCTGGACAGGTTAAAACTCTCATTCTCCCACCTCCTTTATCATTTTTTATCTTCTCCATGTAGTACTCTTCTGCAAACATCCCATTTTACGCACCAGGGGGCCTCTGAAAAATTCGTTTTTTGCCTAAAAATGTCAAGTTTAGTCCAAAAAACACTAAAATTCACATTTCTAGGTGTACAACTTTTTAAAAATGCACCTTTAACATGTTGCATGTCTTTGAAATTATGCCCCCTTCTCTTGTTGCTATGCCAACAGTCAGTGTTTCTTGATAGATTACAATATATATACATGGCACATCCAAAATATGGATGTTCCCCAGCCGAGCAATTGTTGACAGGTCGCAAGGCAAAATACAGCAAGGCATCACATCCGCCTGGACAGGTTAAAACTCTCATTCTCCCACCTCCTTTATCATTTTTTATCTTCTCCATGTAGTACTCTTCTGCAAACATCCCATTTTACGCACCAGGGGGCCTCTGAAAAATTCGTTTTTTGCCTAAAAATGTCAAGTTTAGTCCAAAAAACACTAAAATTCACATTTCTAGGCGTACAACTTTTTAAAAATGCACCTTTAACATGTTGCATGTCTTTGAAATTATGCCCCCTTCTCTTGTTGCTATGCCAACAGTCAGTGTTTCTTGATAGATTACAATATATATACATGGCACATCCAAAATATGGATGTTCCCCAGCCGAGCAATTGTTGACAGGTCGCAAGGCAAAATACAGCAAGGCATCACATCCGCCTGGACAGGTTAAAACTCTCATTCTCCCACCTCCTTTATCATTTTTTATCTTCTCCATGTAGTACTCTTCTGCAAACATCCCATTTTACGCACCAGGGGGCCTCTGAAAAATTCGTTTTTTGCCTAAAAATGTCAAGTTTAGTCCAAAAAACACTAAAATTCACATTTCTAGGCGTACAACTTTTTAAAAATGCACCTTTAACATGTTGCATGTCTTTGAAATTATGCCCCCTTCTCTTGTTGCTATGCCAACAGTCAGTGTTTCTTGATAGATTACAATATATTTACATGGCACATCCAAAATATGGATGTTCCCCAGCCGAGCAATTGTTGACAGGTCGCAAGGCAAAATACAGCAAGGCATCACATCCGCCTGGACAGGTTAAAACTCTCATTCTCCCACCTCCTTTATCATTTTTTATCTTCTCCATGTAGTACTCTTCTGCAAACATCCCATTTTACGCACCAGGGGGCCTCTGAAAAATTCGTTTTTTGCCTAAAAATGTCAAGTTTAGTCCAAAAAACACTAAAATTCACATTTCTAGGCGTACAACTTTTTAAAAATGCACCTTTAACATGTTGCATGTCTTTGAAATTATGCCCCCTTCTCTTGTTGCTATGCCAACAGTCAGTGTTTCTTGATAGATTACAATATATTTACATGGCACATCCAAAATATGGATGTTCCCCAGCCGAGCAATTGTTGACAGGTCGCAAGGCAAAATACAGCAAGGCATCTCATCCACCTGGACAGGTAAAAACTCTCATTTAAATTACAATATCTTAAAATGATCAAAATATATACAAAGCATGGCCAACTTTTGTGATATGACAGTTGTAACGTAAGTGTAAGAAAGAGGAGACCTCTAAATAAGACGGATTCTCCGTAGAGTCTGGAGAGGCAGAGTGTCGAAAATCGCCCAATCATCACTAGATGTCTCTCCATCTTCCCGGAGTTCCACCATCTCGTTAACTACCTGTCCCCGACGTCTTTCCTCAGTAGCATGGCGGTTCTTTTCAGCGGTTTCTTTCGATGGAGGGAGGTAGTCTGGATCATCATCCGGATCCTCGTAGTCTGCGTCATCACCGTCTTCGTCGTCGATCACTACAGCCTTTTCCCTGCTCTTCCTCTTCCTCTTCACTTTGGGCCTGGCATGGACGATGGGATCCTGAGGTACATAGTCTGATTCATCATCATCGGAGGTAAAGACCTCTTCTAAGAGTCCAGTTGTATTACCTCCCGCCAGGTCAACAAAGTCAGAGTCAGATTCAGAGTCAGAGTCTACCTCAGAGTCAGAGTCTTGTGGAGGCAGGGGAGCAACAACAGGATGCTGCCTGGACTTAGACTTACTCTTTTTGGAAGCATGTTTTGGTACCTTTGCTGTCTTCTTCGTGAGGGAGGCTTTCCTCCACGGTTTGCACATCGGTCGTAAGTCATCTGTCCAGCAGCATTCATGCTTGTAGCATGAAGTCTCCCTCAGGTACAAGTAGCCATCATGCATTGTGGCAGTGTGCACTTTAGAAATGCCATTGACGGAGGATGACGCCCAGGATTTTACCAGCGTCTTACTACGGAGGACCTCACTCTCAGTAGCCAGGAGCAACTTGATCTTGGTTGTCTCTGGTGCGACACACTCGACAAAGTCCTCTGCCGTTTGGATTTCACCGACGGACTTGATGACGCGGTCCGCCAGACCTTTAAGAGCACCGCCCACCCCATCACAGGGACCCTTGCCATGACCAGCTTCAAGCCAGTTCCATGTTATCCGAATGGAAAACATGGACTGAGCCTTGGTTATAAGATCACAGGCGAAGCGATTTCTGTATTGGGACGAGGGAGAGTCAGTGATGATGTGCAGATGCTTCATATCAGACGCCATTTCCTTTTTCACCTCTACCAGAAGCAGGGTGAGAAAAGTAAGGGTAGTAGGGAAGGAGTGTGACCTGACCTTACTCACACCCACGAAGGAGAGTTGCTTAACTGCTTCACCGCAGTGGATGTACACAACCATCGGGTGCAAGGTGAGCTGGGCCTTTCCAAAAAACACTTTTTGGATCTCACGCATGTAGCTGGTGTTCCAGTTTTCACTGTAATCCATTTGGCAAACTACATGGGAGTCAGGAAAAGTGGCCTTCAGCTCCTTGACCGCAGCATACTGCTGCTCGACCCGATCACAGTGTGCACGGAAGGACACTAAATCTTCCATGAACTTTGCAATAAAGCTCTCCGCGGGAACTCTAACCTTCTTTAGACTTGTGTGGAAGCAAGTCTTGATGACGTCATTTTTGTTGTACATTTTGGGCTCTTTCACCCACTCCTTATACTGCACTGCTGAGGTCTGGATCTTTGCAGCCAACTGCTCCTTTATCTGAAGGTCCGTCAACTGGATTAACTCTGACGTCCGCTTCACGAAGCCAGGGACCACCTCCTGCTTTAAGGACATGTTGGAGTGTAGCATACATAAGCAAACACTCCTTTTAAGGAAAATGCATGCCTTAATGCTGGCAGTGTCTCTGGCTTTGTGGAAGACAGGAAACGAGAGGGTGAGTCCCGTTTCTACCACAAACTTCTTCCACAGGTTTCGGAGTGTGTCTACAAGGGCGACTACTGGAACATTCCTATGTCGACGGTAGTGTTTCTTGTCTGGGAGAATGTAACAATTGTCCTCCCGTCGCAAGAACTCATTGACGGCAAGGATCTTGGCTTTCGCCTTAGAGATCCGTGCCTCGCCCTTGGTTGGACTATTGCAGGGAAAAACATTATTGCGACACAGGGCAATAGCATCTGCAATGGCTCTCTTTTGCTTGTGACGGTAGTGAATTCTGCTGTGACGGAAGATGCCTTTCTTGGTCTTATTGTCAAAAGAGGCTATCTGTTGCACCACTTCCACATACGGGGCAATAAGGTCCACCGCATCTCCTGATGGTTTCTTTAGGCCGGATCTCACCAACAGGCTTCTGGCCTTGGACAACGCATCAACGGCAGGTAATTCACAAGTGACCTGAGGCGGATGGACAACAGCTTTCCTTTTAACTTGGGCAATCTGCGGCTGGGGCGCTACAGGTTTAGCTGTATATGGTGGTTGAGGAATTTGCGGCACCACAGCGTTCTCATTAATTTGAGCTATCTGGGGTATAAGAACGATAACCGCCTCCCCATCTGGTACATGAGCAAACCGTGGCTCAGCAGATTTCTGAGTACCAGCCGTACAAGTTCTTCGTTTTGGTTTTGGTCCAGTCTGTTCAGGGGCCACCACCTGGTCATAGACTGTTGCAGGCTGAGAGTGGAAGGCCTGCTGACTCTCATCTGTGTCTTTCTCTGGCCTCTGCTCAGGGCTTCCAACCTGGTCACTGAGGAATGCCATATGTCTGTCTATGTCCTCGTCTTGTAAGTCCTGGAAAGTGTGATCAGGGCTGAGAACCTGGTCATAAACAGAATCCTTTAACAGCTCGACGACGCCTGAAGGTAATTCTCTGTTGCAAGGTGGTGATAGGTTATGTGAGGTGGTTGTAGGTGGAGTCGCCAGCTTCTCTGGTGGAGAATGTCATGATGTTGTTGACATGTAGGCCAGCCACTCTTCGCAGCTAAGGTCAAGATGTGTTCTCCTGAGGGTAAGAGGAAAACACACAGGTTTAAAGCAAAGAAGTCTGTAAACATTTAATGGAGTGTATCAACAATTGCCCGGGCAATTGTTGACGTAACTTGCCCAGGCAATTGTTGACATAACACACGGGTTTAAAGCAAAGAAGTCTGTAAACATTTAATGGAGTGTATCAACAATTGCCCGGGCAATTGTTGACGTAACTTGCCCGGGCAATTGTTGACATAACTCAGATGCCTGTGTAATTGACAGTATAAGCAATGTGTGTAGGCGAAAATATCATTGATATATTAAACCTAAGCAGAACAAGTTATATAGGCAGAATAGTAAACAAATCAGCGAAAAGAGCATACCAAATTAATTAAATGGTATTGAGAGCATGATAAAAATGCACTGAGATATGGCTGTGTAGTTTCTAAAAGAAAACAACTCACATTGGAACGTTGTGATTCACACGGAGTTTGGGGCATTCCGTAGTCGGCGATGGATGGATCTCAGTGCAGACATTGGTAGTGGGGGCAGCCACCTTGGTGTCTCTGGACAGTCGGGGGTTTGGATAAAAAGTTAGGTTAGGCATGCATGCATGGGGAAACAGTCTTGACATATTTCAACTCTAAGTTATGAAGAAACAACTCAATACAGGTCTGAAGGACTTCACAGTTCGATTCATGTACTAGTAATGATTCAACACAAGGTGCTGACATTTAATGCTAGCTTAGCTAAAGTTTATACTACACAGTGTAGAGGAAGAGGCAAACATTTACATGTCAGCGATGTACATGTATGCCCGTGACAAGGAAGGAAAAAATACTCACTCAGTACCGATATCCTTGTCGTTATCGGGCGTTGCACACGATAGGTCGGTAGTCGGCAATGGATCCTCGGAAAGAGGAGAGGACTCCTGATCTGCCGAAGCCATGTCGTTATCGGGCGTTGCACACGATAGGTCGGTAGTGGGCGATGGATCCTCGGAAAGAGGAGAGGACTCCTGATCTCCCGAAGCCATGTCGTTATCGGGCGTTGCACACGATAGGTCGGTAGTGGGCGATGGATCCTCGGAAAGAGGAGAGGACTCCTGATCTCCCGAAGCCATGTCGTTATCGGGCGTTGCACACGATAGGTCGGTAGTCGGCGATGGATCCTCGGTGCTGACATTGGTAGTGGGGGCAGCCACCTTGGTGTCTCTGGACAGTCGGGGGTTTGGATTAAAAGTTAGGTTAGGCATGCATGCATGGGGAAACAGTCTTGACATATTTCAACTCTAAGTTATGAAGAAACAACTCAATACAGGTCTGAAGGACTTCACAGTTCGATTCATGTACTAGTAATGATTCAACACAAGGTGCTGACATTTAATGCTAGCTTAGCTAAAGTTTATACTACACAGTGTAGAGGAAGAGGCAAACATTTACATGTCAGCGATGTACATGCCCGTGACAAGGAAGGAAAAAATACTCACTCAGTACCGATATCCTTGTCGTTATCGGGCGTTGCACACGATAGGTCGGTAGTCGGCGATGGATCCTCGGAAAGAGGAGAGGACTCCTGATCTCCCGAAGCCATGTCGTTATCGGGCGTTGCACACGATAGGTCAGTAGTGGGCGATGGATCCTCGGAAAGAGGAGAGGACTCCTGATCTCCCGAAGCCATGTCGTTATCGGGCGTTGCACACGATAGGTCGGTAGTCGGCGATGGATCCTCGGTGCTGACATTGGTAGTGGGGACAGCCACCTTGGTGTCTCTGGACAGTCGGGGGTTTGGATTAAAAGTTAGGTTAGGCATGCATGCATGGGGAAACAGTCTTGACATATTTCAACTCTAAGTTTTGAAGAAACAACTCAATACAGGTCTGAAGGACTTCACAGTTCGATTCATGTACTAGTAATGATTCAACACAAGGTGCTGACATTTAATGCTAGCTTAGCTAAAGTTTATACTACACAGTGTAGAGGAAGAGGCAAACATTTACATGTCAGCGATGTACATGCCCGTGACAAGGAAGGAAAAAATACTCACTCAGTACCGATATCCTTGTCGTTATCGGGCGTTGCACACGATAGGTCGGTAGTCGGCGATGGATCCTCGGAAAGAGGAGAGGACTCCTGATCTGCCGAAGCCATGTCGTTATCGGGCGTTGCACACGATAGGTCGGTAGTCGGCGATGGATCCTCGGTGCTGACATTGGTAGTGGGGGCAGCCACCTTGGTGTCTCTGGACAGTCGGGGGTTTGGATTAAAAGTTAGGTTAGGCATGCATGCATGGGGAAACAGTCTTGACATATTTCAACTCTAAGTTATGAAGAAACAACTCAATACAGGTCTGAAGGACTTCACAGTTCGATTCATGTACTAGTAATGATTCAACACAAGGTGCTGACATTTAATGCTAGCTTAGCTAAAGTTTATACTACACAGTGTAGAGGAAGAGGCAAACATTTACATGTCAGCGATGTACATGCCCGTGACAAGGAAGGAAAAAATACTCACTCAGTACCGATATCCTTGTCGTTATCGGGCGTTGCACACGATAGGTCGGTAGTCGGCGATGGATCCTCGGAAAGAGGAGAGGACTCCTGATCTGCCGAAGCCATGTCGTTATCGGGCGTTGCACACGATAGGTCGGTAGTGGGCGATGGATCCTCGGAAAGAGGAGAGGACTCCTGATCTGCCGAAGCCATGTCGTTATCGGGCGTTGCACACGATAGGTGGGTAGTCGGCGATGGATCCTCGGTGCTGACATTGGTAGTGGGGGCAGCCACCTTGGTGTCTCTGGACAGTCGGGGGTTTGGATTAAAAGTTAGGTTAGGCATGCATGCATGGGGAAACAGTCTTGACATATTTCAACTCTAAGTTATGAAGAAACAACTCAATACAGGTCTGAAGGACTTCACAGTTCGATTCATGTACTAGTAATGATTCAACACAAGGTGCTGACATTTAATGCTAGCTTAGCTAAAGTTTATACTACACAGTGTAGAGGAAGAGGCAAACATTTACATGTCAGCGATGTACATGCCCGTGACAAGGAAGGAAAAAATACTCACTCAGTACCGATATCCTTGTCGTTATCGGGCGTTGCACACGATAGGTCGGTAGTCGGCGATGGATTCTCAGCAGACACCTTATCCGGCGACTTGTGTACAAACTCCGAAAGCCATTTTTCATATGGAATAAGGGTATCTCTTTTCCTGTAGGTCAAAGGCAAAGTATGTACAGGTATCTGTGCACAACTCATTTTGCTTTAAAAAGAGGCAAATTAGAACTCTTCATGATTTCTTAAAAGAAATGATGATACATCTTTTCAGGCTATTGTACATAGTTTGCATAAAGTTGTGAGTTCTTATATAACAGTAAAAAATCAGTGGACAAGTATTGATGAATTTACTTACTTCTGAGGAGTTGAAGCTGGAGACCTCAGCTTTACCTTCCACTTACAACTGCACGATGTGGGATGAAATGGATGTGAGGAAGTATTTTTTTTAAAGATAGTTCATGCAATATACTGTCTCCTTTTGATGAGTGACTAATGGACTGATATTCTTACTGTATTAAAATATTGCCTCTGCATACCTATTGCATGCCTCATGCCTCTGAATAAAACTTTGCGATGCATAGACATCTTTACTCAAGTAGAATAACAACAGGGATGTAGAGAATTAACATTTTTAAAACTTTAATCAAAAAGTCAATGTTTATGTCTTTTACATAATAAAAGTAAGGAAATAAAACATGAGACTCTAAAAATGTCGAATAGATGTGAAGTGCAATGACAATGCAAGATAAAGTATATATATATACTTTTAAAAATGAAGTGTCAGACAGCCCTCTGTGTCTCTCTTAAAACTTCAGGAACTCTAGATATGTGGCAGGCAGCAGTGCTACCGGTACACAGTGCCATACAGTCAAATCATAATAAAAGCATAAGAATAATGTAATATGCACTAAAAACTTCAGGAACACTATGTGTCGGGCAGTGATACCGGTGAGCTGGTCACCTGTGTCTCTGTTGTGATTTTGCGCCTGAGCGTCGGACAATACCTCCTAAAATGCATCTTATGGCTTACAGTCAAATAATAATAAAAGTATAAGAATAATGTAATATGCACTAAAAACCTCAGGAACACTATGTGCCACATGTGTCTCTGCGTTGTCGTTTTGCGCCTGACCGTATAAAGGTATAAAAACTGAATACTGCACTTGTAATATGTGTTGTGGACAGCACTCTAAATATAGATCTATATCATACTCCATCCTCTTGTGCATAATAACATAGTTTAGTTGCGTTTTCTGAAAGGAAAGGCGAAACGATCGTTACAACAACCGTAAAAATTCAAACCAAAACATGTCAAGAAATTTGAAGAAGAAAGGGTACTAGTTAGGGGAATTTAAGCAAAGTTCACCATGAAATATATTCAAGAACCGTTGAACATTGTTACCATTGTTAGTTTGAAATCATTTAAATAAACAATGAAATTGTAAAGTCTACTATAGTAACTCAAACATACATATCCATCAGAATTTAGTGTGAGAACTTACCCTTTAGATTTCTTTCCTTTCCCCTTCCCCTTCCCCTTGTACGAGGGAGTGGGTGAGGAGGGCAGAGATGGAGTGGAGTCTGTGTCTACCACAGTTATGGCTGTAAGAAGATAAAATGGTATTTAAAGGTGAACGACGATAAGTTTATATGGTCAATGGAGCACTAGTATTTACCTTGACGTAATTATAAATTCTATACCAATAATTGCTTACAATTGGCTGCATGGTTACAAGTATAAGGAAAGTTATTGACTGCTTAAGCGTATTTCTATCATATCACATCCAAACTATACAATAGAACAAATGTTCACTTACTAGAGTCTGTTGATCCCTCCGTGCTGCGTTCAGGTGAGGTGAAAACGGGTATCTCAACATATGTCATGTCTGTCTTACGACTCTCTGTAAATAGAGAGATATTTTTAGCCACTCCTAGTCATTCTTAGTTAAGGCTATAAAACAGAGGTACAGAGGTACAGATGTGCATGTCAACATTTGCCCGAGCAATTGTTGACATGTCAACAACTGCCCGGGCAAATGTTGACATAAACAAAAGGGAAATTCCAAAATACGATTCAGAGAGAGGGGGTAATTGATACTCATTGGTGCATGACAAAGGAGATTATGTGTAATTGAAGAAAGCAAAACACATACTCGCAGCAGCAGCAGCCGGGGACTTGTCCTTAGTAAAAGACAGCCTCTTTCGTGGACTTCTTTTTTTATTAGGGTCGGTGGCTTCTTCTTCCGTCCCTGGAGTAGAGGTCTCCTCCTCCAGCTCCTGTAACATGGCTCGACGGGCAGCCTGGTCCTCTAGGGACTGTAAGGACTGTAAGGAAACAGTGGCGGAGAAAAAAACTTTAAAACTGCCAGTGCTATCAGCCTGGACACAAAAACTCACTTTATGGAGACTGCTTCAAAGCCATTTGAATAAGACGATATTGTGTGGCTGCACATAAATGACTTCTCTATTTCAGTTTTGAAAGTACTTACCAACATGTTAATGATAATTACCCTATATATAAAAATGGGTTGGTATGTACAGCGCTGGTTACTTTTACAATATAAATGACTGCTTTAAATAGCCTAGTGTACTCGTGAGGTACCAGACCAGATGAAATAAAATGGTAAAGGTGAACGATGAGCAGTTTTCAAGAGCTGACCGTTTCTTCACGAGGGTGGCCTGCCGTGCAGGTCATCTTCATCGCGAAATCCTGACCGCCGCCATTTTGAATGTTTACGTTTCAAAAATGCTGCGCATGCGCAATAGACCTATGACGTCATCGTGCAGATTTGGCGCTGGTTATTTAACGCAGGGGTGCAATACGGGGGTTTAGTGCATTGTCAATGGAGCATCGATATTCACCTTGACATAAAATAAAATTTTATAGGCTGTTACTTAAGCAGCGAGGAAAATGCCAGCTAACTGGACTGTCAGTATAGATTGACTTTCATTAATATGCAAGCCAAGTGCTAGTGATAATTTTAAATGCCCATTGAGCTCACCATTCCAGCAGGCTGCCATTCAGTCACTGCATCTACAGATGTACCTGCCTCTTGCAGGTCCAAAGGTGATGGCGAAGGGGGAGGGGGGATGGGAGTTTTCTGCTTTTTCTTCTTGACGCGTCGCTTTTTGGCATCTGGCAGCTGCACCTCAGAGTCAGACCCTGAGGTGGAGGCAGCTGCCCTCGTTCGCCGCCTCTGACTAGGCGGAGTCCTTTTCTTCTCTGAAAAACATAGGGGCAGATATTAATTTTATTTTATGTGAATAACTTCTTCCTGTAGAGATAGCATTGCGGAGCCGATCACCACACCCCAGTGTGTCGATCCACCACAGCGTACCATAGACTCGTTCTGGGTGCGTGTAAACATTCAAAATGGCGGACCACCGCTTGTACGGGGCACTACGGTAATGGATTTTGTTAATTTTCAGTTAATTAAAACATAAAATAAATATAGAACTAAACTTCCCTGGTGTCCTCGGGGTGGATCGGCCACCTCGTACACCACGGTCGTTTAATTCTATCTATTTATGTCAAGCTGAATATCGATGCCCCATAGAAAAAGCACTGAGACCGTGTTTTGCATCCCTGTGTTAAATAACCAGCGCCAAATCCGCACGATGACGTCATACACCCACCGCGCATGCGCAGCCTTTTTGAAACATAAACATGACACATGGTCTCAGTGTGTTTCCTATGGAGTCTCAATATTCACCTTGACATTTATAAACATGTACATACTAACCTCGCGACTTCTTTTGGCTGTTTCGCCAAGTTTCCCTACGTTTTTCCATGGCTGGCGTCCCCTCAGCTGGCTTGTTTCGCTGAATAAAATATTAAAATTATGAACCTTTGTCTGCTTGACATACATTTATTTAAAGTTGAATAACATTCTGAGTAAAAAATTCTACTTAATTACTTTTCTCTATCAGAGGAGTAAGGACTTACAAGTTTTAGTAACCTGATTTGAACACCTCGCATTGTTCATGTATTAATTATATGCTTTGTGGAAAAATAATTCTGAAAAATCAAAAAAAACTTACTTCCTGTATGTCTGCTAGGTATTCTTTATATGCTTCAGAGTCCTCCCCCTTTTTTTTGTTTTTATCACGCTTCCTGGTGTTGTAGTTAGACCTAATGGACTGGAAGACAGCCTTTTGTTCCTCAGTCATATAACGATAAACGAGACGGTGTCTTGTTAGCCACTCTTCTAGAACATACAGAGGGGCTCCTCTGGGAGGCCTGACAAGGGGGGGGAGGCATCCCACCACCATCTCATCTTGTACAAGGGATTTCCTCTTGCGTGGCATTTTGAGAACTGTAATAGAATATGACATGATAGAACATCGAAGGGGTATGAGGTTTTAAGGCTATGACATAGGGGTAGACCTACATATTTTTTATAGTATATTTCAACCCTCCCCCAACCCTTATGGATAAACTATTTCCTATACCTAAGGGAGGAAACAGAATTCTGAGAACTTGTAACATGTGATCTCTTGGCATGGAAATCAGTTTGACTTAATTGGGAGTACTGGTATAAAAAAGAGACATAGAGAGGGTTTACCATGCTATGTCAACAATTGCCCGGGCAAAAACGCTGGGAAAAACTGCTGAAATTTTACATTATTTAAATAAATAAGGCAGTAAACAAACATAAAAAGATGTGACATGTTATAACCAGTCAAGAAAATAATTGTGACTCACTAGGGATGAGAATTGAGAGAGACAGAACACATTTAAATAGTGCCAGGACATGTCAACAATTGCCCGGGCAAAAGTTCGGGCAGAAAAGGGGGATTTTTTGGCTCGTTTTCGAGTGCAAACTACTAAGATAGATAAGGTTTAAGGGTGTCAACAATTGCCCAGCTATGTCAACAACTGCCCGGGCAATAGTTGACAACTGCTTTAAAGGAGCCAGACAGTGATGTATGAGTGCGGGTGCGGTAATTAATGTTGTTTTTGAAGAGAACACATCAAGAGCGATATAAAAAACGATATCAGTTGGGCCTATGGACCTTTATGAGGCACTGGGGAAGGTGATCAGGCAGAAATGGGTGTAAAAATACGAGGTTCATCACTTTTTGTAAGGCCAGTCGAAGAAAAATCAAGTTAACTTACCGCAGACCGGCGTCCCTGTCAACGGGGAAAGGGGTGCAGAAGAAGGAGGTACCCGTTACGACCGCCGAAAGTGACGCTAGATGGGAGGAGAGTCAATTAACTTACAAATTTGTTGACAGGGGGCAGGCCGGGCAATTGTTGACTTCCCGCCCAGGGCTACAGGGAACTTCTTGCCTGGCTCTGCTTGTACACATGCTACGAGCACCATCTTTGGCCTGAATGGGAGGGGCATGGGTCCACATAAGATGAACATATGGTACATAGTTAAATAATTATAACATGGAAGCACTGATGGCATGTTTCACAGCCGAGCAATTGTTGACAGGCATCATTTTTGAGGCGGTCCAAATAAGGAGTGGGGGGCTGAGCCAAGGATAGATGACAGATATACATAAATATATTATTACATCCAAACTATTACATATGCAGAATACTATTTTAAAGGTAATTAGAGTTAAAGCCTAGAGGGGAATACAGGAGAAATGAGGAAATGAGAAATTAATTTTGAGGTACATAGCCGGGCAATTGTTGACATGTCAAGAAATTTTCATCTTCTTCAGTTAAATACCTCCTGTGAGATTTTGGATGGGGGGGAGCCCTAAAACCTCCTGTTTTGTTAGCCCAAGTGTATTCCTGGACTTTAAAACAAATAAACGACAGGATTTGACTGCAATTTTTTTTATAATTGAGAATCCTGCGTGAGAGAAAACAAAAAAACGTGACTTTTTCGTCAAAAAGGGGTAAATTTCCCCCCCAAAAAAAAATCTTTAAAGGTAAAACTATACATTTTCAGAGAGAGCATAAAAACCCCTACGCTATAACACAAAAAACACATGAAAAAAAATATAAGGGAGCCTTACAGTACCCCCCAAAGGGTCTGAAGCCTGATTTTTCCAAATGCATCAAATTCGCGAAACCTACTCCGTACCACACTTGTAATGTTACACTTGTAATTCAGTGAAGCCACTGTAACTGTCGGCTAGATCTGATTTCTTCTCTTATTTCCTTTCCTTTACCTCTCATGAGGATGTGAGGTAACAGGACCTTTACCCCCTGGACATTTGCCCCCAGACATCTACCCCCAAGCCATTTACCCCTACGGACATTTACCCCCAGACATCTACCCCAAACCATTTACCCCCATGGATATAATTAAGGTCGAAAAAATTAGGGTAGGTAGTAGGTAGGGATTTTTTTGAGGTTGGCACTTCTAGAACTTCTAATTTTTTTTCGACCGATTACCTGAACACAACAATGTTTTTTAGGCCTTACCAATTCACACCCATTATTAGCCCAGCACTGTTTTGGACCAGGGACAGTGGAAAAAGCCCCACCTGTTTCCAGCACCATTAAGTTAACCCAATATATACATGTCCCTTTGAACCATCTCAATTTGCTATACTCTCTTCATGTACTTTGGCGGGGGGAGGGGTATCTCTGCATGACATCATGTTAAGGGGGGGTCAAGCATTGTATGACGAAACATGACAAGGGGGGAGGGGGGTCAAAAATGGCCAAAAAAAGCATGACGTCATTTGTACACAGCCCCACAGGCCATCCTGGATGTACAAAGTGCTCTGCGATTCTGTATCATGCAATAGACAAGAGCACAATCAAAGGGAGATTCTTTACCTTTTACTTTGACTTCAGCAACGGCTTCAATGCTACCAAGTTGAGAGGATGCTACACATGTGTAGTTTCCTGACTCCTGGATATTGTTGAGCATCAGGACATTTTTCCCAAGTGGAATGCTGTCTTCAGGGGTCAGGTCAATGTCATTGAGGCGCCACTTGACATAAGGCATGGGTCCTCCAACAGCAACACAGGTTAAATTAACAGAACTGCCCTTCTCTACTTCAACACTCTCAGGTTTGGTGGTGAAATAAGGTGGAAAACGTCGAACTGAAACAATCAATGACATATCAAAATGATTGTAGTATCATCAGCTCAGACAGAGAAGCCTCATCTTGTACTCACTAAATAATATCTATTGTTTCAAAATAAATTATCTAATATGAAGGCTAATTGCAAATAAACCAAATTAAAAGACTTGTGGAAGAGTATAAGAGGACATCAAGGAGCTTAGACGTGATATTAAAATGAATTAAATAGAAACTCTTAGATATCTTAATGAGTTGGTGCAAGAAAAGAAAAGGAGAGCAGAGAGGTACATTACACATACCCCTGACATAAAGATTGGCACCATAGGAGTAGACGACACCTTCGCTATTTTCAGCCACACATTCATACATTCCCTCATCAGATTCCTGACTGTGAAGGATTTGGAGGTAACCTGCAAGGGCATAAAGAGCATTATTATAGATATATTTCATAAAATTGCCAGCACCCAAGTAAAGGAGGTATTTAGGAATGATCTGCTTCTTTCTGCTATCAAAAGTGCATTCGCCATTTTACATAATGCAGTTTGATATTGGGAATTACTTGCCTATCTATAATACTTTCCCAAAAATTAGGATAGATAAGCAGATGTGTGTCATATATATGCTTACCACTTGAAAGGAGCTTTAATCTTGGGTCACTGAGATCTACAGGTATAAAATCTTTTAACCACATGATTGTTGGGTCTGGGCTACCAGTAGCTGAGCATACCATGACTGCACTCCGGTCCTTCTCTACAGCCTTCACTCTTGGGTTTTCAGTGAGGCTAGGGTATCCACTTGGCAATGCTGCATAAGAGGAATAAATGAAATATCTGAATATACATGTGCATCATCTAATGCAATAAATGATGAATAGTCATATTTGTGAGTAACTGATAACAAATCACACCATAAAAAAAGCTCTTTCAGAACCAAATTAGGTAATATTCAGTGTGGTTTCACAACACTCTGTCCCATCAAACATCACTTATGTCTTGGCAGGGGCAAGGGGTTGGAGAAATCTCTGAAATGAGGTCTCTAATATTCATGACCTGGTCTCTCTCCTCAATGAGTAAAGAGGTATCCAGGGGCTTTAGTAGACACTGGCCTAGCATCTGCCATTCAGGAAAGTCTAGAAATAAATTATAATGGTATTATAATATGCAAGAAACAACCCTAAGCCCAGCTCCCAAAAGCAATCTTTTAGAATTAAATCTTTATCGACCTTCATCCTCAGCATAGACATCCAGCTGAGCTGAGCTCACAGCAGGCTCACCAACTCCGTTGTTAGCTACACACTCAAAGACGTCATCATCTCTCTTTGCTCTCACGGGGTCAATGCGCAGTACTGATCCATGCAGCAAATCCTCCTGAATGTAGAATCCATGTTTTGAGGTCACAAGTTTCCCTCCCTTTAGCCAGTGTATGTTTGGGGCAGGGATTCCAGATGCCTTACAGAAGAAACTGACAATAGTATTCTCTGACACCTTATGATCACTTGGCGGTAGTGTGATTTGTGGTGGATCTGAAGAGGCAGAAAAGAATGTGCTTAGCAAGATAGCCTGTTGCAGTATGTGATTAACTGATTATGGTTCAACTAATGGCTTTTGATAAATCAGTATTGATGCAATTGCTCTATATACTGTGAGTAGGCTGAATGACTTATGACCAATCAGCTAGCTGCTTATCTACAGAAGCACAGGTATTGCATGATAAAAAAATACTTTAAATTTTAGTTCCAATGATGAATTGTAACCATCTTGATAACAATTTGACTTCGTACAAGTTCACACCAAATCATCTGATATTAGTAATTGAACTAGTCATTCTTTAAAGACAGGAGAGCAGCAGCAGGCCAAGCCATGCTAAAGGGGTCAACAAATTTTAATGGGGTGTGGAATCAATAAGGTTAGTAAGTCAAGGTGAAGTTTAGAGGATTGAATTTAAAATTATGGAGCCCTATACCTTTAACTTGTACTTCAGCAACAGCTTCAATGCTACCAAGTCTTGAGGATGCTATGCAAGTGTAGTTTCCCGACTCCTTCAGGCCTACATCAGTAAGCATCAGGACATTTTTCCCAAGTGGAATGCTGTCTTCAGGGGTCAGGTCAATGTCATTGAGGCGCCACTTGACATAAGGCATGGGTTGTCCACCAGCAACACAGGTTAAATTAACTGAACTGCCCTTCATTGCTTCAACACTCTCAAGTTTGGTGGTGAAATAGGGTGGAACAAGGCGAACTGAACAAAAATGATAACAGAGCACAATGAATGTAGAACTTTAGGGTGTGGGGTGGGTACAGTTGTACTTGTAACTACATGTATAATTCTCCATTCTAGAAAGAAACCCTAGTGCAAGAGAGCAGCTAAAAATGAAATACCTTAATCAAGGTGATTTGACCAATTTCCTATTAGGGAATTGTTCACTGCAATATGATAATGCATGCATGTACAAACAGAATTGGAGGTTTCTATTTCCCAATGACATGCATTAGGATTGTGATGACATTTTTATCCCAAGATTCCAGTGCCCCATTCTGATTTGGCATACAATAAAACTGGATATCCATCTTATGTCAAATGACTTGTGAAATTGTGATAACGGTTTTGTTCAAGTCTAGACAAGTTGTTGGAAAAGACGAAAGGGAGAGTGGGAAGGTACATTATACATACCTCTGACATAAAGATTGGCCTGATATGAGTAGGCAACACCTTTGCTGTTTTCAGCCAAACATTCATACTTCCCTTGATCTGATAGCTGACTGTTGAGGATTTGAAGGTAACCTACAAGAATATGATAGTCAGGGCATTGTTATCATCAATGGTATTACCTTTTACTGTATCCAGGCATTGGGAGATATTCAGGAATGTTCTACCTTTAAAACATCACTTGCCATAATTATAATCACATTTGTTAGGAGTCATTCAACAATCTTGAATGATATAGAAATCATTTAAGTTGTTCACTTTGTATAACATGCTTAAGAGGGAATACAATAGACTAGTCCAGAAATGTAAAAGGGGTGATAAAAGAAGAAAGGGTCTCGAGTTTAACCCTTACGTGCCCAGAATAGCAAAAGTGCGCTCTTAAGCATGTATCTATGTTCAACAGCCCACCTTCGATTTGATAGTAATCAGATTAAGGTGATCTTAGTAGCAGGAGACTCCTAACGCGAAGGGCTTTCCAACGATACCAAATTTGTTATGGTGTATTAAGTATGTTATTATTGGTAGGTCCTTTTACAGAAAATTATGAATTGAAAATAGCTTAAATTACATCAAAAGTGCGCGCTCTTGGCCCTGGGAAAAAAGGAAAATTAAGAAAAAATCACTAAATTTGCAAAAAATATTGATAAAAATACCAAAAATATTGGTGAAATATTTTTCATGTGATTTTCTCCAAGGAGCCCAATTACAATACATATTGTATTCAATTTCTATCAGAATGACCTTCTTTGAAATGTTTGGTATAATGCTTTATGAATTGGAAATAGCCTACTCCCTACCCAAATAAAATAAAATAAGAAAATATGATATTCTTGGCAGTTCCATCCAAATAACCGCATTTCAACTTCTTATACGATCCTAATTCTCTACTGATTCATACAAAACTCTAACATACCCTTCATATTACATTTTCTGAAAGCCATTTCATTGCCTTTTTGTCACCATTTGAATCAGTATTTTTTTCTGAACAAGATGTACATAATGGGGTGTACTATGTCAAGTTTGCTGAGTAAATCAGCTTTCTCAAAATAATTCTGGGCACGAAAGGGTTAAAAGAATGTTGGAGATAGAAAATAATAATAGGTTCTGGAAGTTGTGGAAGCAAATACAAGGTAAAATGACCCAATGTGATATCAAAATAGCAGAGTTTGTTGAAAACTTCAAGAAGCAACAGACTCCCCCACATATTGACTATTTTGATTATGATAATATGAAAGAAATAGAAACATTTGTCGATAACTTTGAGTGTAGCTATGGTTCAGAGGATATAGATGCATTGATACAATCCATGTTAGACTCACCTATCACTATAGAAGAGGTAGAAGATGTAATAAGATCTCTAAAAAATAAGAAAGCAGCCGGAACAGATGGTATACCTGCTGAATACTTAAAACAAGGATGGAAGGTTTTTGCTGAGGTGATTCAAATTATGTTTAACTGTGTATGGGACACTGCTGAATTTCCAGAGAGATGGGCAGAAGGAATAATAAGTCCCTTACATAAGAAAGGTGATACAAGCGATCCTGATAACTATAGGAAAATTACTGATAACTATAAGTCAGATATCATTAATAACAGACTGAAATTTAATAATGATATACTGAATCAGAATGACCCTCTATAGAACGGGTTTGTAGATAACGGTAGGACCACCGATAATGTATTTATACTATATACTGCTGTGAAAATGGTGCAGGCTGAAGGTAAATCTCTCTTTTGTTGTTTTATTGACTTTACTAAGGCCTTTGATTATATTAACAGGAAGGCATTATTCTATAAGTTGATGTATGGGCAGGTAAAAGGGAAAGCACTAAAAGTTCTAATGAATCTTTACAAGAAGTCTCACTCAAAGGTACAGGTCAATTCTGAATTAAGTGAGGACATAGATAGTTTATATGGTGTGTTACAAGGTGGAGTACTCAGTCCTAAATTATTCAATGCTTTTCTCTTAGATATTGCTGGACACCTTGACCCTAATCTTGGAATTGATGTTTGTGGTATGCGTGTTGCTTATCTGCTATATGCAGATGACTTGGTTATAATGTCCACTTCAGCTAGGGGTCTGCAGAATCAGCTAGACAATTGTGACCCATCTGGAGAAAACGTGCATCGGGGGGGGGGGGATTTGTAGTTCTGCATTTGGCCACTAGGGGGCAGTGTATGAGTAAAACACTGAAAAATATACCAAAAAATGGCTTAGATCAATTTTTTATGGGGAATTCAGTAGTATGCTCAGAATTATTCCATTTATACTAAAAACGTTCCATTTATGGAATGCAAAAGAGATATCTGTTGCCATGGAAACATAGATAATTGGCACATAGGGCAATTTCTGGTTGCCATGGAAACCACTCCATTATTCTAAATGGGAATTTTTTCCACAAATGTGTTGGATATTTACATACGGAACTCAGAACCGAAAACAGACCCAGAAAATTCCCTCTAGAACCGATTTTGTGATAGAAAAATCATGTTTCTTTGTTTATTTTTCCACAAAACTGTATTTTTTTGCATTTTCACTATTTAAGCTGGGATGTATTGTACTTAGAGCTTATTTGCATTTTTCAATTGCTCACACCGACCTAGGTTTGACAAGCAGTTACAGAAGAACTACTTGGAATATTTTAGCTCAAGATATCTCATTTTAAAGCACATGACTTCAACTTTAGAAAGGCATTTCCCCCCTGGATGCAGCTTTTCCCCCGTCTGGTCACAATTTGTTTCAGTATTGTAGAAAATGGCATCTACTAGTAAATATAAATAAGTCAAACATCATGATATTTAATCACAAAAAGAAGGATATTACTAACACCTTCAAGTATGGTGAAACACAGCTAGTAAGAGTAGAAAACTATAAGTACTTAGGGTTTATAAAGACATCTTCTTTGATGCATACAATCAGCTCTATTACAAGGGTAGAAAAACTGCCTATCAATCATATTCATGTTGCTATCAACATATTGGAAGACCAGATCCCAGGATGGCGCTCAAGTTATTTGATAGCCAGATAAGGCCCGGCCTTGACTATGGTTGCGAGGTATAGGGCCTGACTAAGGGAAATAAGGTGGAGAAACTAGAGTCCATACACCTAAGGTACTTAAAATCGATGTTGAGTGTTGGAAAGCAGACAACAACAGCTGCAGTATATGCAGATACAGGGAGGGTACCTCTAAAAGCGCAATGGGAAATTCGAGCACTCAGGTACTGGGAAAGAATTGTAAACCTCCCAGAGTCACACATACTATGTAAGTGTTACAAGAAGCTAACTTTGCTTGAAGATGCTGGTCAGATAAATTGGTGTTGTAATGTTAACTGCTTGTTGAACTCATTGGGTTAACGATATATTCAACTCTGGATTAACCAGACAACTTGTGACGACCCTAAAGCTATCACTGCTGTAACTGGACCAATAAATAGGAAATATATAGAACAAACAATGAATGAAATAACATCAGCTGGTGAAGGAAAAAAACTAAGATCATACAAAATATTCAAAACTGAGTTCAGGCTTGAAAGTTATCTATTCTGTATCCCTAACCAAGCCCACTGTACAGCATTAACTCGTTTTAGACTCAGCTCTCATAACCTGGGTATAGAAATGGGAAGGCATTGCCAGCCCCCAAAACCTGTGTGTAATCGGATTTGTCTATATTGTTCTAGTGACCATGTAGATGATGAAATATTTTTTCTCATCCAATGTGACTCTCATAGTGTATCAAAACAGCTGTTTGACAATGTTTTGAACGGAAAAAAATCAAAACTATCAAGAATTGAATGATGTAGAGAAATTCATTTCTGCTATGAACAATACTAATACTGATGTCATCAAAGCTCTCGCCAAGTTAATATACAATACGTTTAGACAGAGACAGGAACTCTACTTGCTAGCCTATGAAACAGCTGTGTATACTATGATATTTATGTAATCATCACTGTAACAATGAGTGAGTATGTGGGCCAGGAGAGAGAGGGATGGAGAGTGAGAGAGAAAGAGAGAGAATCAGTGTGTGTATGTGTGTGTGTGTGTGTGTGTGTGAGAGAGAGAGAGAGAGAGAGAGAGAGAGAGTGAGTGAAAGAGAGAGATAATAAGACTTAAACTTAGTTGTAGAGTAGAGTAGTGGACATATACATTATACATGCTATATGTGTAAAGAACCATTTATGTATGACACATAGGTCAGTAATGACCTCTTTTTTGCTGTCAATAAAATATATAATTATCACTGATATTCCATTTGGGCAAGCAGGAGGCCCTTTCACTAGTAAATCTACAATGTGAAGGAAATCACACATGCTTACCATTCTGAAGGAGTTTATATCTGGGGTTAGTGAGATCTACTGGTATGAGGTCCCTCAGCCACACGATTGATGGCTCTGGGTCCCCAACAGCTGAGCATACCAGGACTACACCGTGATTCTTCTCCACCGCCTTTAGAATAGGGCTTTCAGTTATGCGAGGATATCCATCAGGCACTGTTGGGAATGAGGAGATTGGAAACGTTAAGCACATTTGAAACCACACATGCCTTTTATTAATGTGAATAATAAATCAATATGATATCAAGCAGAGATAAATTGTCTGGTTTAACTGTTTTGATCTTCATATAAACCATTAGCCACATTTTAGGGCATTTTTCCCTCAACCATGATGGTCTTATGAATTAGGTCTATGAAACTAAATATAGAAAGCCGCCCATTACCATATCACCCACTTCTAGACATAACAGAAAAATTATGGTTATAGATCTATGGGGAGAACATATGTGACATGTACTGGGAAAGTGGACCCTTTTCCCCCTAAAATAAGGTCCGTTTTCGCAGATCCTGTCACATATATATTTTGCTTGGCATCTGACTTCTTGTCAAGAATCCTTTAGATAGATAGTCACAAACATAGTTCTCAGTTGTATGTGGAGATGAGCAAATTGATGTCTATGACAAAGTATGTACCTTCATCTTCACCATAGACATCCAGATGTGCTGAGCCCACAGCAGGCTCACCGACACCATTCTCAGCAACACACTCGATGACAATGTCATCCCTCCCTGCCTTAACTGGCTCAATGCGTAATACTGATCCATTTGGCATTTCTCTCTGAATGTGTGCCCGCCGGCTAGGTGACACACGTCTACCATCTTTAAGCCAGTGTATGTCTGGGGTTGGGATTCCAGATGCCTTACAGAAGAAACTGACAGTCCCATCCTCAGCTACCTTCTGGTCCTGTGGGGACGTTGTGATTTGTGGTGGTTCTGAAACAAGTGGCTGGGGTAGTCTGAGAAAGCTTAAACATTGAAAATGTGTTTCATACTTGTTTTACTTGTAAACACTAATAGTCAACTTCAGTTACAGCCGTTTGTAAGGAAATCTCCTCACATAGTCCATGCCCTATTAGGTCTAGGTTCTAGGTTACATCATAAGACCATGAAACAAACATCCAATCCATTTCAAAACGTATGCACACAATGCTCATTTCAGATGATCAGACTAATTTGTTTATTTGTTCAAAGTTTATTAACCAAAAATCGGCTTATTTGAGAGGTTCATTGTCGGCTTGTTTGATTCAGCCTGATAAGAAAATAGGATTCTAGCATATCAAAGCCTGCTGCTGTGTTCAAAAGGAAGCCCCAATAACTCACCCCCATCGGAATAAATCCTTTCAGTGAGCCATTCCCCAAAATCGATCCCATTCTTAGCCAAAAGGTTTTGCTCATAATTCCCTCGCCTGTCTGCAAAAAATTGAAAAAAGTAACAATTTACCTGCTACTTGTACAATAATTGAGCTGGGAGAGTACAGTCTGCCCAACAGTATTTGTATATTAATCTTTTATCCTAAAAGGAAGTAATCACAAAAAAAAAAGATTATGGAAAAAAATGTATAATAAAAATTAATTATAAGCGTATACATTTTGATGCAGAACTTAAGTAATTTTTACCATGGGGCTATTGCACTCTGTGCGCACCTGGCATTTGTTAGAAGTGGAAGATGGCACTATACATACAATTAATGACCCTACAACTTAGGAGTGATTGGTCTTCAAAGACAAGATTGTGTTACAGTAGAGCTTACATCAGGTGCACCTAGTTTAAAATCACAGTACATAATTATGTTCTGCTCAAATGGTTGGATTTTTAAGATTTAAAAAGCTGTGCATAGCTATGAAACATAAACCCCAACGGACCGCTGTTTGTCGGGGCTGGGGACTTCAGGTATAATATAATATATTATTGTCCCTCGTCCGTTACAATATCACATGAAACATTTTCTGGTGCTCATCTCCCCGTCTTCCGAGGCTAAGGGGAACTAAATCCTCGAGTATAAGCCATGTCACACATGCAGATTACTACTGCACGTAGTTGATTATAATATATATACATATATATATATATATATATATATATATATATATATATATATATATATATATATATATATATATATACATGTAATTTACAATACCAGCAACTTGAATGGTGTACGTGCAAGCATTGTTACTATTATGAAATTATGTCTGCCATGCTAGTCTCTCCTATTAGTTATAGGGACCGTGATAGAGAATATAAATATTGCAATCATTATTATACATATGCAATGATGGTGTGCTGGTGATCCTGTCACAAACCGGGTCACTGATGCAATATATAATGAGATAAATAAGTGGAGGGGTTTACTGTCATATTTATGCCGGCAGTTATCTCCGGTCTCTATGTCTGGGGTGACTGAGAAATAACATGAAAAGAAGAAACCCAAAAGAAAGAACAAACACATTAGATTGAAATAATAAAAGAAAGGAAAATGCCCTCATGTATAGTATAATAATATTATGGTGGCAACATAATGTATCGATATGCTATATGTGTTGATCTATCTATTCTGAATGTGGCTATCATAGAGCTATAGCCGCAATCCATATAATTGCGGCCCACAATTTCAAGTCATAATTTGGTCCTATTACATTTTTAGGAACCACTAATTTCCATTACATTATTTAATAATTCTAAAGTTATATAATATAAAACGAAATTGGATAATAATGGTATAGGCGCATGCCACTGAGGCATGCGTCCTATATGTCGATATATATATATATATATATATATATATATATATATATATATATATATATATATATACATATATATATATATATATATATATATATATATATATATATATATCCATTTAACAATTACTTTCAAGAAATGCATTGAACTCTTGTTGCAAAAAGCAAAAGCGAAAATATAGCTCTGTGTCTCTCTTTTAGAGGATATCTCAATGTAATCCATGATACGAACATTTACGACTTATCTCATCTGTATATTGGGACTATGATTTATATTATGCTAAGAGGGACTCTCAAGTGTAACATGTATCTAACCTAAACACAATAATTATAATCTAGGAACGCAATTTACCATATGAAATAAATTCAATCTACCAACCAAATCACTTATCATTGGTGTTAATTACATAGGTAGTATACAAAGACTTACCACCCCTGTAAGACGCACAGTGTACAGCGCAGAACAGGAGAAGGACAAGGAGCACATATACCATCATACTGGCATTCAACTGTGGAAACGCATGAGGTGACAAATTAGATTAATTTCCAGGCATATCTGGGGCCTGGTTGGTAAAACTATCCAGAAAAAAAAAAAGAATCCAAAGCTCTGCCAAGATTACTATATCTTCAATTCTATCTCTGAAATCCTGATGAGATCAATCTTCTCATAGATCAGGTGAAACACATGGTCAGTAAAGTAGCCATTAGAAAGGCCTCTGACATTAAAAGATCCCGAAAGCCAACATTATCATTTCGTTTCGTTATGCTGTAGGGTACTACGGGGGAGGAAAACTTACCACAGGAAAGAAATTCTGAGAGGAGATGATTACGTCCCCTGAGGAATGCTCCTGGTAAAGCTTGTATTCCTTGTCAGCAGTTCCCACAGAGGTCCAGGAGGATATTATGATCACCGAGCTGCTCCACGTACTGCCACAATGTCTATACATGTATAGCCCCCCTCCCATACGTAGACATTCTCTCTGCCACTTCCAGTAGGAGGCGTTGCTGTCACTCCTGCTACCCATGGAGCCCACGAGTTTAACCCCTTCCTTACTATAAACCGTAAATGAGACAGGAAAAGTTAAAGTTGCCATAGGTTGTGTTGCCAATAGCATTTCTTGATAAAAAAAAATTGGGCTGATACATGATTGTTTTTTTTTTTTTTTTGCAATTTGAAATTTTGATAACGTAGGGCTACATACTTGAATAAATAGAAATACTCAGTTTTGTGCATAGGTGGCAGAGACTTTTGAGTTCACATCATGAAAAACAATGCATCAATATATTTGGTATTTACAATGGATGTCTCCACTCCATGATTATCAGAACAGAACAAGTAGTTTCAGTCAGTGGTCAGTGGTTTCTGCAACCTCCCCCCACAGGGGAGGGTTGGGTGGGTTGAGACAGTGGGGCTCTAAACCTCTGGGTGATAATAAAGAGAGAACTAAACGACCATGGTGTACGAGGTGGCTGATCCACCACGAGGATGGAGTCAGACATGGGAGCCATCAGACATGGGGACCATCAGGCAGTGGGGGGGGGGGGGGTATCAGAGGTGTGGGGCATTGGACATGGGGGCCATCAGAAATGGGAATCAGAGGTGGGGGCTAGATGTTTGGGCTGCCAAACGTGGGCACACCCAGATGCGGAAGCCACAAGACTTGGGAAAATCCTTATTTCCCTCGATTATCAGCCATTTTTGAAGAAACAACTTTGAACAACTCTGTAACGCTCAGTAATTGGAATATCACCAAAAGAAAAGAAAAGAAAGGTCCCCAGGTATTGACTTCAAAAATACTCTGAAATTGGTAAAACTGAAAATTTCCATAATGATGTTCTTGTGAAAAGAATCTAAAAATGAACGTTTTTCATTTCATTCACATTCTAGAGTTCTAAAATCATTCCAGAGTTCTAAAATGAACCAGAGAGGAATTTATTTGGAAGAACTATTGAATACGGTTATGCTGATGTATAATACATATGTGTAGAGGCAAGGAAAAAAGGGGACTCCATGCTAAAAGTCAACTTTAAAATTCGGATCACTGGCTTTTCAGTCACATATTGCAAGAGAAGATACTCCTGTTAGTTTTAGAGGAATGGCTTCCTAAACGTAGGTAGGTGTGACCATTTCCTGAATGGCAATAAGCTCTATGCCTAATTGATCATGAGATACCGTAATCTCCCGCGTAGAAG
Source organism: Acholoe squamosa (assembly GCA_949317995.1). Taxonomy (NCBI): domain Eukaryota; kingdom Metazoa; phylum Annelida; class Polychaeta; order Phyllodocida; family Polynoidae; genus Acholoe; species Acholoe squamosa. The sequence continues at coordinate 24,289,662 of OX439046.1, forward strand.
AAGCGCTGCGCGTATAAGACGCACCCCAAACTCAGCACATGCATTTTCGCGTATAAGACGCACATTTTAATGCTGAAATTTGTAAGATTAGTACATTTCTATAGAAAAATTACCCCTCGTATAAGACGCCCCCCCCCCAACTTGAGAGAAAGCTATAAGACTCCCCAGCATTTTGTTTGGTGTTTGGCGTAGAGGACGTGTCTTATACGCGGGAGTTTACGGTACATCAATAATTAGCAATTAGCATAATTTTTTATTCTTTTGCCTATAACTTTTGATCTAGAAATGATATTTTCGTTCTGTTTTCACCATAGTAAACCAAGTGAAAGATTCTTTCAAATGGGATAATTGATATTCCTATTTAGAATGAAAATCATGTTTCCATGGCAACAGACATCAATAAAAATGCCTATTTAGGCCCAAAAATGTTTTTACATGCCTAATTTGGAACCTTTCCACCCAAAATAGAACGTTTTATCTAAAATCATTGAATTCTCCATAAAAAAAGTACCCTATAATAGTTTTAGGCATATTTTTTTGCTATTCTAGCCCATAGTGATGCCCCCTGGTGGCTAAAACAGGTACTAAATCCCGCAGGAACCCCCATTTCTCCTTGCTGGCTCACAATATTAGTCTAGGCACACATCTTAGATAGTGAACACAAATGCAACACTTCTTTTGCCTTTCCTGCAAAACTTAGAATATGCAGATACAACCTTGTTGCACTAAAGCGACAATGTATAATTTGATTTTGGTTTAGTTCCAAAATTCAACCGCAAAAAGTGCCCCAGGTTGAAAAATACCTTCCCCTGGCCCCAGCTGGCTCACAGGAATTTATACACATTTCTAGATTAATCTATTTTTGTTATAGTGATGTTATAATGACATCATTAGAAATGATTTATAAAATGTAAAGAATCTGGCCATTTGATTTGATGTGATTTAATTTACTCATGTTAATCTAAAGGGAAGTCTGGTCCGCAGATTGAGGTGCGGAGCCGTAGCTTAAGTGGTCAACAGCCTAAAGACCTACCCCTAGAAATAATATGATCCTTATCATAACACATGAATTCAACACTCTATTCTAAATAGTATTCATATATGTTTTTATTTATTTACAGACAAATTATATTACATATTTTACAACCATAGTTTGAATTTAGCCATATTCAAGACATCAAGCAAATACATGTAGCTCCCAATTCGAGAATTAGCCCTGTAAAATTTTGTTAATTCTAATTACTATCGTTGATCTTTCACTAGAGTGCTGAGTGTTTCTGCATTACCGTAAAACCCTGGTCATAAGCCGGCCCCGGTCATAAGCCGGGGGGGGGGGGTGAGTTCAGGAAAATCCTATAAGCTGATTTTAGGGCCAAATTTTCCCAATTTTCTCTTTAATCTATTGTATTAAAACCCTGGTCATAAGCCGGGGGTAGAGTTGGGGGGAAATTAAGAAGCCGGTTTTGGCCCAAAATAGAAAAAAAAATCCGGCTTATGACCGGGCTTTTACGGTACTCTTTCTGTCCCATTTGGACACCTACTTCATATATATATAACATTCAAGCAATAGATTTAATATCTATATCTCTTATCACATACATGACATTGTACTTATGTATTTATTATATGGCGCGGAAAAAAAACAGTGAAGAAAATTATAAGAAGTGATCAGCTTTCGTCATCTCCATCTTCCATGACCTCTGCTGTCAGCGACTTTAGGTCATCTATAACATCATGCAGCGGCTCTGAAATATAATAAATGATGGGTTTGAAAAGTACCATTTATTGTTGAGTAGCCCTTGTCCCAGAATATTTTTCTCTCAACCTGAATAAGGAATCGATTATCACTTCAATGCTCTTAAAGTCGGTCTTCATTATCGCTACTTGGTGGGTGTTTTATACAGGTAGATCACTGAAAAGTGAACCTGTAACATTTTTCCAGAAATAAAAACATATGAAAACTTGAATCTCAAAAAAATATTCAAATTGGATGTTGTCCAGAAGCCTGGCCGCCATCCTCCAAAGTAACCCCAGTTCTGCCATCAAAAGGACCAGATTGAATTACAGCTAGCTTTATTGCACCTACCTGAGTCTGAGATGGTAGGTAAAGGTAGAGCGGACTTGGTGTTGACAGGTTCCTCTTCGTGTACAAGTTCTGAATGTACCGGCGGGAGACGCTGCGCTTTCTGTTGTCCTACCAGACCCTCTTGTCGCAGTGTGGTCTGAACATAGATCAAAAAGGATTTTCAATATCATTAGTGAGTAGGGATTACTGTGGTACCATGTGTATAAGGCGCATCCTGAGTTGAAGCAAATGCTATTACCGGGTTACCATAAATTCCCTGTATATAAAGCGCAGTTTATACTTTTTTTCTAGGTGGGCCTAATATGTGGGGGCGCCTTATATACGAGTTATTAGAGTAGTATCTAAAGAATTACACCCAGAGACTGATTTTTCAAGTTTTTGCAAGTTTTCCTAATTCTTCTGAATATGACAGCCATGCCACGGTCAGACTAGAAAAAAGGATGCTACAAGTCATGGAACGTTATTGATGCTGTACATTATAAGACCTTCAGAAGCATGTGATGAAGTGTTACTCAAGTATTAACCTACCATTAATATGTTGCGGTCCTTATCTGCAGTGTGGAATTTCTTTTCGAGTTGGGAGATCCTCTCCTTGTATTCATTTTCTACAGCAGCTAAACGTTCGGCAGCCCTCTCCTAAAGAGAATATTCCAGGTAAAGCATAGGCTGAATAACATCTTATACATACAGTCAGAAGAAAGGTAAGCATGTTGTAAGTACCAATGTGGGTGCATGTAATGGTCCGATGTGTTCTTTAAACTACACAATATTATAGATCATAAGACAGTGGCAGTGTTTATGAGTTATTTAAGTAAATAAAGAAATTTAAAAAAAGGATGAACTTACCTTGTCCCTGGTGGTTGCCCTTTCCAGTTGGCGTAGAGAAACAACCGCCTTGGTCTGTTCCCGGCGACACTCATTCAGTCGGTGTTCCATCTGAGCCAGAATCTCTGTACATTTAGCACGCTCCTCCTCCACCTGTGCCTCCATCTCTGATATATCAAAAGAATCAATAAATAAGTTATATTGAATCAAGCAGCAGTGCCTTGTGTTTCTCTTATCATGTTTTCAAGTAAGTGTACCTGGGATCTGGTTCCCATATAAGTTGCAGCTTATACATGAGGCATTATGGTTCATGTATGGTATCAAGCCTATGCTTTACTTTCATTATTTTCTTTAGGAGATGGTTACAAAGCATTCAGCTGCTATAGACAATGAATACAAACAGAGGATCTCCTAAATTGAAAAAAGGTCCCACACTGCAGATTAGGACTGTAACATATTAATGGTAGGTTAATACTTCAGTAACACTACATCCATCATATGATTTTGGAAGACTCATTATCATATCTCAAACCAAAAAGATTATAGTTGAATCTGGTTAAGCCATAACCTGTACTTCTTTATCGTCTAAAAGTCCTACCTTTGTGGAGTTCCTCCCTGGCAGTAGCCGATTGTTGAGTTACTGTGTGTAGCTCGGTTTGTGCAGCGTGTAACTCGCCTCTCAGTCCCTCTAGCTGCTCCGTCAGTTCATCCACCAACTGTACCAACATGAATGATATTGAGTAATACCCAGTATTTCTTGACTAAAGAACAGAGCAACATATGTAATGCTCAAAATGTGACTTTGGATCATTAGCAGCAGGCAGGGAGAGTGTTTCAGCTGATTTCGCCATGGTTTCATTTATTAAAGATATTGAGATTTTATATTTTCTCATTTTCATAATTCATGATTTATGACAAGACTGTACCTGGTTCTTCTCATCAATCTGCTGGTGGAGTCTCTCTGTTTTGTCCTTTAGTTCTTTTACCTCTCCCTCAACTACAAGACAAATTGAAACTCAGCATAACCCAAGTGGATACAACTTCTTTTATATACTAACCCTGTTATGTAAATCACCACATTACTATGCGTATCCTCATTTCCGAGGATGGAGCACCGCTACAACTTAGTATACTGAATCGGTAACGTTTGCGACACACCTTATATTCAAGGATTTTAAACTGTAAAAGAGCAGTAAAATTTCGAAAATTTGACCTCAGATGCGCCCATAGGATCTGCCCGAGTTGAGGGTGTGCCTTTAAAGCAAGGTGCGCCCCTTATACACTGGGTACTACACAGGCCGGAACAACACAGACTTCTAGGCTGCTAGTATATGGTTAAGTTTATTATATATGAAGGCAAGACACTCTGGTCTGGGACAATTTCTATCACTGTCTATGCGTTTTCACATAGATAGGTTCTATAAGGTGCAGTACACCTCAGACTAGTGCAGGGGTAGACACTAACTTTCCTAGCCACTGGCCACCCGGGCCCGTAGCTTTAGAAATATATGGGCCCGGAGCTGAAACTATGGGCCCAGATTAGCCAGTTTACTTTTTGTAAGAGAAATTAGATGTATTTCTCATTAATTCACACCATATCTTAGCAAAAATGACCAGATTCCTGCTGATTTTCTCTTTCCAATGATACATAACATGCCTATTCTTATATGAATTAATTCTTATAGATGTCTCTCTGTGAACTTCTATGGGCCATCCCGGGCCCACAGGAAGGTAAATCTTGAGAAAACTACGGGCCCACAGCCAAAGCTGCGGGCCAATGGCTCCCGGGCCAGCGTTAGTGTCTACCCCTGCTAGAGTACTAATCAATTTCAGTTTTCACAGACAACTGACCTTTAAGTTTAGCTGCAGTGACTTTGGACTCCAATAATCGGGCATCCTCTTGTTGTTGTCTGACCAGCGCATCCCTTTCCTCTGTCACCCGCTGCAACTCAGAGCCTAGGGCTTCCAGTTCAGACCTATGATAAAATCACAGGACTAATGATTTAACCGTCTAAGTACCATATGCCGTAAAATTGTATTATAAGCCGCGCCCTATATGTAGGGTATTAGAGTATTACTTCACTGCACTCTGCCCTTTCGCCATTGTGACATGTCGCCCTGGGAGGTATCACAGCAGTGCATTCATGTGACTTACTAAGAGATGATGCAGTTGAAAGAGCAGAAAGGAAGTGTCCAAATCAGATAGCTGAACATCATGCTATCATATTGAGTGTCTGGGAATTAGAGAGTTGGATTGTTAGGCGAATTTAAATGGCTTTACATGATTGTAGGGAGAGGATTTGCTTTCATAAACTCTTTTTTTTCTGTATCCGTTTTAGGGTTTGTTGGGGAAAGGTCTACTACTTACGTCTCAACTTCTGGTACTGGGTCGGTGTCCTTCGTAGGTTGTTCCTCATACTTCATCTTTAAAAGCGCCTCCTTCCGACTGAACTGACCTATAGCCAAGATAAATGGCAAATGTGAAATTATGAAATTATTGAAAATAAAATTTTCCTTTAATCTATTGTTAATGGATGTCGGTTTCTTGGAGAAGGTTTACAAGACTATGAACACCTCATGTCTGGAATCATGTCTACTTAAGAGAGTGCCTTTAACTTCTTTCTCACAATTGGAATGCAAATTTCAAAATAACAGACGAAGTGTACACTACATATACTAGGACATACTTTGTAGCATACATATTCTGCCTGAGGCAAAACTGATTCTCTGGTCATAGGCTTTCAGAGCGGCGGTGACACTCGTAAGTTGCTGCAGGGTCTCGCTGTATTTCTGGTATAGACTGAAATATAGAAATAGCATTTCTACATTTTAGAAGATAGAACATATCGATAATCAGACTTTTTACACACATTTGATGCGTATTTTGTTACTCTTCTTACCCACGTAACACCAATACTATACTGGTATATTCAGAAATGTTATAAGATGCATCTTGAATTCAGGGCAAGGCTATAAGGAGCCCCTGGGGTTTATTTCCCTAATATAACCCTACATTAGGTGAAATTTTTTTGGTCAAATTTTCTGGCCTCTTCACCTTACAATAAAGAAAAAATGGATAAATTAAAGTACATAAATAGAGAGACAAGGACACCTACTTGTGAGTGAACTGCGCTAGTTGTCTGATAAGGTTTGTGTGGTGGTGAGTCTGGTCATCTAACGATATGGCCAGGTCCTGGGCTCGCGTCAACTCTGTCTCCAACGTCTGAAGTTATACAACAAAGAAGCTACTGGTTACACATAGTATGAGGAAAATATGCCATATACATGATTACTACTTAAGTGCCTCACTTATATGATTATGTGATGTTACTCACCATTATTTGGTGTTTTGCCATCTTGAGTTGTGCGTCCCGGTCCTCTACGGCCGCCATTTGTACACTCAGTTCAGCCTCTATACCCTGCAGTTTGTCCATCTTCTCCTGTAGCTGAAATACACATATAAAGGACTCTCAGTCAGGCGTTCACTTGTCTCATTGATATCAACAGACCTCAAGATACTTCAACCTACTCATGCTTAAAGTTAATATATCCGCTAAAAAGACAGAGTTGAAAATTTGTGAAAACATGTATAAATAGTTTCTAAATGCTCATCTCTTGTGCTATGTATATATTGTTCGAACCACTGCTAGCCCATAGTGGCTCAAAATGATGTGTCTAATTATAACACAATACACTTCACTGGATAGCCTTTGATATTCCTGCTCAGCACAGTACCGCCTGTTGCCTAGTCTGACAGGTTTTTAGTAGTGTTTAGTACACCTTGGAAATTAGGACTGGCTATTCATCTGCAGCACACAGGCTGCCTCTATAGGAAATCAGACACACCTGATTTATTACTAGGATAGGAATAAATACAGGACATAGGTTTTCTTTGTTTTGGAGCAGAAATATTTCATGTAATCATTAGATATTTTAGTACATAATTTAGAATGTCATCTACTTTGTGATTAAGGAGAAACCCCTAACTACATAATGTGATAGCAAACATGCCCACTTTAATTATTACCGTAATGCCCTGTGTGTAAGGCGCGGCGTATACGCGAGGATGGGCCCCTGGTGCGCCTTATGGGATTAGGAAATTTTTGAGTGAAAAATATCCCCAAGCCTCAAGATCTCTGGTAATGTCAAAAAAAAAAGATTTTAGACCATTCGGGGGTAGGGGGGGAGGTATCCTAGCTGCCACTAGCTTTTGGAATATTGAAAATCCATTGGTTAGAAAAGAAGTTATCTTACTTTAGATATAGCATGACAGAGAACAGTGTCGCCACCTACCTTCATGTTCCAGTTGTGTTCCTGATGTTTTGAAGTTATCTCTGCAGACTTTAACTGGACCATGAGAACATACACTTTCTCTCGCCACCTAAAGAAGAAGAAAAAATATGTCACATCTTCCTGAATAAGCTCTTTCTTACCTTTTCAAATTTCATATACTACGGTATATATAGAACAGCAAATAGAATGATACTCATCCATATAATTCAATTATTTTCTCACCTGGTGAGAAGGACATTTTTCCTCTTATCAAGCGATTCATCTTTCACCTAGCAATAATAATAAAAAAAAAAAAGAAGCAGGATTGAGTCACAATTCACAATAGCCTTGTAGAATTATTTGTCGCTAAATACACCTAAATCAATTAAGAAAATCCAGCAAAATTCAACTCGTTACATACGGTAAAATCCTTTTGTGAATCTCATCTTAGCATTCAAGGTAAACCGAAGTCTTAGGTCACAAGCTAGTCCTACTAATATGACACATTAATCACCCCACCCTAGCTAGCAAGAAGCGATGGCTAAAACGCACCATGACTAGCTTACCTTAGAGAGATGTTGTTCTTGTAGGGTGAGTATCCGGTCCTGGGACTGAAGACGCATGTTGGCTAATGCCACCTGCTGATTCAGCTGTGTCACCTCCTCCTCACGCATCTAGAAAAGTTAGAAAAATGGCAAATAATTGAATATCCACCATTAATACTGGTATGTTACAGGGAAAACCTAGCAAGGAAACCACCATGGAAATCTCATCAGAGACTCCTGGGGTCTTATCACAAGTTTTCCTATGGCCACCCTTAAAGATATATTTGTTTTCTGTCCAGACGCATGTTGTTTTGTTGTTTTTTCTTCTTTTTTGTTTTTGTTTTGGAGGTATAGGCTTTTTTTTTTTTTGTATCTATAGTGTTCTTTAGAGCTTACCCTAAGTTTACTGCTGATGTTCTCAAGTTCACGTTTCCAGGTGTCGGATGACTTGTGTGAAGTCTCTGTTTCTGCAACATATGTTTTCAGCTGTGCCAATTGCTGCTGCACCGCATCTAACTCAGCCGCTTTAAGTCTGAATGAAACGAAAATAACTTGTTTCAAAAGAGAAAAAGTACCATGTATCTATTTGTAAATGGTGGTGAAAATATGAAGTTGTATAGCTCGAAGTCTGAGCTTTTAAAGCCCAGTCATACTTGTCTTGAAAAGCCAAAATAACTGTTGTGGGTATACAACAAGTGTGATCACGGCCAAAATAATGTACCGGCATATTCCAAGACAAAAATATTTTGTGGTAAAACATTTTTTAAATCAAATTACAATCATACAACAATTTGTTCCGATATCAGCTAAAGTGTATCCGGGCTTTTAAAGTTAATCACATTGTAGTATGTAAGTCTTTTATGACTATTACACCTACCGTATCATTGTATTCAAGCGCTCCAGCGCTCTTTAATTTGGCAGGCTCATTTCCCCAGCGCTCATAGAAGACAGGCACTTATTCAAACTCCATTTTCAGTGCTTAAGAAATATTTCATGACCCCTGTACCCCCGGCGCTTATTTGAGACAGGTGCTCATTCAAATCCCAGTGCTTAAACATGACGATACAGTATTTGATGAGGTGACAAAATTACTTTTCTGGGCGTAACACGGGTAACTGATTAAAAATTACTCTTCTTATTCCTTCTTCTATCATCATTCTGCCTTTTATTTTGAAAGTACCGGCAAAACTTTTTCCCAGCAGAAAATTCACTGTTTTCTAACACACAGAATGTATATATTGAGCAAATACCAGAGATGCCCCTCGCTATTCCATAAGGACAATGAAACCTAATGATTTACCCTGAATATTACCAGTAGAATTTACTAGTGGCTTCGCCACTAGATCGTGGGGGCAAAAGTCCTTAGATAATAGAGACAATCAAAGGCTACTGGCAAGCACAGGAGCGTCGTCAACGCGGGACTGCACTACTAAGATTATGTTTTTAAGGACATTTCTTAAATGTAGTACCGTAATCTCCCGCGTATAAGACGCGTCTTATACGCCAAACAAAAGGCGGGTGCATCCTATAGCTTTCTCTCAAGTTGGGGGTGCGTCTTATACGCGGGGTATTTTTACTATAGAACAGTACTAAACTTACAAAAGTCTGCCCTTAGAGGTGCATCTTATACGTGAAAGTCTTCCCTGAGTTCGGGGTGCGTCTTATACGCGCACCGCGTCTTCTATGCGAGAGATTACTGTATTTTGTACAAATTGACTTAGTGACAAAATGAAAAAGCCTCTGTTAGATCCTTAAAACATACTTTATCATAATTTTGAGGAGAAAAATCGAGTTAACTTTGAAAAAAATACAATAGCCTCTTTTGACTAATCTTATACTAGCATGTACTAGGCCTAACTCTATCATTGCCTGCAGTAAACCTACCAGCAACGAAACAACCCTGATTTTAATATGGGGTAATAATCCAAAAGATGAATCTCTACAGAAACCAGGGATTCCTGGTAAACCAGTGACATCTCTGATATACTGACCTCTTGGTGTCCGCTAGATCCCTGGTAGCCTTGTCCAGCTGAGCCTGCCTGTCCCTGAGGACCTCCTCCAGTAGGTGGGTCTCCTCCTTAGTCTTAGTCTGTACACTGTGTAGGGTGGCCTCCAGGTCCGACACCTGCCGCTGTCTCTCAGTCTGACAGGTAATTAGTTCTGACTCTTTCTGCTGCAGCTACAATGGAGCAAGGTTAAGAAGCTAATGTCACATTTTCCCACTTTTTAATCTGTAGTACAAACTGTTACACATTAATATAAGCACGTTCTAAACATTAATATAAGCTGAGGACCAACATGAGCTTTGTTAGTGAATTGAGGGTGCGCCCTATAGGCACAGTAAATGTATAATAAATTAGGGATTAACTGCTCAAAATCAAGAAATGAATGGAAAAATTGGACACCTCTTATAAACCTCTCTTTGTCTATACCTTTACCATCAGACGTAAACAATTCCTGAAAGTTATATGTCCCAAAAGATGTCAATGTTTCACACAATATTCTTGGATTGTCTGAATTCCACTTAGTGTGTTTGCTAGTCAGCTCAAACGTTTTCTCAATTTTTCGCCCAAAACGCCAAATGTTAAGAATAGGGGGGTTCGCTCTGTAAAGCTATATGGTTACACAGCAGAGCTGGGCCCCCATGATTATTGTAATATATGAAAGCAAAATAGGATATGTGTAAGCAATAGGTCAAAAACCTTTTCAATGTTTTTGTATTGTACTCTTTGGAATCTGTAAATTAAGAGAAAATTACAATGTCATATGAGTTTTCTGATTGTCATTTCCACACAAGGGTTGGTACCTTAAATCCCCGGTCACAAGCCGGCCCCGGTCATAAGCCGGGGGCGAGTTCAGCAGAAATATAGAAGCCGGTTTTGGTCCATTTTAGACTTTTGCAAAAAGCCGGTCATAAGCCGGGGGGTGAGTTTAGCCCTTGAACCCCCCTTATCCCCCCCCCTAAAACTAAAAAATCTCACCAATTTTTGAGGAAAATTAGCCATATTTCTATCAATATTTTATTGATTTCTTATAGAAAACACATTGAAATGAACTTGTATGGTAAAAATCGTACATATTAAAGTAATGGGGAGTCTCTGGTTTTTAAGCTGTTATTTTCTTTTGATTTCTATTGAAATTTGGTTAAAAATAACTTAAACTTTAAAAAAAAAAAACGGTCATAAGCCAGCGGGGGACTTTGGGAAAAATTGAGAAGCCGGTTTGGGCCCAAAATAGAAAAAAAAATCCGGCTTATGACCGGGGATTTACGGTAGTATCTGACAACACCATTGACATTCTCTCTCTTTCAACACTGCTGAGCGCCATGGTGACCAGGTCAGTATAGATAGACAGCTACCAGAACAAAATGTTTGGAGAATCTGAGGCTAAAGTAGAAAGTGTTAGTATAAAAGAATACCCTAATTCTTAATGCGCAAACTTCCATTTATTTACTTCCAGGGACTGCAGTGCTAATAATGATTAAAAGCTACGATGCAAGTGGACTTAAGATGAAAAATAAATGGAGAGAAAAGATTCGCAAAATCTCCCAAACTTATCAGAAGATATCACTGTATTGGATCCCTCCAAAATCTATTCTGAAAAAGTTAACTTCCTGATTGGTAGCAGGAGCTTTGTGCATCAACCCTGTTCTCTGGCCATGGCTAGGGTCTGACCCTGTCATGTTTCCTCGCCATTCTGACAGCCCTACCACCCCTCCACACCACAGCTGTACCATGAACAAGTTAGGGTGCATGTTTAATTGTCAGAAAGCAGGTGTAACCAGAAGTCATGAAGCTAAAGGTCAAAGAGAAAAGCTTTGAAACAATGCTGTTGACAAGATCAGAAACTTGTCACTGTTTACCATATTATGTGTTTTCTACCTCCATCAATGCTATCTCCCCATATGGTTAATGGCTCCTGATACAGAAGTGCATCATGCCCGTCATGCATTAAATCAAGAGCTGGAATATCTGCTTGCAAGCACTTGATGCACGCATGATGCATATCCTCAGGGAGTGCATCAACTCTGTAAGTTTGGCATGATGCATGAATATACATCATGAGGACCATTAGGAAGTGCATCATTTGTTCTGTCCCTTGTAGTCATGATACATTAATGTGTTGCTGTATTAGGGCATTATCCACTTCATCGATTAAAAAGAAAAACTTAGTTCCTGCTGATGTCATCAAACCTTCCAAGTCCAACACTGGTTCCCATTCAGATCCCTATGATTGGCTGCAGTGCCTAGCCAATCAGCACACACCTATTATCCATGGTAGGTAAAAATAAATATGAAAAGTACAATACCTATAATGGTCTACTGACAATATATTCATATGCATGCCCTTCTCCCATGATGATCCATCTATGTAAGGCTGGCAGGTGACTATGCATCACTAGAAAGGCTGCCAAAAACCTTACTAGCACTGCACGAGTGCACCATATGCCAAACCACCTTTCTCTGTCAATCCTCTCCATGGAATCAATATGTTTCAGTGTCAAGTGACTACCTTGAGTACAATACCAACAAAATGGTACCCATATTCTGCTAAATATATAGCTTTTGATTTGGCCAATGTCTGTTACTTTACAGAAAGAAAGGTGTTGAAAATAAACGTGACAACCACATCAATCAATATGGCAATAACAGCCCAGCAATGTTGCATGATATAAACATGACACCTGATGGCATGGTCCATCTGAAGGGTAAGAACAAAACTATTGAAAACCTCAAGTTCACCACAGGCTTCCTAGCATTCTATTTCAGCATGAGATTCCTATTCTCTGGCTTTGGAAATATGCTCATCGTTTTTGCGGTGGTCTATTTTGAAAAACTCCAAAACAATACGAACTATTTGATCTGCAGTTTAGCTGCCACAGACATGATGTCAGGAATCGTAACACCATTAGCCCTAATGAGAAATGTTTTGGTAGATGAGCCTGTCTTTGTACCTCTTTGCCTATATACACAAATTTTGGGTGTAATTACACCTGGACTCAATCTATACAATATACTGGGAATCGCCATAGACCGGTTCATTTTTATATCAGATTATCTTACCCTCTTCACTACCCCACTTGGATAACACCTACCAGGGTCTTTATCTACATTGGCTTGATTTGGGTTTATCTTTGTACACTTGTGACTAGCATCTTTCTATCATCCCATAATCTGATCATTGGTGGCATTTGTAAGTATTCATTATTTCTCCAAAAGTTTGCAGCCTGGGGAATTCTGAACTCCCAAATATTAATCATCAGCACTATCACACTTGCTTGATATGCTTCAATCGGCTTTATTGCCAATAAACAGGGTAAGGCTATTGCTTCCCAGAACACACTCTATGATGGTATTGAGGCCGCACGTAACAAACAACAGAAAAAAATAGCCACGATGATGATCACTGTAATGGGGATATATTATGCCTGTTGGGCTCCTATGGTCATTGGGTAAGTTATTTTGGGTTCGTTACGCTCTACTCATTCGGTATATGTTGAGCATATTACACTCTTAATCTTTTGTGTTCAATACTGGGTGAAACCAATAATATATGCCTGGAAGAGTGAGGAGTTTAGAGTAGCTATTCGTAAACTACTGGGTCCAACCCTACAAAATAAAGTGCACCCTGAAAATGTGGGATAAAATGGCTGATCTCAAGCAGTATAGATGTACAGAAATTTATGACATGTTCATACCACAGTAGATATATAAAAAATCTCATGTTTCTGCTAATTCAAAATGCTACAAAGATTTGGGCTTGATTTTTAGGGGCCTAAAACATGTTAATGCCAATAACCCAATGCGGTCGGTGTCAAACTGATCATACTAAATCTAGGACCTTAGGTAAATGAATCGGTAATTTTACAACTTTGTGATGAGAGGTTGGTGTTGTATGTATCTTTACTTAAGGCGTATGAAGAAGAACATGTATCAGAATGTTTCAGCGAAACATTGTGATACATATGTAAAAGGTATAATTACCCAGTTGAGACAGTCAGATATGTTGAAAGCTTATAATCATTGTAATCTATGAAACAAAAATGTGTTTGTGTATTGTGCTCTTTGGAATATGTAATAAAAGAAATGACAATGTCATATATGAGTTAGCATCGAACAGCACCATTGACTACATTGACATTCTCTGCTTCACCACCGGTGAGCATGATGTTGACCAGTTAAGGGTATACAGACAGTTCTTTGCTTTATAAGAGGCAAGAGGTTATTTCCATAAAGTGGAACCATAGCCACTACGCCCTGATACAAACATTTATTTGGTGAGACCAAAAACCAAAATAGAAAAACGTGAATATCTCCATAGAAAAACATGAAACACTCCTAACATCTGACTTAAAAGCAACTTCCAAGTTCAGTAGCAAAAAAGTCGATTTTCTATAGAAATCTATGGCCAAATTGGACACTTCTTACAAACCTCTCTTTACCTTCATACTTAATTAATTCCTGAAAATTGTACGTCCCAAAAATGTTTAAGTTTCTCACACCATTCTTGGTTTGTGTAAATGCCACTTAGTGTGTTCGCTATTCAGCTCAAACCTTATCTTAATTTTTCCATCAAATCCCAATGTAAAGAATGGGGCTAGATCTGCATAGCTATATGGCTATACAGCAGAACATGGTCGTCCATTAAAAAATGTGTACTCAATCACTACAAAATAATTCAGGAAATCTTTCCAAAAAGAGCTAGTTTCCATGACAAAACGACAACCTTCGATTCCTTCTGTGGCTTCTTGTCATCAATCTATACCTCTTTTTCGGTATAATGTTGCAACTGAAATCTTTATCTCACCTTTTGGTTTAAATTCTCACGCTGAGATGTTAGTTCACTTTGCAGTGTCGCTAGCTGTTGTTCATGTCTTGCTTCACGTAGTGTTGTCTGACTCTCCCACTGTGCCTCCGCCTTCTGACGCTCGCCCTCGGTCTGAGACAGCTTCTGTTGTAGTGAGGCAATCTCTGCAGCCTGTCTCTGTGGGAATTACAAACAAAGAAAGATTCTAAATGGAACAGTACTGTTATTGTAGCACTCCTCCTTGGCTCACTTATATACAAATGACATACATGCAGTCACTAATTCCAATTAGTGGGTAGAAACGACCAGCTGCATACACTAAGAATGATGTCAGAGGGTGTCTGTAGCCCGGACATTCTGGCTGAGGGAGGGGAGGAGAGGCTCCCTCAGGCAGACTTATCTTCTGTCTGTTTTTATTTTTATTACAGCTGCAGAATGCTTGAGTAGCCCCTACTCTCTAACTAATGATTGCCTGGTTGTCAAACTTGCACATGTATACTATGTTACCATACCTTGCTCACTTTATGCATGAAGCAACCAACTCCTCTTATTATGCAGTAATCCAGACTTTGTGTGAGGGTGATTTCTCCAAAGTGAAGCAGATGACCACCATATTGTTTTTGTGTGTAAATTGTGGAATGTATACCATTGCTACACCCCACCTGGAAGCACCCCTGTAGTACCTGTATAGCTAGGCCACACAGACACGAGATAACAGTAATCATAACAGGTGTGAGCCTACCAGTGACTGCACTACAATCCATACACCTGTGCTAATTGATCAGCACTCAATTAGTAGTACTACACACCCACCGGCCACCCTCATCCCCTCCTCCTTCTCACTCAGGGCTCCTGGGTATAGCCCTTGTGCACAGCCCTACTGTATTATGTTTATAAACAGCAGCAGTAGTGCTTTTATCTAATAATTTTGGATTCTTTTATATATGTGGAAATATCATGTAACTTGTTGTATTCCTGCCTTGTTTTGTTTAATGTTTAGAATGCCCTAAGTGCTCCTTGGCCCTCTTCAGTTACTACTCTTTTTAGCAGTGGAGGAAGGTTCAAGCTTTATTCACAAGAGGGCAGCACTCCTAGAATTTCTCTCAAGAATTTCCAGTTTTAATTCTTTAAGTACAATTGAAATAAAACAATGATTGTAAATCAACTGAGAGAAGTTAGTGTATAGTTTTGATTTAAAGCTACATTTGAAATACCAAAGTCAACAGATGATATTTAGATGTATTGGACTGCTGCTTCAGTGTGGCTACCAGAGTTTGCATAGACCTAACTCGGACTGTAGGCCATCCCTACAGTCCGAGCCTCTCTGGACTAGGTGTCTGCAGCTTTGACCACCTAATATAAAAATATCTATTTGTGTGATTATTGAAAATTAGATGATTCCAATTCTTTTCCCTTTTCCCCAAAAAAGTAGACTACCGGTATAGTCAAGAGATGGATCACCTCACACTGTAGTGCAGAGATGTCAGTTGGGTATGGGCTCAACCTCTGAAATTTTTGGGTGTTAGCAAAGCACCCATTTCTCTCAATTTATTATACTAAAAGCACCCATCTCATCTTCATTTCAACCTGTTCCCCTCATTAAAAACCATTAAAATCATCTCTACATTGGATGGTGATAGAAAAACAATTAAAAGAATGCATTTGAATTTCAGCCAATCAGAAGCCAGCTTAGATTCATGTCCTCTGAAATGAGATTTCAGAGATCCTCTGATCTATGAAAGGTGGTTTGCCTAGAAAAGGCTAGAGGGCAGCACAAGACATGCTTAATTTCACCTGCTGAAGCCTGAACTCTGCTCAGTCTTATGCTCCATAGAAGTAGAAAGGGCATGTGGTAAGGGTATCTATGATTAATGTAAATAATTCCCTCTATCTATATTATGACCATAAGATGGAAGAAGCCTCTGAGATGTCTAACTTTTGGGAAAGTTTGAACATCTGAAAATAGACGGACCTCTGAAGGTCTGACATCTCTGGTAGTGGCCCAGTCCCCACCGGTGTAATTTTAGCTTCCTGCTTGTTTTTTTGTTGTTTTTGTTTTCAGATCAAAAGTTATGGTAATTTTCATGAAAATAGATGCATATTTTTTAGTTAAACGGAATACAAATGTGTTATCAGTCAATATTAATGTCTATTATTGTTCACGTTAGTATAAAGATACATATAACATGGAAAAATATTTTACGACCTGCAGCTAGATTTTAAGGTGTGATTTTTCAGTCTCGGGAGAATCCTGATTAATGAATACGAGAATTCAAGGGACTAAAATTTTGATTTAAGATTTGTTTAAAATTTTAATGATTTCTGAAGGTACAGCATAGCTGTAATGTCACGTTGGCTTAAAAGGTTAATGATTTACTACCGTAATCTCCCGCGTATAAGGCGCGTCTTATACGGGGGGTTTTAGTTCTCATTGGATCCACAAGGGGGACACCAAGACCTTTTTTTTGATATATTACACTCCCATATAAGCTCATCTGCTGCATTTGGGGTCCAGGAGGGTCACGGGGGTCAAAACTACACATAGCTTTTTGAATTTTGAAAATCCATTCATTAGAACAAAAGTTATGAATTTTTAATTTTTTTGACCATATTCTGAAACTCTGGGTGCGCCTTATACGCGGGATGCGCCTTATACGCGGGAGATTACGGTACTGCTAATAACTATTGTGTGCTATAGCTCATTGCCGTATATTGGGGACCAAAAACTTAGTTTTTCCTATTTTTGCACCTTCAAAATGGTGCTGTGTCTCTCATAGTTGGCCGATCTACACAATTCTTTCACCATGTAAAAGTACACAATTAGGGCATTATTTCTAGATACCTCATTAAGTTTTTGGTGAAAATTAAAAATATTTTATCTTGTATCAAAGTGTGAGTTTCAGAAGCGAAAACCATGAAAAAACACCTACTTCTCCATCTTTAGGCTAAAATTACTATGAAAAAGTGAGTGATGACCCCCTATTTTCATTAATTCATCTTTTAGAGTGAGAAACAAGCTTTTTAAATATGTTTTTACATTTTATATGCCTCTAATAGTTCAAATTCTACCAAAAGATATGTATTTTTTTTAAAACTAACTAAAATCGCCATTTTGACCCGTCCTTTGATACAATTTTTCCCTATAGCATTTAACATGATCCCTATATATGAGAAAAAATGGAGCAAGAAAAAGAAAAAACATGGATTTTGTATCACATTTATGAGTTCTTTCAATATACTGGATAGCTTAGATATTCATGCATTTGTTGGGATTATCCATTGCGGTACTTCATGGTGACCTAATTCAACCTTGACCCCAATAACTGTGATTCAAGGTCAGACAGTGACCTACTTATACAAATGTAAGATATATGGTAACTAATATGATTTATATACTTCTGAAAAGTGTCAATGATATCTCTGACTTGGATTTGATGTCCCTGGTCCATTAAATCAAGATTTTGTTGTTTTATTAAGAGAGAAATCCATAATTTGCACCCAACCACCTGCTATTAATGCAGCTATTTTGCCCCAAATGGGCAGCAATTGGGCAGTATTTGCCCTGTTGTAATAATATGGCAGCTGAAAAAATTATCAAATATCTTCCAATTTCCAATAATTTTCAGTATAGATATTCAAAACACCCTATACAAGACTAGGGTTGTGAAAAAACTAGGATATTTTATCATTAATTAGAAAAAAATAAGGCCCTCATGCTGCAAATGCACCAGTCCCCAATATAGAGGAACGGACTATAGGCAGTGTAAGTTCAACACACATTTTTTACAGTGTAGGGACGGGGTGGTGGTGGAGAGAAGCTAGACAGTGTAAGTTGAACACACTTTTTTTTTACAGTGTAGGGAGGGGTCTCATGGTGGAGAGAAGCTAGACAGTGTAAGTTCAACACACATTATTACAGTCTAGGGAGGGGGGTTGTGGTGGTGTTGAGAAGCAAGACAGTGTAACTTCAACACACAGTTTTTCCAGTGTAGGGAGGAGGGTCATAGTGGTGGTGAGAAGCTAGACAGTGTAAGCTCAACACACATTTTTTACAGTGTAGGGAAGAGGGTTATAGTGGTGGTGAGAGGCTAGACAGTGTGCGTTCAACACACATTTTTTACAGTGTAGGGAGGGGTGGTGGTGGAGAGAAGCTAGACAGTGTAGGTTCAACACACATTTTTTACAGTGTAGGGAGGAGGGTCATAGTGGTGGTGAGAGGCTAGAGAGTGTGCTTTCAACACACATTTTTTACAGTGTAGGGAGGGGTGGTGGTGGAGAGAAGCTAGACAGTGTAGGTTCAACACACATTTTTTACAGTGTAGGGATGGGGTGGTGGTGGAGAGAAGCTAGACAGTGTAAGTTCAACACACATTTTTTACAGTGTAGGGAGGGGATGATGGTGGAGAGAAGCTAGACAGTGTAGGTTCAACACACATTTTTTACAGTGTAGGGATGGGGTGGTGGTGGAGAGAAGCTAGACAGTGTAAGTTCAACACACATTTTTTACAGTGTAGGGAGGGGGGTTGTGACAGTGTGAACAAGCTGGACAGTGTAAGTTCAACACAAATCTTTTTACAGTGTAGGGGGGGTGTGCTAGTGTTTAGAAGCTAGACAGTGTAAGTTCAACACACATTTTTTACAGTGTAGGGAGGGGGGTTGTGACAGTGTGAACAAGCTGGACAGTGTAAGTTCAACACAAATCTTTTTACAGTGTAGGGGGGTCGTGGTAGTGTTGAGAAGCTAGACAGTGTAAGTTCAACACACTTATTTTACAGTGTAGGGAGGGGGGTTGTGATGGTGGGAGGGCAAGAGTTGAGTGCCCACTGGCCGGGGTCCAGCCTTGCCAGGATAGGAGTAGAAGGGATCCTGAATGTAGCAAACTTTTGACAAATACAGATGAATGAAATAATCTTCCCATACAAAATTATCTTCAAGATGGCTTGTCCAACACATCACTAGGTTCATTTTTTCAAAATAAAGTCATTTTGTAGGTTCATTTTTCAAAATTAAGTCATTTTGAAGCATTTGTGCAAAAGCAATGCTGCTGCTACCACACAGTCTGTAACATGACCATGAGGAACAGGTTGAGCCTAACACATTACTGCTATACTCCCAGTGGTGTCACAACATGAGGATTAGACTTGTACAAGGCCTATTTAAAAGATTATGGGTCTACTGCTAATAGCCAATACACTAGGGTTCATAGGTTTTAGGAGCAAGGACAAAAAAAATGAATAGCCAAGGCTGGCAGACTGGTGGCAATTCTGAATATGGGCTATTTTTTTAGCGATGGCTATACTGAAGTAAACCGTCACGAATGGCCAAGGCCATCGTGACAATAATTATATAGCTGCTTCTTTTGACAAATGAGACATAATAAGGGTAAATCTGAACTCTCATAGTGTTCTGGTACGAGGCACACCTCACATATATAAGGCACACCCACAACTTGAGAGAATCCTATGGGGTGCACCTAGGACTTGGCTTGGACCACTTTTGTACTACTGGGAGAAGTAAGATATGAATATCCTCGCCTATACAATAAGATGCATCCCAACTTTTGCCAATTCTATAAGGCACAAAAGGGTCGTGCCTTATAGACAGAGAACTATAGTCCTATATTGGCAGCGGAACATAGGGGTTCCCTTCCGCCCTGCTCCCCACCCCAAAACTTTTACTAGGTCTTACATACTTTGGCCCTCCGACTTTTTGGAGAAGAAAAGAAAACATAGGCTAGAAAAAAAAACGTATTCATGCAAATATGGTAAATTTCCTGAATTTTCTTAAGTATCTCTCAGTAAGAGGCCGGGTTAAGAGGTCAGCAATAAGGTTTTTTTTTCTGGAGCCTATGGCCCAAAGTACCTCTATGCCCTTTTCAAGCCAATACAACTAAGTGAGGGATCCTGCCCCCCCCCCCCCAACTACACACATACACACACAACTTTAAACATATTCCGCCGCCGCTGTACTAATAGGAGTTTGTACCTGTATAATTTGATCCACATGACTGAGGTTGAAGCCACTTGCTGGGGGTGGGGGTGTACTCTGATGGAGGTCTACATGCGCTTTGATAGGCTGAAAAAGATATATCAGGGTAAGTTACAGTTCTGTTACTTCATTAATCCATTTAAGTTGAAATAACAAATGGCCCAATAAAACTACTTATAATGCAAGACAATGACTCAATGCCCAATAATGTATCGGTCATTCATATCTGTTGCATACACTAGATATACCATGTGTATAGATCTGTTAATCTGTGTACTCACCTCTGCTGTTTGTATAGTCACCTCCTTTCTGTCCCTAGAAGATAATGAATGGACATTGATGATGATAAAAAATAACTATTGGGTCAAAAACTAAGTTATGTGTTTCGGGTAGCATGCTGAAAAAAATTAGGTATGGCTAAATGGATTGAACACTTGGCAAAAAACTCACACATGCCTTATAGCATCCGAAAACCTCAGGGATTGGCTTATAAATGGGTGCGGCTTATACGTGGGAATTTACGGTTGGTGGAAAAATAAAGCATTTACAAGGTGTCAGTTGGTGTTGGTCCAACCTCTGAAAATTTCAGGGCCCTTGAACACTTCACAAGTTGACGGATTTTTCAACATAGGAAACTGCACTAAAGTCTAAATTTGAGGGGCCTCTAAACCTCTGATAACAGATGGATCTCTGAGGGTCTGACTACTCTGTAACAACACATAGATGATACAATCAACATGAGAAACATGACAAATAAAGCAATTGCAACTCAGTCTCCAGGCCAAACCACCCCGCTTGGTCCACTCCACCTATGGTTGCATTATTAAAGTGTTACCGTAAAACCCCAGTCATAAGCCAGATTTTTTTCCTGTTTTGGGCCAAAACCGGCTTCTTAATTTCCCCCCAACTCTACCCCCGGCTTATGACTGGGGTTTTAATACAATAGATTAAAGAGAAAATTGGGAAAATTTGGCCCTAAAATTGGCTTATAGGATTTCCCTGAACTCCCCCCCCCCCCGGCTTATGACCGGGGTTTTATGGTAGCTTTAGTACTGATCGACTGTTTGCTTAATGGGAATTGATCTTTTAAATCTCTACATGAGATTAGATAGATTACTGACCTGAGTTTCTGGTTTTCATTCCTTAGTTCAAGTATTTCTGCAGTGAGTTTGGCTAAGTCCCGCCACGGTTCAACAGGTTCAGTCTTTAGCGGAGTGGGCCGGCTTGACGTTGTCTCAAACATAGATGGAGGAAGGAGGCCATACTGCTTACTACCTGCTGCCGCTGGCCCTAAAATATAAATCAGTCTAAGATATATAAGTCACATCAATTTCTTTTTCTATATTTTTTGGTAATTTCTTTTCTTACTCTCGTCCCCCCCCCCCTCATATTCGAGGAATTCATTTCAAAAGGCCAGGGGAAGGTTCTTGGCTTGGTATGACCACACAGGTTTCGGATGGGGGATGTATGGAATAATGAAAACAATTAAGATTATGCTCTACATTTCACATGAAATGATGAATCATTTGGAAAATATTTAGTTCTATGAAAACAAAAAAAAAAATGTGGCAAGAATCCCGGAAAGGAGTTGCCACTCACAAGACACAGTATGACCACGAAAACTCGGGGGAGGTGGGGTGTTTAAAGAATTACTGAGAGAAACTAATACCAGTACTGTCACTATGGCTGTGAGCGGCATGAGTGACTGACTCAGTCAGTCAGTGACTGAGTTGCTTGCTTGCTTCTTGCGTAGGCCCTGATTGGTCAGGGTTTTTTTTTTTTCAGGTTACCGTAATCTCCCGCGTATAAGGCGCGTCTTATACGGGGGGTTTTAGTTCTCATTGGATCCACAAGGGGGACACCAAGACCTTTCTTTTGATATCTTACATGCCCCCTTGGTCAAAATAGGACAAAATGGGGCCTAGGAGGGCCCAAGGTGGCCCAAGCTACCCATAGGTTTTTGAATTTTGAAATTCATTCAGTAGAACCAAAGTTATGCATTTTTCATTTTTTTGAGAATTTTCCAAAACTCTAGGTGCGCCTTATACGTGGGGTGCGCCTTATACGCAGGAGATTACGGTAATTGGGTCACTGACACTGCGTGACACTGATTGTGTGTTTTTTGGGTGTTTTTTTTTTTCATAGTGACCACACTTTAATGTGATTCTTGTGTCGTCACTGTTAATATGTATTAAGTGAAGTCGATCAGTGACTGAGTCACCAAATTTGGAAATCAGATGACTAAAATTGATTATTTTAGAGCACTTTTTTACCAAACCCTTCCTGATTTTGAATGTATTTAACTGCAGACTGGCCAAGTGACCATGGACGGTCAGTGCTTTGATAGGCTAACTTCCTGTCACCGGTGAGGAAAGTCAGCCTATCAAAGCGATGATTGAGATAAGGCCTAAAAAAAACAATTGTGTTCAGGTAACGCTACCTACCCTAATTTTTCGGCCCTACCCTAACTTTTTTTGGGGCATTTTGGGGGAAAATCTGATACTGTGGCACTTATCACGACATGGAAGTTTTTTTCACGATCTCACCTATCAAATTCATGTTGCGTAGGCACAGAAGTTTACAGCCAGCCTGAAAGAAATTCTCAAAAAAACAAACAAAAAAAAAACCTGACCTACCAACCCTAATTTTTTCGACCCTGTTACCTGAACACATTTTTTTTCTATGCTTAAAGAGTTTCCTCTACTTTTCAACAACAGCTTTGCTGAACTCTCACAGAGGAACAGAGATGAGAGTTCACGAAAACTTTTTACGCCGCCCCTCAACGGCAGTCAAAATCATTTGCACCCCCCGCGCTGGAGGCACGATGAATTTTCGCCCCTCTTTGATTTATAGTAGCGCGCGGGCTTTTTTGCTAAAAAGAGGGTAAATTTTGTTAGGGAGTGGTCATTATTTATCAACAGGGAGGGGGTGGTGGGTTTTTGTGCAGATGTGCAGAAATTTTTTTAGCCGCCCCCCCCCCACTCTAGAGGGGTCTGAAATTTTTATGCCCCCCTCAAACCCACCACCCCCCTGACCCTGTTGATGAATAATAAAATTATTAATTACCACTCCCTTAAGTTAACTCAACTTAGTTAGGGCTTAATCTAGTTTTGTTAGGTACATCAATCAATGCCTGCACCACTCCTCTGGGAGTGTCCATCATTTGTGACGCATTTTTTGTGACCCAACAAATTGCTGCATTGGAAATTAAACTGCACTGAAATTGGCATATTCTTACAGAACAAAGAATAAATGAACACATATAAGAAGTTATCTTGGTATTTCATGGCTTATTTTTCGGGAATAATGGTGCATTTCTAGACATTTTTGTAGATTTCTGAAGTGGATGACTGAAAAGGTTATCTAAATCAAGTTGTCCAAAATGAAAAAGTAGAATGAAACTAAAAGAAAGTAATAGTATGTTTCATGGTGTTTCATATAAGGTCTACTTTGTGCATGTGGACTGAATAGTACAGCTGGTGACTGCAAAAGAAATTCGAAAAATCACATTTTCCTGTGTGAAGGTGCGCAGTGGTGATTTGGCAGTTTTAAAACCGTCACTGCATGACCCATGTACATTATACAGGTGTGACACGACTTTGGGAGCAATTAACTGATTTTTGACGATTTTCCGACCATGTGAAGTTTCTACCACACAGGTAAAAATTATTTGATTGTGGTCATGAGCTAGTGTTGGTCAAATATATAGGGTGGCCTGAAACTAGGTCAATAGGAAACCCATTAGATGTTAATGTTAGGGTCAAATACCAGTGGTTAGGTTATCAGAATGTCTACGGTACTTCTTCATATTTTACAGCGTCTGTTCCTATATATTTGATATCAGAATCTAGGTCATGACCTAATGTAGGTCAGATATATAAGTCAAGAGGAAATTAGGTCAAGGTAAAATTTCGTACAGGTAAACATCCGGGTCAGATAGCTTTTTATTTCATGCTGATATTTTGGTTCATTCAAATTGAATTGACATTTTACTAACTTACCTCCCTTTCATTTCTTCATTTAATATGGGCCCAATAATTGGCCAATTAGCCATATTATGGCTAATTGGCCAATTATTGGGATCCAGAAGGTCACAACAAATTGCAGGAATACTTAGTCTTAGGAGAAAAATGTCAGATTTCTAGTTACTAATTCTGCGATTCTGTGAGAACGAATTGAGATATCAACATGATTCCAAAAGATTTAAAATCCTTGCACTCTCCTGCACAACCAAGACACAATGGTTTACCTCTAACTCATTACCTTAATTTTCATGTGATGTACCTAGTTTTGTCACTGTCATCATACTGTCAGTGTGACAGTGTTGCTATTCATGTCTAATAACTTTAACTAGAGAAGACTAAGTGTATAACTAGAGCTGTACATGGACGTTGGTCCTAAGATTGATAATTCCTTGTAAATCAACGTATATAACGTGAAATATTATTACCAGCTTGATTTGGAACCAAGAAATCCGCGGGCGTGTTCAAACGCGCCGCCATGTTGTAAACATATCATTCTAAAATTAGGGTATTGACGTGAGTCTTCACTTGGCACAGGATATGAAGTAAAGTTATGTAGGTTCGTTAAGATTCTTCTGACTTTAATTTTATACTACGTTTCTAGGTGTTATCAAGTTTTGTAGCATAGAATTATCTAAGTATTTTGTGTTTCTTAAATATTAGCACATTTTCTATTCTATCTGTACCCGATGAAGGAAATCGCGCAGGTGCGCGTCAGTCGAGGCGTTCGGAGTACGGCCGAGGGATCAATGCTAGTTTGTAAGGCCATCTACTATTGGTCCTACCCATGTGGGTCAAGGTTGATCCCTGAGTCAACTTACTACCCTCCCAAGCATAGTTAGGGACTGGTACCTAGCCAGACCTGGCTGGGGGGGAAGGGGGTGGAGGGAACAAGCTAAGGTGGTGTAGTTAGCGTTCGAGGTCACCCCTACCCATAATGCACTGGATCTAGTCAGAAAACTGTACACCGAACGCCTCGTGTAACTTTCCCGCGTCAACTCAACTCACTGATGCTGCCTGCGCCACGGAATCTCATACTGAGTTATAGTTTCCCTCTATTCTTCCCCTTTGGCTTAAATTCGAGATGTCAAACACACGCCATGTGTCTAATTAGTAAACTTGTTATTTGTTATTAGCTAGGCCCCCCGGGTGGGGGGGGGGGGGCTAGCTATTTATTGCCAGCTAGGGAGCTGGGCGGTAGACTGAGGGGGGGGGGGACTTGATGGATTTTGGATACCGGTAGGCAATTTTTCTGACCCCCCCCCCCGATTTTGCAACCCCCCCCCCCCCCCGCTTGTGGAATGACACATATCACAATGAGTAGGCTTACTGGAATTGCCCATAATAATTGATATTATTTCGTTTTGACCCCTGCCCCCCCCCAGTAGCTTTCCAACTAAGAAGATATTTTTCAAAATGCCCCCCCCCCCCTTCTATATCTAATAAGTCCCCTCTTAGTCTGTTGATTTGCCCAATATTGCCCCAAAACTTTATTTTTCTAATCAAAGGATCTGAAATAAAAGGTGAAAAAGAAGGGGGGGGGAGGTAATTACCAGCCCCCCCCCCCTCCACCCATGGGCCAAGGACTGCAGGGAGTAGTGGCCCGGGAGCCTTGGGGAAGTGGGGTTAGGCCACACCAAAAAAATAAGTTGGTCTACAGATTTTGGTTTTGAAAAAAAAGATTTTTTAAGAATTAACTTTTTTAAGAATTTTTTGCCGTCCAATGGATTCCTTGCTGGAAAAGTGAGGCAAGCGAAAAACAATTATTAAAAAAAAAAATTGCCAAACATCACAAAGAGAAAACTTGTAGAAAGTGAAGCGAGTGAAATCCTTAGACAAGATTGTTTTCAAAGAAAAAAAGAATTGCATTTCCGAAAATATGGAGAGGGAAATCCATAGACCAACTTATTTTTTTTTGTGTGGCCTTAATTGGGGCAACACCCCCACCCTCTGTCACCTCCCTCTCATACCCCCTGGGTTGATTTTTTTTAAAAAAAAACCAATGCTAGTGTCTTCTGAGGGATATGTGAGTGCTCAGCAGGTAGGGCCTAGGTATAATATGACACTTAGGAAAAGGGCCAATCAGACAGCACAGCAGAAAACATTCCCAAAAGTCAACCTCTATTAACGAGTGGTCATTTTTCAAGACCTGGGGGGGGGGGAATTTTTTTAGACCCGTCGGGGGGGGGGGGCAGAAATAATGTCAAAACTTCTTAGCGAAAAGGCCAACAGGTTAGTACCGTTACTATGGAATTAAATAGGAGGACATGAAAAAAAAAAAAAAAATCAGAGCCCTTGGGGGAGAGAAAAAATTCACCTCTCTTTAGGGAAAAATCACACATGTTACTTTAGAATAAATGAGAGGGGGGCAGAAAAAATCCAGACCTATCCAATTACACTGAATTTTCTTTTTTTCTTTTACAACTCAGTTCTAAAAAATAGAGATATTTTCATACACCTTAAGATTAGAACTCAAGATTAGAACAGACCTGCATGTAAGTGGTATCATGTACATGTATGACAATTATCTCCTTGTAATTTGATTTGATTTGATTTGATTGCAACAAAGTTACGCGGTTTGCACCACAAAATTTCATCTTGTTGAATAAAGATACAATAATTAATAATGTGAACATATAACATATATATATATATATATATATATATATATATATATATATATATATATATATATATATATATATATATATATACAGTTGGAGAAATGAAGATACTACTTGACTAAATTGATGACCTGTACAGCAGAAATTGTCGAGTGGTTGTATAAATAGGTTGATTTGTTGGAGACCAAAAAAGGGCATTTCACTACTATTTGTAAGAGAATCAGATAGTGGAGAAGTGAAAAGGTGGAAAAGGATAACGAAGACAGGAGGGCAGGGCTGATGACCTGAACCTGTCCCAGATGTAAAATGTAGGAATGATATAGAAATAATATAGAACTTAGATGGACAATACTAGTCTTTGCTAA
The DNA here is from genome assembly GCA_949317995.1 of Acholoe squamosa. Lineage (NCBI taxonomy): Eukaryota > Metazoa > Annelida > Polychaeta > Phyllodocida > Polynoidae > Acholoe > Acholoe squamosa. The sequence continues at coordinate 24,317,196 of OX439046.1, forward strand.
GCAAAAAAGGGAGCAGTGTTGATGCACTGGACTTACCCAAATACTATGTTACATAAATCATAATAGATAAATCATATTTGGCATTGGATGAAGTAGTGTAAGGGGGAGCAGTGCTAATGCACTGAACTAGCCCATATGCTAATATGCCATGAACAAGTGGCATCTTCCTGGGAGCAGTGCTTATGCTCTGTATAGGCCATGAGAATAAGTTGGGCAGATAAATGAGTAATACATCTATATATGTATGTAAGGATAACAATAAGAGTAGCAGGGCTGATTATTACTCAGTATAAGACAGGATGATTAATTTTTTAGAGAGCCTGCTGTTTTATAATAGTAAAATCCATTTTCAAAATAGCTGTCTTGAATTTTTCTTTGTCTTTTATGAACTGAACTATTTTAAATAATGAGTTCCACAGCACCACGCCCCTATGCAGGGGTGTTTTTTTAACCAATTGTAGCTTAGGATGCTGAGTTTTTAATCAGAGTTTCAGATTCCCTCTTGTGCGTTCATTGTGAACAATGACTAAGTTGTCTTCACCCTGTGCCAACTTATGGATAAGCATAAGGAGTAGTACATCTCTTCCTTCGACTTATGTTTTACATTGGCATCTGACATGTAGATCAATTTCAGAGATGTCTATACCCAGTGAACATCAAACGTTTGAAAACGTTCAAAAACGTTCTTATATGGTTTGGGTGGAAACATGTTTACCTATGACGTTTTAAAACGTTTATAAACGTTCTAGATCTAAACATTTTTACTTAGGACATTTAAAAACGTTTTTAAACATTCTAGGTGCAAACGTTTTTATCTAAAACCAAATTGAAACGTTTGAAAAACGTTGTTCAAACGTTTAATAATGTAACTAAACCTTCCCTTATTTCCTACATGCCCTGTTAGATTGAAGCACTATACCATTACGACATCTAACTGAATTCTCCCATCTTCATAGAGATATGATACCGGAAAAATGTTTACGATCTGGTAACATTAATAGCTGCTTAAAGTGTCAAACTAACATTTGATGCAAGAGCCATAGCTCATTTAATAACTTCATCGATTACATAATGTCCAGCCCTGCATTGAAATCTTTTTGTAGGAATTAGAAAAAATATATATAGTTCCAACCATGTACACTGAGCAAATGAATTGTAATGGGCTACCTGTCTCTCTACTATTCTATGTATGTGGCTAGAGGTATGGGCAAAGATTTTCAATGTCCATTTAAATAATGCCATGTCCCTGCCCCAGTAAAGTCGCAGATTTAAAAACATGGATAATCTATGAAAAACCAGGTACTATTGAATGTGTAGAAAATCCCATATATATATATATATATATATATATATATATATATATATATATATATATATATATATATATGTAAGGGGTTGTGGCCTTACGGACCTGGGGGTTCGGGTCTTACGATTCGGAAAGAAAGAGTAAGACAGTGTTTCAAGTGTATGCCAACGGATAGATTTTATTACTAATGCACACTCACGGCTACCCGATAGTATAGAGGGGGCAGCTGATAATTATTAATGGTGTTCTACATTCTTCGGAGGCCAGAAGGGCCTCTGAAGTAGCGGCTGAGCCCTGGGCTTTATATAAGGACCCAGGTGTTCGTCGTCAGATGTCCCCACAGACCCGGATCGGTGCTGCCACCTATCCGGAACCTGAGGAACGTCCGACGACTCGACTCACCCGCCACGTCAGACGGTACCCAACTCTATGGTTTATATGTTATGTACCTCTACATATATATATATATATATATATATATATATATATATATATATATATATATAAGTTAACTCGCTACCAGGGAATAATAAATACCGGTAATGTATGGAAGAATAATATAATAATACCAGATGTACCGGTAGTAATGTATTAATATAATATCACGTAATGAATGACCTATCACAGACACATGAGTTTGGTGGGTTACTGACCTTGGGGCTATCAGCACCATACATGCCTTTATTAAAACAACTATAATAATTAGTTGACAATAAGCATAGTCAGTAAAATGCATAATATAATAACAATAGTACAGTAATAACAATAGTAATAACAATAGTAAAATTTAAAATTCCAGGGAACACCCAGCGTGGTGTTACCTGTACAGGTGAAAACGAGCCAATTGGCCGTTACATTGAAAATCCCCTCTTATATACTGGAGGAGTTGTTGACCATGACGTCATACTATGACATCATAGATACCAATGCGCGCTGCAAATAGTCCCTAACCCTTCGCGGTTAATTATATATATATACACGAGTGTATATAGTTCCATAAGTTAACTCGCTACCAGGGAATAATAAATACCGGTAATGTATGGAAGAATAATATAATAATACCAGATGTACCGGTAGTAATGTATTAATATAATATCACGTAATGAATGACCTATCACAGACACATGAGTTTGGTGGGTTACTGACCTTGGGGCTATCAGCACCATACATGCCAAAAACACATAAAAACACGCCAAACACATGTGAAAAAACACATACCAATCAACAATGCAATTGAGATTGGCAAAGTCTATCTAATTCCAAAAGTTCATTTTTATGATCATGTAAATATGTAAAAACAGAATTAGATTTCCAATTTACCTTCTTTTTAATAGAATCTACACTAAGTCCTGCATCCTTTAACATAGTAGCACCTCCATGCCTAAGAGAGTGAGTGGAGACTGAACCTTTGATACCAGCACGTAGAGATAAAGATTTCAATCTGGAATTAATATATTGGTATTGTAGAGGAACACCATTAATTTTAAATAACAAATCCCTCGCACCCCTACCTGAGCACAATTTTTTCAAGTCTTTACAAGGACATAACATCGAGGTATCGTCTCTACATAAATATATATTAAAGGAAAGGGTACCAAGCTGGTCCGTTTTAGAGGTTTTAATATGTAGACTAGCATAACTTTTAAATATTTTTACATCACCTACCCTTAGTGTATGAGGAGAAGATACAACATGTCCTATCCTGAGGACACCTCTATAACATAAGAGAATAGCTAACCAGAACTTCAAGTCAGCCCTGTTGGAAAGGTCCAAATACAACCTAATACATAACATTTCTTTTGGACTCAATGGGTGAGTAACCCTAGCAGGAACAGAATAATTTCTATCAATACCATCCAACACCTTTTTTAGCATGAAATTACCGCTATGGTCTAAGCCACCTCTAAGTTTTTGATGATACCAAATGGATGATAAATAATTCCTTACAGAAGAAGGTTTCATACAACTAGATAAATATACTGCATAAGTAGCAGCCTGTGAGGGAGAACAAGGAAATTTAGGTAAATTAAATTTATCACAAAATTTTTTGTACCTTTTAAGTTGTTGTTTCCTTGTTCTCCTCGTATTCTCTGACACACCCTTCGCTAAAAGACACTCTTTTCTTTTTTGTAACCTTTTCCATTCTGGAATTAAAGCAACACATATCATTTTCATGGAGAGAAGTTATACATTTACCAGGCATACCCTTATATGCAAGTCTCGACAGTTGGTCGGCCAGGATATTGTCCTCTGACCTAATATAAGTTGCATACACCTCCACATTATTGATGAAACAAAGCCAAAAAATTTCTCTAAGCCATTCCATACAAAGCTTATTTTTTGACCTACCGGTATTTACCATAGCTAACACTTGCATATTGTCAGTGATGCAATGTATTCTTTTATTTTTACAGCCAGATATCCAACGTCTAAGTCCCATAAGAAGGGGATATAACTCGTATACATTTATATTTCGATGGTGGTTTCTCAAATTGTCTAGTATTGGTGGTTGGGTAAAATGACCACTACCTAGGTTGAATTTATCGTAAGATGTCCAGTCACCATATAAATAATCTTTACCCATCCAAGCCCCGAAGCCTTTCATGGATGAATCTGAGTACATAGGTGTATTAATACCATCATTTAGAATTAACCTCTTACAGTTAAAAACTCTACAAAAATCCAACCACCACTGAAGGTCACGTTTGGTACATTCAGAAACCCTTATATAGCCCCTAGGCTTAGCTCGAGCACACAAATCGAAGACTCTCCTGCTGAACGTTCTACCACCCTTAACCACCTGTGAGCAAAAAGACATGTAACCTCCAATCCTCTCCAGGTTCTTCTTTGAAATAAATTTCTTGTTAACATTCTCTATCAAAATACTTCTCATTTTAGTCACCTTTTCCTCTGGTAAGGATAGCTCCAGATTAATAGAGTCTATATTAATACCAAGAAATTTACAAATCTGAGATGGGTCGGTCACCTTTTCTTTGGATACTACAAAACCCATGTAGGTCATACACTCCATTAATAAATTCCTCTGTCTAAGACACTCACCATAAGTATCAGCAATTATGATAAAGTCGTCCAGATAATTTACAATTTTTCCTACACCGTAGAATTTTGCCACCTCCACAATAAAATCAGAGATTTTATTAAAAATATATGGGGCACATTTCAGGCCAAAAGTTAACCTGTTGCTTACATAATAATCATCACCATGTCCAAAATCCCATCTGAAACCCTGCATGGTCGTGTGAGGTGCATACACATTTATAGACCTATAGGCTGACTTTAAATCCACCACACTCATGAAATCGTTCTTATTCAATTGAGCAGTCACCGTGCTAATATTATTATAAGAAAATGTCGAGCTAGTAGTATCCATAAAATTATTAATAGATATTTTATCAGGCATGCTACAGTCAGTTATAGGTCTTAACTTGCCATTTGATTTTTCTACACCACCTAGGGCATGGATACAACGGGGTTTATCTACACTTTTAGAGACTAAACCAGCTTCTAGTTCATCTAACAATATACCACAGTATTCATTATAGAACCTTCCCTCGAGGATTGACTTATAATTTTTACAATCATAAGAAGTAGGACATTCCGGATCCACAATTTTAAACCCTTGAACAATACCATGCCATAGAAAATCAGCCTCTACACCACTAATATCAATGAGACCATTTTGTTGAAGGAAAGAAGCTACCCTACATGGTAAAATTTGAGCTCTCTCCCCACCAATATAATGAACACATGTACATGTACCTTCTATACACTTGTCATATACCCTGATGCTGGGCAAATCTGAGACACTAACCGTAAATAGAGGTTCATTACCAACCTGTATTGGGTTATAACCAATAACATCTATATTATTTTCTAACGAATTAAATTCTTGGAAAATACTTTGTTCTGCTACGGGCTCAGTTGAAAGAATACAATCCTTAACCATCTCCGTATCATTCACCTCCTGTACTGGAGTTTGTGAGGGCGAGTCGATATCTACCAAACCTACCATAACTTGGTCCGGCATCAAACAAATATCATTACCAGCTATGGGATATCGACCACCTGCAGTTTCCTATTCACTCCTGGCCTTCTGGCATTCAGTTTTACCATGCCCAGAGGAGCTGCAACCGCTGCAGACATGTTTGTATTTACAGGGATCCCGTACACAACCTTCTGCTCTATTAAAAGCATAGCAGGAGTTATTTGAGATTTTTTGTTTGAAACCATTCCTAGTCTTAGTGGCATAAGCCTTCTGTGCTTGAATAGTACCATCATATGATAGGTGCCTCAGAATATCAGAGTTGTCTATGATCCCAAAGGCCTCTATCCCATCCTTATTTGCCCTGGTCCTAACTGATTTATCATATGCCAATAGAGCTGCTACTGTATACATTCTTGTACCAGCCTTTTCAACCAGAACTTGGAGATGTTTTAACATGCCTTCTACATCACTGTTGTCTTTGTAATAATCTAAGACAAAATTCAAGTTGACCAGCATTAACTTCTCAACGGTATCGATCTTTTCCAGTTTTTTTACATACATTTCATGGTCAAACTCACCATATTTGGTATTGGTGTGAAGCTTGGATGTAGTGGAGTCTACTGACGACCCTCCTGAAGACGACCGAGGCCTGTGACGAGTAGAAAACGATGATTTCGATCTCCGACGACGACCACGATGACCGATTTCGTCCCATTTCAAACCGTCGCTAAGGACGCTGGGGGACCGCTGCCTGGATACGCGGCTGCGCTCTCGGTGCGATGACGTCACTGGTCGTTGACAAACATTCGCACGTGCATGCTGCCACGCCCCCTCCGTAGGTTTCGTCTCGTCTTTCCTGTCCTTTCCAGCCACCAGCTCCTGCAGCAAGCCTTTGATACTGCACAATTCGTCTTCCAACGACTCCAGCCTCTCCGTCTGGTCAGTGAATAGATTGTCTTCCAACCCCTTAGCGTGGTGGGGCGATGTAGATCTCCGATCTACACAAGACGAATCCAACTCACTCGAAAGTCCTAAATTGGCCGATTCCACCGTTTTCCTCGCCGATTTGGCCGATTTTTTAGAAGTAGTAGCACTTCTAGTTGATTTCCTCCCCATCTTGATCCAAAAATCAAGTATCAACCAAGAAAAACCGTTAAAATTCCAGGGAACACCCAGCGTGGTGTTACCTGTACAGGTGAAAACGAGCCAATTGGCCGTTACATTGAAAATCCCCTCTTATATACTGGAGGAGTTGTTGACCATGACGTCATACTATGACATCATAGATACCAATGCGCGCTGCAAATAGTCCCTAACCGTTCGCGGTTAATTATATATATATACACGAGTGTATATAGTTCCATATATATGATGAATTTATGAGGGCTAGTACAGGGGCCATTGGTACAGAAAACAAACGTTTTAAAACGTTTATAAACGTTATATAAAAATGTTTTTTTACATTATCTATATAGAGTCAACTTTTATGTTAATCAAACGTTTTATTTCCGTTTTTTTTAAACGTTTTTCAAGCGCGTTATTTTGAGGTGATTTAACGTTTTTTTGTTTGCTGGGTAGGATTTCGTATTTTGAGACAGTCCCTTAGCCCTTTGTTTTGTAGGGTTTGTAGGCTATTCTGGTTGATAACACATATGCTATCTAGTACAAAGCTACAGTATTCAAGAGTGGGCAGAATACAATGTTTATAAATCTGGAGTGACTCATCTTGGTTAATAAGATGCCTTATCTTATGAGCCTGGTAAAGTCTATAGTAGCAGCGTTTTTTTCATACTTCATATAGGTTCATATTTTCATCTATATTTACTCCCAAATAACTGAAGTGGTTTTTTGCTGAGACATCTGAATCACCAATTTTGAGGGGTACCTGGTCATGTAGTGCTGTTTTGTAAGGTGTACCATATATGAATTGAACTGTTTTTTTTCAGAATATATGGGTAACCTGTTAATGGCATACCATTCTAGAATCAGCCCTAATATAGAGCCCTGTGGAATGCCGAATAAAACCTGTGTCTCTTTTGAAATTGAGTTGTTGGCCCTAGTTTTATGCTGAAGATGGTTAAGGTAGCCTTTGAACCACCTAAGAATCACCCAGGTCAGAGATTTTCTTCAGGAGTCTGCCATGGTGGACAGTATCGAAGCCTTTCCTCATGTCTATAAAGAGACATGAGGATAGCCATCCCCTATTTATCGCTGAGTAAATGAATTGGGTCAGGTGGTATACTGTGTCAGATGTAGAGCAGCCAGGAGTGAAGCCAAATTGGAATTTTGACAGAATTTGATTTTCTAGCATGAAGGAAATTAGTTGTTTGTGTACCACCCTTTCCATAATTTTCCCAATGATGGGGAGCAAGGTGATGGGCCTCCAGTTGCTGAGATTACTGAAGTCACCTTTCTTAGGAATTGGGATGATAGTCCCAGTTGCCCATTTGTCTGGGAAAACACCAGATGTCAAGCTATTGTCAATCATGATCTTCACTTGGGGTGCAATTTCCAGAAGAAAGTATTTCATGATATCAGAGTTTACATAGTTGACTCCTGATGATTTATGTCTTTCAATCATCTTAATGTAATTTTCACCACATCAGTGAAAAGGACCTGCCTGAACATAAATTCACCCTCAAGGTTGATTGGATCAAATAAGACTTCATCCATCATGATGTTGCCAGGATAGTCTTTAAAAGACTCAGCTAAGTTCTCACCAACCTTCCCATAAAAATGGTTAATGAAATCTGCAGTTTTGTCATGAGGAATGCTTTGACCATCTTTATCCTTAATATGTATAGTAGTATGGGATTTAGCATTTGACCCTAAAAGTGAATTAATGTGTTTCCAGAAATTTGTCTTCTTTCTTCTGTCTTATAAGGCCTAGAATGTCGTTGGGGTATCTTTCCTGATAATGTAGGTTTTGATTCGGCATTTCTCATTTCTGCCTGCAGATCAGTTTTCTGATAACCTTTATATACCCTTCCCGTAACTTTTTCAATCATTTTATTATGACCAGGGTGTTTTAGAACCATAAAAGTCGGTATATGGTCGGAAATAAACAGGTTAGCTGTACCATGCAGTGTAATAATGTTGCTGTTAGAATAAATATGATCATTGTAGGTAGTGCCAAGGGGGGTAATCTTGAAATGCCTGTGTCAATTAATTTTAGATTATGGTCCCTCAACATTCTAAACACCCTTGTGCATTTTCTACTCTCCCTATGAACCATGTCAATATTACAGTCCCCCAATATACGGAGCTCGTGTTTCCTGAGAGACCTATGTGAGATGACTTTATCTAAGGCAGCAGTGAAGTTTTTGATAGGTGCTTTAGGTGGTTTATAGCATGTTATTATAGTCCTAATTCTATTGTATGGCTTTGTGGTTGTCATCACAAGTATTTCGGCATCATCCTGCCACTACACAGGGTGCCACTTCAAAAATTCTAAGCATTATATATGGAATATGTTTCAGTAGTGCATAGGTGCAGAGTGCTGGCCCACAGTCGTGACATTATAAGTCAGGGCTGGGGGCGGGCAGTGTAAGAAGTACACATGTATCCGGATATACAGACACTTATGATAGGCCTACCAGTTAATTTTATACATTCTACTGATAACCCCCAGGACTACACTCTAACTGGATTAAAGATAATACCAGCAGGTTTCCTACCATTGCAACGTGTCTTGCAAATTCTTACATTCATTAAGATAAGGATAGAGATTGCTGAATGGTACCAGAGAGGGTACGGACAGTACCGACGCCTGTTCTGAGGTTGATAGACAATAATTGTTGCAAAGAAGAGTGAGTGAGTGAAATGAATATTGTTCAATTTGATAGATATAAATAAAGGTAAACATTATATTAATCAATATTTGATGAGCCACTGTTTAAAATGCGATCTTAATCATTTAACAGCAATCGCTCTTACAATCGCATCTTGCCTATCGTGGCTGATAAGGATGTTCTGCTTAGCAGATAAGGTTAGATTGATGTGGTTCACGGGTAGAGCTCATGACGGAAAAAAAATGAAGTCATAGTGGTGGAGTTAAGACTGCATGAGATCGAGACACAAAGCCCTCTATCACGATAACATTTAACAGTTTCGTCGGGATTGACCTGATTAAGGCATATTATATGGAAAGTAGAATATGAATTAGGAGAAAGATAATCATTTTCTGCCGTGTGAGTTTTAAAAATCTACAGGACCAGCGAAAGGAAAAAGACCACCCTATTTTCACGATGACTTCTGTTGATAGTCTTTGTATTGAATCAAAGGATACCAACATTTTATTCATAAGCATATATCTGGTGTTATTGAGGCGACGTACATTGCAGTTGCAAGCTTGCACTCTCAAATGTACCGAGCCCTGGAGAGGACATCCGTTTTCTACACTTTTTTTTTCATTTTCGTTTCCGCAACTTTTTATTTTTGTTTCCGCAACTTTTATTTTGGGTCTAGGGGGTCTATCTTTGCAGTAGTTGCCCAGACTCAAATTATAACTTGTGAAAACGAAAAAGAAAGCTGCAGAAATGAAATAAAATTTGCGGAAACAAACTCTAGAAAACTCTAGAGGGGGAGGTGAGGCACGCCCCTATTTGCGCTCTAAATATGTTCCAGAAAATGCCCATTTCCTGGGCTTCCCAATGGCGAAAGAACTTTTTAATATTCCTAATAGAACCAAAGTTATGAAGTCATTCCTTAAAAAAGAAGAAAAAAGTTGCGAAAACAAAAATTAAAGTTGCGGAAACGAAAATTTAATTTGCAGAAACGAAATTAAACTTGCGGAAACGAAAATAGAACTTGCGGAAACGAAAATAGAACTTGCGGAAACGTAAATAGAACTTGCGGAAACAAACCCTAGAAAAAAAATGTGTAGAAAACAGATGTCCTTTTAGGGGCTCCATACTACCGACATAAGATGCAGCAAAGAGGCTTGTTGCATATGTCTTTATTCAATAAAAAAGAGTGCCAATATAAGCCTATTTGGTTGGGTTTCATGTGTGTGCGTTTTTATCATTAAGAGGGTGAACCACCAATTAACCTACCCAAATTGTATTGACCACTAGCAATTTATAATTAAAGGCACACATTTGAAGAATGAAAAGATTTTCCATTGCCATGAAGGAATATCGATAAGGTCTTAATATCAGACAATCAGGCCTGGCCATAATAAATCACATATGCTACCAGTACCCAGAATGAGCCTCGTACATCTTACGGTAGTCTGCACTGTTGGAAGCAAACACTGTTAATTTGCTGTATACATGTATAAGTTTGCTGGCAAGTTTGAGTCCAGTGCTCAGCTTTTGCTGTAATTCTACAGGAACTGAGCTTTTCTAGAGGAATTCAAGTGTTTCTGTAAATTTGCAGCACAATCGGCTGTAATTGTGCAGCAGTCACAATTAAGTGTAAACATACAGTAGGATCAATTACATTTAAATTCACAGGAAAATGTGCTGTAAAATAATAGCGAAAGCTACTGTTTGTTTACAGCAAGACCATTGTTGATTGAGTACATGGTGTGACCCTTGACGTTTAAAACAAACATTTGGTGGACGTTTATAATGTAGGAAAAACTTGTTGATTTGCCAAGTGGGAACATAAAGCTTACATTATCACAATACTAGCATCCATTGATACACTATATAGTGACATCTGTTTGGATAAAGGTATACAATGTAAGAATACAATATCATACTACCCAAAATTAAATAACATACTTCTCCCTCCAATGGGAGAAACTTCAGGTACAGTCAATTACATAAAACAGCAAACTTTGCTGTAACTTTACAACAACATTTTACAGTGGTGTCTGCTTGACACAGCTTTACTGACATCACTTACCTTATCAGTAAATCAAGATAACCTTGGGGTTGTGGGAGAGTAGTTAGAAAGATTACCACACTTGAAGACAGTATCAACAGTTGCGCTGTCCACAGGGAACCTCAGCTGCAGTACGATGGGACTTCACAGACAGGGAACCATGCTGGTTGTACCCCTCACTCTCCTGCTCCTTGCAGGGCTGTTAGCAGGAGGACAGGTATGATTTGATAGATAGAAAGATAGATAGATAGATAGATAGATAGATATATAGATAGATAGATGGACGACGGACGGACGGACCCACTGATGGATGGGTGGATGTGGATATATGGATGGATCAAGAACTATCTATTTACAATGAGTTTACTATGTGACTCCACACTGTTAGTTGTTGGCTTGATCAACACCACAGTGTTGTACTTCTGTTTTTATTAAGTTTATTCAGGCCATGTGGAGCCTGAGCTCAAACATAACAATTCTCCAGCACCTTCCAGATCATGGTAGGCCTGTCTACCTCCAGTCCTCTAGTTTGTTTGTTTTTTAAAGTAGTTTATTGGGTACAAACAAGTACAATATAATTATAATGAACTTAAAACCATGAGTAATGTATAACTGAACTACTTACATTCACAGGTAGGATGAAGTACTATAACGAGACAGATTTTTAGTATCATAAGTGCATTTATAATGTAGGATCGATTGCTGTGAAGAGACAAACATCAATAACGGAAAAGCATCTCCCTAGCAAGCTGATGACGTTAAATATATATATATATATATATATATATATATATATATATATATTTATATGTAGATGTTATCCTAGCTCCTACGCATTGTAGTGCTTACGCATGCCCCCCTGCGACCTAACGCTAATGTATAATGATAATATCACATATATTATTTGGCAGTCTTAACGCACACTTGCGAAAGTACAGTTTGACTCGGGTAATTAACCTAATACTACATTATCATTGATAATATTACCAGGACATGAAAGCAGTCAGATCTAATAAATAACAGTGGTTACATAAAGCAGCTAGGGTAATCTTTTTTCACACTAGCTTTGAATTTGTATAAATCATTGTTATTGCCCTATAATAAACACTACTTAAAATGATAGGTTTCAAAGAATGTGGGACTAGTAGGCGTTTTCCCTGGATAATATTTCTTTCATCAATCAAACTATCACATTTCGCTAGATTAAAACCATAAAAAAAGTAAAAGCTGGTACTTCCTGATATCTAGATCCGAACAATTGCCCCGCTCTTGGATTTGTTTTGTGGTTAGAACAGGATTTTCTTCTAATTTTACGAGGTAAACCATTCTGAGTGCCCTATTTTGCAAGGGTTGCAGCTCTTTGTTTGCCCCTCTATAGTCCCTATCCCATATAGAATAACAGTAATCGAATGATGGTAATATCATATAAATAAAAGCACATAATGCAGATGGATCATCTAGATATTTTCTTACTCTTCCCATCTGAAATATCTTATTCCTAATTGCTCTTGTACATGCTGCTTGATGCTCAATAAACTTAAGTTCAATATCAATAGTTATAGTTACTCTTTCTAATACAACACCATTCAAGTTGAAACTCACATTATTGTCATGTACGTATTGAATGACATCCACTTTGTTTTTTCTTCATTCTTAGTGAGGGAATTATTGATACACCATGTTGAAATTCTATTCAAACCATTGTTCATATCTTGTGGCGACACAGTGGTAACAACAGCATCATCTGCATACAAAGTAATATTGGCATTTACGTATTTTGCTAGAGCATTTATATAAATAGAGAAGAGCACAGAACCAAAGACTGAACCCTGAGGCACACCACATGTAATAAATTTTGAAAAGCAAGTAATGTATTTGCTAATGTACACTGAGTTCTGGAAGTCAAATAATTTTTTGATAAAGTCGCTAAGTCCAGGAGCTGCTAATTTCTTTAATACTATCAAATGGGAAACAGTATCAAAAGCATTTTTAAAATCAATATAGATATGATAAGGGGGCTCATCAATTATTAAGTTACCAATAATAGTTTTGAGCTGCTTAGTGATTGCGGTCTGGGTCGAGTGTCCAGATCTGTAACCGTGTTGTGCCAAACATAAAAGACCGGGTCTTTCCATGTAGAGCTGCAAACGTTTACAAACAATTTTTCTAGTAATTTACCAGTAATGGTTAATAAGTTAATTGGGCGAAGGTCATTTACATCAATCTTTATAGGGCTATACTGAGAAGGACCGTGATTCAGCCACCAGGTGGCTCTTCAGGCGTATCGGGGAGGAACCGGAACTACTACAGCCTCTCAATGCAATGCTGGAGCAGCAACTGGAGTACTCTCCACCTGCTATAGAACCTACAGACGATACATCAGATCTATGCGCTGGATGCAAGGTATATGGCACAGGTCTCTTCTAGTTGTAGCCTAACTATACTTAGTAAAGAACCATCTAACTGCTGTTTGTGTAAAGAAAAAATAAATGCATCAATTTTCCCTAGTAAACTACAGACAGCATTATAGTTACTTCTCATTGTTGGTCATTTATTATGTAGGGGTAGACATTCAGCTCTTCAGCTATAAGGGCTACCCGGGTCCACAGCTAAAAAAAAATCAAAATTCAATTCAGAGCTAGAAATGTGTGGGCCAGCCCCCAGTTCTGCCTGTGTAATTGATATGGAAATAGCATGTGAATAGCAGCTTTTCTAGTTATTTCCTCTTCATGACACTTTCGAAATGGTCATGTAGGTATTTGAGTATTTTCCTCAAAATTTTCTTCGTCAACTTCTACGGGCTATTGGGATTGTGGGCCATTTGCAGTGACATTCTGTTTAAATTGTGTTCATTAGGCCATTTCTGTACATTTCTGGAGAACTATATGTGCATTTAATATTATGGCAAATATGTTAATGTCAATGTTCATGTATCTTTCTGGTCCTTTATTCCAGACTGCAGTGTCGACAATCAAGTCTGCAGTATACTTGTTCGATTATGAATATTTACGTCCAATTGTGATTCCCATGTGTAAAATGTTCCTGAAAGATATTGGCGGCAACTTAATCTGCGAACCACTTCTGGATAACTACGGTCCCCATGTAAGGAATCTACATAAAGGACAATAATAGGCCTGTTATAGTTAATTATGATGTCACCACATGTAATATGAAATGATTATTCTGTGATATATGATACATGTATTATACATTGTACTAAGTCTTAAAAAAGAAAATTTATATTCCAAATCCACCAAGAGACCTTATCTAAACAGGCAATTCCTGATTCCATGGTGTTCATGGTAAAGGCCTTCAGGAAATTACCATGAACACCATGGAATCAGGAATTCCGTTCATATATTAAGGTGATGGAGAAGGTAAACATACTTTATAGCACATCATTTTGGTCTTCTAGGTCTCGCATATCTTTAAACAAACAAACAAAAAGGGGCAACTGAAGAAGAGTGCTCTTCAAGTATGTGAGTTTCTGACCCACTGTAAAACCAAAGTAGACGATCCTAGACCTACAATGACAGCTGCACCCACAACAGATGCACCAACAACATATGCCCCCACAACAGCTGCACCAACAACAGGTGCACCCACAACAGGTGCACCAACAACTGATGCACCCACAACAGCTGCACCAACAACAGGTGCACCCACAACAGATGCACCAACAACAGATGCACCAACAACAGGTGCACCAACAACAGGTGCACCAACAACAGATGCACAAACAACTGATGCACCAACAACTGATGCACAAACAACTGATGCACCCACAACAGCTGCACCAACAACAGGTGCACCAACAACAGATGCACAAACAACTGATGCACCAACAACTGATGCACAAACAACTGATGCACCCACAACAGCTGCACCAACAACAGATGCACCAACAACAGATGCACCAACAACAGATGCACCAACAACTGATGCACAAACAACTGATGCACCCACAACAGCTGCACCAACAACAGATGCACCAACAACAGATGCACCAACAACAGATGTACCAACAACAGATGCACCAAGAACAGGACCAAAAGTTGGAGAGTTTCTTAATCATCCGGCAGCTTATGTTATTAGAAATATTATGAGACCACAGGAAGTGAAAATGGAAGGGAGGCGACATGTACATGCACGGAAAAGGCGTCATGCACAGAGAAAAGAGAATGCTCTGAAAATAGTGCAGCTTGCAGACTTTCACATAGATGAGAAATTCACTGAGGTGAGTAGGCCTACCTTCTATCTATTTGGTATAGTTTTACAAACTGCAGTTTCACGAATTTCCCAGTATAGTGCTCTTATATTGATCTATTTATAATGTGCCATCCATCGCATTAATACACTGTAAACTTTTACACATGCTCAGCCCATGGGGGATTAATCAATGTCATTTATAGTACATTATATGTACAGTTTCCCTCCCTCTTTAGACAATGTGATGATTTAAAATTGTATTCTATTCATTATGCCCTCAGGGTGCGGCTGAACAATGTGAATACATAGTATGTTGTAGAGAGGACTTCCCTGGAAAAGTGAGTATGCATGTTGTGTTATCACTGGTTATTACATGACTTCTCTGATTTTGGGTGCTTTTTCTGGATATTCCCGTTCTGATATTCCTGCATATTTTGCACTGTAACGTGAACAGATGCAAGGTGGATATCAGCACGCTTGGGGTGGATATCAGCACGGTTTGAGACATGTCATGTGTCATATGTCACATGTTAAAACCTACGAGAATTCCATTGCCAAAGGTAGGGGTCGAACCCATACCTTACTGATCCAAACGCCACCTCCCTATGCAGTGCACCACAGGGACTGACGAGAAATGGTTGGTTAGAACCAGGTCTGTATAAGTCAATGATATGATACAAAGCCCGGGGAGGCTACTCACATATAACTAGTATACACTCAAAGTGTGAATATGTCCCGCAGTCTGGGTTGTGCCCCCCCAGCTTTGTCGCTGCTGCTCCCATAACCGTGACAACTGCTGGATGCGTTCAGACCATACCAACTTCTCCCAGTAGCCAGGTGTGTGTGCCGATAGCCTAGTGGTCAGCAAGTCCTGCTCTAAACCCCAGGTACAGGCGTTTGTGTCCTGGCCTGGTTCATCTTTTTCGCTGTGCAAGCTGTCAAACCTTGTGTTTACACACACTATGTCAGACTTCGAGTTCCATGGGAAGGTGAACGATTTTTTTTTCAAATTGAATTTATTGATATTCTATTGATTATTTATTGACAATTAATTGATGAATCATGTAATAAACTTAGTTGCCCACTCGTTTTGATATCCTATGATACAAGCAATTTGGTGCTTGTTAGCCTATACATTACTTAGTTATTACATCTATGTAAATGGAATTTTCAAGACATTTCCTTACTTTTCCTACCACATGTAGTATGAGTCTTGACAGTTATTGCATATAGAAATAGACCTATGTGGAGAGTAAATTGATATAGAAGCAGCGTTTTATGCGTGAAATTCTATTGACGATATTTCATCACAGGGATCTGCAGGACATTGGGGAGGATATAAATGCAATGTTCCCCCACGCACCATTGAGCTCTTCCTCAACTTTACTGCTACTCATCTTCAGCCAGAATTTCTGATTTATTCTGGTAAGTTATAAGTATTATTATATTTGGATGCATTGGCATGAGAACAAATTATAGAGGTCTACTAAATTCTGCCACAAAAATAAGACTTTCTATGTAACTTAATCTGATGGGGAACTTTGATAAAGATTGAGTTGATTCCATTTTGTCCATTATCATCATTTAGGAGATAACCCACCACATACAGCTTGGGAGGAAACCTATGCATCCCAAATCAAAGTCACCCAACTAGCGGCCAATCTGGTGGAGAAGAATATCTTTGAGAGAAATAATGTGAAGACCTATCCAGCCATAGGGAACCATGGTAAGTCAGCACTTTCATTATGGCACTTACATCTTTCCAGAGCACTAAGTAACCTAAAGGCCGAATCCCACGTTGTTATTTAGGGCTCCAAAGTCCCTGTGATTTTGTCTGTTGCATTAAATATGGTTCTTGCTGAGTCCATAAAATGCAATACTACTGCAAACTGGACCTGACCCTATTGTGGGATTCGGAATGTGTTAAACAATCTTAGAATTAGGGCCATAGAATGCAACAGCTGACCAAATCACAGAAATGTTTGGGCCCGAAATTGCCACGTGGGATTCGACCTTAGGTGGTTATTATCCCATTACTATGTCACTACTGAATAAAGATTAGACAGGTCAAAGTTGCTGTGGTAAACTTGGACTTGAGTGACTTGGCCATTAATTATCAATCTTGACCTTGGAATGACAATTCCTAGTAATTTGATGTTCTGCTACAATAGGGTTGAATCTATCGATATATTCAAATCACCATAAATTAGATTTATCTCTGCCACCCTGCCATCTGGTGGTGTTATTACTGATTGGGACTGTAACCACTATCAATTTTGATTCCAGCATTATCTGGCCATAAATCACAGAAAGTGGACTTTTAGGGCTTGGTTAGATTTTGGGGAGTCTGAGAAAAAACTGTGGAGAATCTCAAAGATATTTTTGGTGGATGATGTAAAGGTGTTGGTGTACCTCACCACAAATTATTATTAGTTAAATATGAAAACTGTTGCTATGGCAATGCCTGGTACCTATATACCCTGGAAATGGTGTCCGGGCGAGTGACCCTCAGGGGTATTTTCCCTTAGTAGGAGCAAAATGACTCATGATACGATTCCCATCAATTCTTTTTTATGATTTCTACAATAGCACTGGGTATAAGGGTCATGTTGACATTGATTTAGATATACTACATATGTTTTTTTCCATGGCCATGGCTCATTTTCCATGTGGGCTCAAGACTGGACTTCTGGCAAAATTCAGGTCAGAAGTTTTCCTTTACCTGCTGCTTAGCATGTGGGTCCCACAGAGTAAGTTAGAGACTGTTGTATACATGTAAGACAATGGCCTAGACACATACTTTCAGGTGGTATACATGTTCATTTGGGAAAAAATTGGTGTATGCCTCATAATTTCCATCAAAAACACTATCTAACTAAGGGGTCACTCGCCCAGACATAAAATTCGGGAGGACATGTTCAGACCTTTCCTACTGCTTTTCAAAACCAATAGGGAGAATTTAATTTCTAACACACTGGGTACTTAGGTATATGTGGGAGGCAAATAACTGACATAGGATAGTTGAATATATCAATGTTACACAGGAGTAGAAGAAACATTGATTGTCTGTTCAGGGCAAAAATGTACCCAAAATCGTGAAAACTGTCTATCAAAAGTACACACATTTCTTTATACCAAAGACACATCTGGCATAAATACGAATGTTATGTCCGTAATCTGCAGGACAAAATGATCCAGAACTGAAGATTTCAGGGAGATTTGAATAATATTTATATAGAAAATCAATCTCTGAACATGGAAGGTTATTAAAGGGTCACTCACCCAGACATAAGATTCAGGAGGACAATTCACACATTCTCTCCTGCTATTCCAAACCATAAGGGAGAATTTAATTTCTAGCACACTGGGCACTTAGGTATGTGTGGGGGGCAAACAACTGACATAGTTAGGATAGTTGAATATATCAATCTTACACAGGAGGAGAATAATCATTGATTGACTGTTTAGGGCAAAAATATACTCAAAATCGTGAAAACTGTCCATGAAAAGTACACACACTTCCTGGTACCAATGACACATCTGGCATAAATATAAATAATATTTCCGTAATCTACAGGTCAAAATCAAGCTCTGAACATGGAAGGTTATTGAAGGGTCACTCGCCCGGACATAAAATTCGGGAGGACATTTCAGACATTCACTCCTGCTATTCCAAACCATTAGGGAGAATTTAATTTCTAACACACTGGGCACTTAGGTATATGTGTGGGGCAAATAACTGACATAGTTATGACAGTTAAATATAATAATCCTGGAAAGGAGGACAGGAAAACAGTATTTTTTGTCCAGACAAGAAAAAGGGGGCATTTTCCACAGAATTATGTATGCTTTCCTTGGCATGAAGTAAATAGAAGAATTCCAATTTCATTTTTGGCATAGTGTACCTACTTCTTAACTCTAAATTCTAGCAGCAAAAATTAAGCCATATATCTAATGGGTATTTAATGGTGGGGTTGTATGCAGGTGGTCACTCGCCCGGACAGACCACTTCACAAAATGTAATCTGCTCCAGGGAAAAAGAAAAAAATCATCTTCTGTGCGATATTGGGTCCAAATTCTTCCTGAGACTCCCTGATATAGTGGACAATAATGGAAAAACACATATCTAGGAGTAAATGCAAAAAAAAAAATGTAAGATATCGATTTTCAGGAGTTTTGGGGTCATTTTGGGCTAATTTGGGCATATTATAGACCTATATGTAACACAAAGATCTCTTCAAGCTCGACAATTTGGGCAAAAAAAAAAAACTGGATGAAAAATAAAAAAATCCTCAAGCTAGGGGCAGCAGTACCTCCAAAATTCCTAAAAGTCCACTTTCTGTGATTTATGACCATCTATTGTACGTGAATGATACAACTTTGTACATTTTAGAGTAAACACTGACATTTTCGAGCAAAGTCGTAAAACTTGATTAATATAGAACTATTACAGCATACTGCAGATTGTAATTCTACAATAACATGTTTAAATTCCCAGAAAGATTTTCTGGAATTGTAGAGAGAAGTTATCCTTTGTTACAATAAAAAAGGTGACAAAATGACTCCTAACTATACTGCATGTATACATTAAAAGTTACACTGTATTTGGGTCTATATTTGAAGAGTTTTGTGCCAAAGTGCAATAAATGCCATTTTTTAAGGGAGACGGAACATTAAAAAGACCAGTGTAGATTAGAGGTGGTAAAGGATTATCTACAAGCCATTTTTCAAGGTGGTATCAGTCTAGCACTAGGGCCCCTATATCCCCAAATATGCACTTACCTTGACAGCCCCATCTTATCCCTTTTCCTTCCATTCTTTCTTCTTCCAGAAACAAACCCTACTAACCTTTACACAATGAACAAAAAAGTACATCGTGACAATATGACGGTAAGGCTTTACACCAAATAATGTACTTGTGATTGCCTTTTATAATTTGTTTTAGTCTTATAGTACCTATAAGAACAAAGCAATATTATTGTATGCCACACCTCTTGTACGCAACGCTCCTTCCCTCCCCATCAGCACAACTTGTCCATTTATGCTCCACAATACCAGTTCTAAAAATGATAAGAACACAATAGAGGAGATGATGCACTTATATAGACTTAGACATTGCCAGTTGGTCATTGCCTAAATGGCATATATTTGTGCATGGCTGGGGAAAAATTCATCGGAGGATACTCAATCAACGTTTTTAGACTTATCTTTTAGATTGTTGTTGTAAAAAGCATTTTGCTTTTGTTCTTATAGGCAGAATAAAACAAAAACACAGTGTCGGTCTGTATCCCTCTCATGGTAAAATATAACATAAATTGCCATCCTCCTATTTCACACAGGAATTTAACCAGAAGTGGGGACAGGCTTGGGCTAAGCCTGCAGGATTTGAAGCTGAACAATTAGAGACCATTAAAAAGGCTGGATACTACACCATGCTAGTCAAGAAAGGTCTTCGTATTGTCTGCATCAACTCAAACTATGGGTAGGCCTATGTATACACTACTGAAGTATGACACCCAAATTGAATATTTAAATCTTGACAAATTGATATCTTTATCTCAATATTATTTTCCATTTAAAGGTATGTTGATAATTGGTACAACCTCATTCATTGGATAGAACCAGAATATATTGAGATGATGGAGTGGTTCAACAACACACTACAATCTGCAATGGAAGCCAACGAAAAGGTAGCTTTCTAGACCTTAATGAGAGTATTTAAATGTTGTATCTCCTCTTCAGGCTGGTGCACTTATATTATTTTGATTCTTGATCTTCAAGCGACGGTATCCTGTGTTCATGTATGATTTTGGGCAGTGTAAAATAGAAATATGATGTGTTCCAAAAGAAAAGCAAGAAGGACGGGAAAGAAAAGAAAACACGAATGATCCTTTTGAAACATTGACTTAGTCACATAATTAAGCCGAGACAGTATTAACCAATGCCTCCAGGAAGGTGATTCATAAAAACTCACGATATCGGCAAGGAAAGAGGACCATAGAACTGTTATTTTCATCAATGCATAATTATTGCTCAAAATGGTAGAACTAGCATTATCATGCATACTGCAATCAATCATTATGATAATCATTTTAACCAAAACTCTTTAGGGCTTGGTAGGTTTTGAAAGCATACATAATTGTGCAAAGAATTCCTGAAATATCTTTCTATATTGATCGTTTCTAAATCCATCATTTAAACCTAGAATGGTCGTCAGTTTTTATGAATCGCCCTCCAGACATAATAACATGATCCTAATTATCAACATAATATGGTATAGTGCAAATGACTTCACTGTTTATGTTTTCATCTATTCAAGGTCATAATGGTGTCCCATCATGACATTGGGGTCAACTTGATTGAGTTTGATAAGAAGTTTACTGATATCCTGATTAGATATAAGGACATCATTGTATTCCACCCAGTTGGACATACACACAGGGATGAGTACAGACTGGTAAGGCATGCTATGTAGGCCTGTCTAAGATAAAGATAACCGTTTTCTTTTGTACATCAGATCAACTTCTTAAAAGAATAATTAGATAGAGCAGTAGGTCAAAGAAATCCAGAGACCAATATATACTACATTAACACAGGGCTTATACAAAAGCCAGCTAGTCCAAAACTGGTCAAAGGAGAACTACATTAAAAAATACATATAATGATACTCCAGCGATTTCAATGGTTTAATATCTATCTACAAAGATGAATTTCTATCAAAGTCTCTTGGGCTTAGATCATCAAAATCTAGTTGAGATATTAGAGTTCTAAGAGACTAGTTTGGTCAATTTGAATAAATCATTAGTACCTTATCTTCTTCTCTGGTGGCCAGTACTTTGGAGATGACACTACCAAACCAGCTGGCATGCTACATATATCAATGACGATGGGTAGTTGGCCTAACGTTAACCCAGGTTTTAGATTGTTCTACTTGGATCGTGATGACTACACTGTACTTGACTATGATCAGTACTACCTCAACATGGAGAATGCCACTGCAGGTATAGATCCCTTCTTCCAACAGCTGTCCATGGTTTTAAGTTATTTCTTAAATTACTTAGATACCATCACTTTGATATAACATCTTACCATACCTTTTTATCGTGCTACAGATGACAAAATTACTAAAGAAAAAAAGTAACTCTTAATAGTGATTAATGAATCATGAACTAGTTTCTCTGTTTTTATATCCTTTCACTCTGCAGCCCACCTATTCACCACACATAGAGTACTTTCTATGTATCCAAATGGGTGCATGTGTTTTATGTGTGGCACAAATTAAAGTAGTGTCATTATGATAGAATTCATTAAAAATTGTTAAAGTTTAGAAAAGGGAATCACTTTTGCATTGTGTTTCTTCACTCAGATGCTGAGCCTGTAAAGCTCTATACCTTCACAGAGGAATATGACCTTCCTGACGCCTCAGCAGACTCCCACCTCAAGCTGTGGAACAAGTAAGTCTGTTCCATTTTTATGCTGTATGTTCTAATCACTCACATTTCGAAGCAAAAAGACACCCGACAGACCACAGGCTGACGTCCCCAAATATATCAAGTTAGTTGATAAGTAAGCTGCAATTCAACCGAAGGCAGACAGTATATATTGATATAAAACCAAACCCAAAATCGACAACAATTTTGTAAATATTTTCTGAATGATTGGCTAAGCACTATGTTATCTGCACTTGTGGTGAATCCTGTGACGCCATTTTTGGCCATTGGACCAACACCACCCCACCTGCCCACAGGAAATGCGCATCTGGGAGTTTTCTGCACCTACACATTTTTCTTTATTATTCTACATAAATATGGAATTTATAAGCAACAAAAGGATATATTTCATGAGTACATGATTAGGTTGATGTCATATGCACAAGGCCGCCGCCCAGCAAATATACACATGGATTCTTTAGTACCATCATGTCTTCTCTCTTGACTGGCGAGGAACTGAGCAAGGAAAAGGGATTAAAAATCATATGCCATAACTCAAGAAGCTTATGTGGTAAAGTATGACAATACAATGAGCTATTTCATCATATAGATATTATTTGTCTGAGTGAGACATGGTTATTACCAGGAATACCTGACCACAGGATTCACATAGGCGATATGTATGTATTCAGACAAGATTGGGACTACACTATACATGATGTGGACGAGGAGTGGGGAGGTGGAGTTTGTTGTTATGTAACGCCTAAATATGCACCACATACAACAACGTTGGACAACTTATGCAAGGTTAATAAAAAATATTGAGGTACTTACACTAGCCATAAGGTCCATTCAACATAAGCACAAACTGGTGGTATCAGTGTATAGGCCACCTAAGGGTATTGTTAAGGAATTCTACAGGAACTTAGCAAAATTATCACCAATAGTGACCTGGATGATAAAGAAATATGGATATGTGGTGATATGAATATAAATGCAAAGTGTCACAATAGTGCCAAATATAAAAAAAAAAACTCTGCGTTTTCTGCGCATGTATAACTTAAAGCACCTGACTACAGGTGCCACCCAGTTACATCCAAAAGGATCCACCAAGATTGACCACATTTATACAAATAAGGGGCAGTACATAAGATCAGGGAATGTAAATGAGTTCTTATCTGATCACATCCCTATTTATGCGATCTATAAAAAGGAATGGAACAACAACAAGAAGAAATATATTACTGGGAGAAGTTATAAAAATTCTAACAAGGATAAACTAATTGAGGTAATGACAAACTGTATAAGTGATGACAACATTTCTAATCTTGATGCAGATGGTTTGGCAATTATGTTAGTGGAATGTATCACATCCTATCTTGATGAAGTGTGCCCCATACATCAGTTTAATATTCCTAAGGATGACAGACCCTGGGTTGATGACGACATCAGAGCTATGATTAAAGAGCGCCGTATCCATCTTAAAAAATGCCATTAGGTACAAAGGAGAGGACAATCCTCATCTTAAAGAGGCACGACGTCTACGACAGCAAATTGACAAGAGAGGACGTAAAAATATGGCTGATCTTATTAAAGTAAAGTTAAATCAATATCATAAGGACCCTAAAAAGTTCTTGAGGGAGTTAAATAACCTCTGGAAAGGCAAAAAGAAATATAACAACATTTGCTTAAAGGATAACATAACAGGTTCTCCAATCGACCAATGTGATACTGACTCTTACATGAATGATTTTTTCTGCAACATTGGTTCACGTCTAAATGAGCATTCTGTTGGTGCAGAAGGGGACATCCCTCGCTATGAAGCTATTAACATGTTTATAGAAGGTGATGAGGCTAACAATAACCTGGTCTTTGATGAAACTGACAGCCCCACTCTGGAGTTATATGTGCAAGACATTGAAGTTAAGCAGTCATCTGGTCTTGAGGACATGAGGCCGCATGTTATTAAGGACACAATGCTTGGAAACATTATGGTATGGTGTGCTTTCATTAACAAATGTATACAAGAACACAGCTTTCCTGACATTCTGAAACTTGGCATTATAATAAGCCTTCCTAACGCTGGAGACTTGACATATGTAGGAAATTGGCAACCAATAACTCTGCTGCCTATTATTGGGAAGGTGAAACGTTTTACACCAACAACTACTATACCACACGGGAAATAACAATATCATCAGTGATTGTCAATTTGGCTTCCTCCCTGGTAGATCAACTGGACTTGCTTTACTCAAGTTGATGAACATTCTATACAGTGCATGTAATAATGGGGACTATGTACTGACTGTGTATTTAGATATTAAAAAGGCCTTCGATGTTGTCCATCATGGAAGATTACTATGGAAGCTAAAAAATTATGGCTTATCAAAAAGTGCATTAAAAATGATAGCAAGTTACCTAGGAGCAAGACAAAGTCAAATCATGGCTAATGGGACTTATTCAGCACTATATAATGTGAGCTACGGTGTCCCACAAGGAAGTATATTAGGACCATTCTTATTCTTATACTATATAATTGACCTATCTGATGTTACTCAATTTTGCCTGCCAATTCTCTATTTCAATGACCTGGTGTTGGTTAGTAGAGGAGAAGAACCTGCAAGAGTTCATGACTACATGCAACATGATATAGTAAATATCGGTAACTGGTGCACCTTAAATAGACTAGCGCCAAACTTAGGTTAAACTAAGATGATGTGGTTCTGCCATTACCAGCGAATAGTTGATACCCGTGGCTTACTAATTGAGATGAGTGGCTGTCTGTTAGGTGAAGCTGCTGAATATCAATATTTAGGTGTATGGCTAGACAGTGACTTAAAGTTTAAGAAACACTTAGAGGACATTGACCACAAGGTGGCACATAAAATACAGCAGCCTAGGAAAACATGTTACTATATAAACCAACTGAACTCCATATGTATCTATAAACAGGCCATACTTCCAATCATGGAATACTCAGACTTTATATATGACTCAGGCCCAAGCACAACAGTTCAACATCTACAAGTTCATCAAAACAATGCACTGAGGGTTTGCTGTAAGAAAGGTTGGAGAGATGCCAACCAACTAATTACATAAACTTTGCCATTGCCATGTGCAAAGGCTGGAGACAAGAAGGAGATGGCATCTACTATCCATGATGTATAGACACATGAAGGATTCAGATAATGAGCTCCCAAGTCTTAACAATAGGACTAGGGCCGATCTGAACCATAAAATGAAGGTAGAGAGGCCAAAAAGGGGAAAATATCAGAAAGGCCCATTATACAGAGTATTGCTGGCCTGGGAACACTTAAATCATACCACGCAATACCTTGAACGTTTACATCTGTTTAAACAGAAAATCGAACGCACTATAAAGTGATTGTCATATTGAAAGTCTTGCTCTCTAAAGTTTCCTCAAATTACATTATTTGCAAGACTGAAATGAAGATACATTTATGGCTGGGCGGCCAACAACAACAACTACTACTTCTATTACTATCAATATTATTATGATTATTATACCCTAGTAGTTGATACAGTATGAAGAATTGATTGTAATTCTCTGATTATATGCTTAGGCATGTTAGGTATATCTTTATATATTTACTGACAGTCAAGGTAGAACGTGTTACCTCTTCTAAATGAGTTTCGGTCAATGAACACTGTTAAAAAAACACATGAGAAATCCTTATCCAAAACATGTGTTTAAAAAAAGGGGGAGAGGAGGGGGATTTGTGACATGATAGGTGAAAATCCCTTCACTTGGATTCACATGATCAGCTACAATGTGGTACCTTGCATGTCAAAATAATTATATCAAGAATTTAATACAACAAAAGTCATATAGTAATGATTAAGATGACATCTCAAACCTGAGATGTTAGTGATTTGGAGAAATTGAGAATCGATAATAGCTCCTTATATTATGTATCAGTGTATTGACTATACCTCAGGTATACTATATATTATTGGAAAATGTGATAACTAATGGAAATTATTGTTCAGAATTTGGATCTAAAATGAATGATTCTATTCTGTGAAAAATTTATGTAACATTCTTTTTGTAGTCTAGATAACTATGGTCACTTTAGAATGAAAATAGAGTCTTCCTACTTGGCAAAAAAACGTATTGTATTTGGTTTGGGTTTGGGTAAAAAACCCTTTTTATTATGTTGAAAAAGTTTTAAACGTTTTTTTAACCGATTTTCAACCAAATAAAAGCGGTTGTCATTTCAACCAATTTTAACGTTTCTTTTACTTTAAAAAAAAAACACGTTTTTAACCTGAAATAAAACCTTTTGCAAGAACGTAAAAAAAGTTTTTTTATGAATACATTTTGTTACATGTTGTTTTTTTTTTACATTAAAGAAAAACGTTTGCCGAACTTAGGAAACAAAATAATAATGTTTTTCAACATTTTAAAAAAAAAATACGTTTTTCTGCCAAGAGGGAAACAGGTATAGCATAATCAAATTCACCAGAACAAGTTACTCTAGAACTTTTTAATCGTGCTTCCGCCTAATTTTTCTCAAGTTTCCTGTCATATTTCCTGAAATATTGTATTTAGAGCATTTATGGATATTTACCTTAATAATTATCATGATTTTCTACTCTTTGTCACATAACGTCGAACAGACATAAAACACAAAATACCAAGAAGCTGTTGGTCTTCTCATTATGTCCTATTTCCGATAAAATCTTGATTGATTGATTTTAGTTTATTGGCTATAAACATCTTACATGATACCAAGTTAGCCTTTCCCTTGTACTTGAGAACAGAACAAAAACATAGATCATTCTTTAGCACTATAAGAAAAAAGACATGGAGTAAAGCAAAGACCTGTATATTCAAAGTATGAAGTAATGAAGTAATTTCCTTACAGATTAAGACGTGAACCAGACCTAATGGCTAGGTACTGGGACACTAAGAAGCTGCGTACTGGAGCTGATGGACCGTGTGACGAGGACTGTGTCATTGCTGAGCTGTGTCTGCAGGTGTCACAGACAAAGAAACACTTCCTCACATGTGAACAATACTATAGGGATGAGATTATAATTGAGCCACCCAGTACAGAGGAACCATCAACCACTACTCCCAACATGACAACTCCTAGTTCATCCACTGATCCCACCATGATAACCCCTGATTCTGGAAGTGGGGCCAGGGAATTAGTATCTAATCCATTGGTGTTTTATCTGCTTTTGGTTATTGCAGCTGCTCTGTTGAAAACCAAATTTTAGTGATTGTCTATAAGGAATTTACAACAAGTTTGTAGTTGCTGTAACGTATCTATAGGGCATTAGCATATTAGGCTATGGAGGTCACCATATTGGTTAGGCCCCTGACTCCAGAGCAGGGCATTCTGGGTAAATTTCTTTTCAGTCTCAATAACAATGGTCAGTGATAAGACTGACAGGCTACAGCCTGCCCCTTATCTCAATCCCCACAGTACCTCTCTATTGTTTCAGGTGTGAAAGAAGGTGATATCCCAGATAAGAGACAATGCCCTGATTGGCTTACCTGTTGTTTCAAACAGAAATTTCAATGATCTATTGCTCTTTCATTTCAAATATTTAATCCATTTCCAAATCAGCTAAATAAAGCTATTGCTATGGAGTATCCACACATATGATTTATAAAAAGATCCCATGGATAGTAATTAATTGGCAGGTTGTCAAAATAGACTGCACAAAGAGGCCTAATGGTGATCTAGCCCCCGACTACATGAGCCACCTAGCTGAACCTCTTAGTACCAGCAATGTACTATGAACAAAGCCATTGTTAGTACCAAACAAATTAGCTAGGTGGCTCATGTAGTCGGGGGCTAGATTAGCTATTGGCTTCTGTGTACAGTTTACTTTGGTTGGCCCTTCCTAATAGTCTATATGAAGCTATATTCTAAAAGACTATACCTTTGGATAGCAAATACTTTAAACTTAAAGAATATAAGTTTATATAGACTTAGTACTTCAAATACAAGAGAAATCAAACTTTAAAAGTTTTCTAAGAGGGCACATATAATCCAGGCTGAGTAAAACCAAGCCATTGTCTTCATATCAGGCTAATCCCCTCCATTCACACCTAAAACAATGGACAGGTACTCAAGGTGATTAAGATAGGGGCAGGTGCAGCTTATCAATTCCTATTGTTTCTGTGGGTGGAGGGGGAGATAAGAGATAACCCATAATCCTCTGTCAGATCCAAGATGGCCTTCCGGGGAGGGGCAGTTACATAACTGATTTTAAGATGGCCACCTCCATACAGGAATGGCTCTGTTCCCGCTGCCTCACTTCGAGGATAGATAACCTTTGCTCTTACCTAGCCTAGTAGTAGGATGGCCACCAGGACACTCGAATTTTTCCACTCTATCTGTCACAGTGCTAAAATCCCCAACATTATGCATGCCATAGACTGTCTCAAAAGGATGTATGGTACATAATAATATATCAGTAGTACAGGAGGGGTTTAAATCTTTATAAAAAGTGTAAAATTGGATTTGTTTCACTTATTCAAATTACTTATTTCGATAGTGAAAAGATTGCTAACACCCACATTTCTCTCTGACCTTGGACACTCTTTCGGGTAGGATTAAGGTGTAACTAGCTAATTATTATAGACCACCCCCACTGAACCCCCATCAATAGATAGGCCAACCACTCATCATCACCATATGACCTGTTTGACATGGGGGCTTTTGACAGGTATCATAAGTCCAGAAATATTCTTTGAAAAATGATGATAAATCAACCAAACATTTTAGGGATCAATGGATTGCAGGTATGGATTGTACTAGATTTGAATTATTCCAGAATAGTGAACTCTTTACAATTACGTTATTCTACCTACTAGTAGGGAATTGAACCACGAATGTACTACATCAAAGGCAAATCCTGCACTCTTTAATAGGACAGCACTGTTATAATCAAGGCATGAAAAGAGGAACAAGGAGTAAACTAATAGTTTATAATATACCTACTGTACCCACAGTTTCTACAGGCAGATTCACAGATTATAAATGTTCTTTTGTCTCTTGTGTCGAGCTTTCGTATGTGACGTCTGATCGCATTAGAAATATTTACTATTGCTATATCTAGATCCCAAGAAAATGAAAGGTGCTCACATAATTTTGGAATCCATTGTCCTATCATAGTACATGTACCTAGTGGTGGATTTAGAGGGAGGGGGATGGCGTGGGAACACACCCACCTTTTTTGTCCAAACTTAGGAGTTGATTTCCTTCTTTTAGACGCCATTTTAGACTAGAGCAGCTTGTACTGTATGATCTCAGCAAAATTTGCTGTATGTATACATTAACTTTTTACAGTGTATGACGGTCGTAAACAACCACTTACCTGCCTTACTTACACGGTCTGATGGTAATTAAGGTCATTTCCACCCATTTCTTCCTATGTTTTTTTTTCTTTCCTTCCTTTTCTTTTTCTTTCTTTCTCAAAATGGGGAGGGGGATGCCCTCCTTACAGACTGCGTCTCTCCTTTTCTAAATCCTGGAACCGCCGTTGATATTGAATGAATGCAATTAAGACATTATAAGAGGTATACGTATCAAGTATTGAATAATAATCTTTTTAATGATAGGTAACGCAAGGATTGCAATTATAACTATGACCGCTTATGGTGACATGATGTACTGACATAAATTACTGGGCGCTCATGCTAAGGCCTATATATATATATATATATATATATATATATATATATATATATATATATATATATATATATGTATATGATGATAATAAATTTGATTAGACCAAGACTGTAATGATTGATTTGGTATTGTAATACATTGTGCAAAAAATATTTAGAGTTGAAACTGGCTTGTAGGAAGTAAAATGCTGGGGCGTTTGACACAATGATGATGTTAATTGTCTGAATCCAATGTCTATCATGATTTACGGCCGTACAGCAATATGACGAAGGATTCTTTATTCTTGCATAAATGGCATTATGCTGCATAATTATAGTAATTCTTCATCAGGATCGAATGCTCTTAACTCTACATAAATACATTTGCATATTATATTCAAATAATCAGTAATGAGTGTTCATTGGTACAATTACACAAAAAGTGTATTAGGCCTAAAAAAAACAAAAGAATAGCTAACCAAAATTTTAAGTCAGCCCTGTTAGAGAGATCCAAATAAGACCTAATACACAACATTTCCTTCGGACTCAATGGGTGAGTAACCCTAGTAGGAACAGTACAATCCCTGTCAATACCATCTAACACCTTTTTTAGCATGAAATCACTGCTATGGTCTAAGCCACCTCTAAGTTTTTGATGATACCAAATGGATGATAAATAATTTCTTACAGATGAAGGTTTCATGTAACTAGATAAATATACTGCATAAGTAGCAGCCTGTGAGGGAGAACAAGGAAATTTAGATAAATTAAATTTATCACAAAATTTTTTGTACCTTTTAAGTTGTTGTTTCCTTGTTCTCCTTGTATTCTCGGACACACCCTTCGCTAAAAGACACTCTTTTCTTTTTTGTAACTTTTCCCATTCTGGAATTAAAGCAACACATATCATTTTCAAGGAGAGAGTTTACACATTTGTCCAGTACACCCTTGTAAGCAAGTCTAGAGAGTTGGTCGGCCAGGATATTATCCTCTGACCTGATATAAGTTGCATACACCTCCACATTATTGATGAAACAAAGCCAAAAGATCTCTCTAAGCCATTCCATACACAGCTTATTTCTTGACCTACCGGTATTTACCATAGCTAACACTTGCATATTGTCGGTAATGCAATGTATTCTTTTATTTTTACAGCCAGATATCCAACGTCTCAGACCCATAAGAAGAGGATATAACTCGTATACATTTATATTTCTATGGTGGTTCTTTAAATTATCAAGCATTGGTGGTTGGGTAAAATGACCACTACCTAGATTAAATCTATCGTAAGATGTCCAGTCACCATATAAATAATCTCTATCCATCCATGCACCGAAGCCCTTAATGGAGGAATCTGAGTACATAGGTGTGTCAATACTATCATTCAGGATTAACCTCTTACAGTTAAAAACTCTACAAAAATCCAACCACCATTGGAAGTCTTGGCGAGTGCAAGCTGATACCCTAACATAACCACCTGGTCTGGCCCGGGCACAGAGATCGAAAATTCGCCTACTAAAGGTTCTACCACCCTTAACCACTTGTGAGCAGAAAGACATTAAACCACCTATCCTCTCCAAGTTCTTTTTTGAAATAAATTTCTTATTAACGTTATCTAACAAGAGATTTTCCATTTTCTCAACCTTCTCAACAGGCAAAGACAGTTCCAACTTAACTGAATCTATGTTAATACCTAAGAATTTACAAACTTGAGCTGGGTCGGTCACCTTTTCACTGGATACTACAAAGCCCATGTAGGTCATACATTCCATTAATAAGTTTCTTTGTCTAAGACATTCATCATAAGTATCCGCAATTATAATAAAGTCATCCAGATAGTTTACAATTTTTTCTACACCGTAGAATTTTGCCACCTCCACAATAAAATCAGAGATTTTATTAAAAATATAAGGAGCACATTTGAGGCCAAACGTTAATCTGTTGCTTACATAATAATCCTCCCCATGCCCAAAATTCCATCTGAAACCTTGCATGGTCGTGTGTGGTGCATACACATTTATAGACCTGTAAGCTGACTTTAAATCCACCACACTCATGAAATCGTTCTTATTCAACTGAGCAGTGACAGTGCTAATACTATTATAAGAAAATGCAGAGCTAGTAGTCTCCATAAAATTATTGATAGATATTTTATCCGGCATACTACAGTCAGTTATAGGCCTTAACTTGCCATTTGATTTTTCTACACCACCTAGGGCATGGATACAACGGGGTTTATCTACACTTTTAGAGACTAGACCAGCTTCTAGTTCATCTAACAATATACCACAGTACTCCCTATAAAACTTTCCCTCGAGGATAGACTTATAATTTCTGCAATCATAAGAAGTATTACAGTCAGGATCCACTATCCTGAACCCCTCAACAAAACCTTGCCATAAGAATAGCGCCTCCTTGTCATTTACATTAATAACTCCTTTTTGGGTTAAGAATGGGGCGACTCTGCAAGGTAAAATCTGGGAATTTTTTCCATTGATATAATGAACACATGTACATGTACCTTCCACACACTTGTCATATACCCTGATGCTGGGTAAATCCGTGACATTAACAGTAAAAAGTGGCTTAATACCAACCTGTATTGGGTTATAACCAATAACATCTATATTATTTTCCAACGAATTAAATTCTTTGAAAGTACTCTGTTCTGCTAGGAGCTTAGTTGAAGGAACACACTCCTCAACCATCTCCGTATCAATTAACTCCTGTACTGGAGTTTGTGAGGGCGAGTCGATATCTACCAAACTTACCATAGCTTGGTCAGGCATCAAACACATTTCATCACAAGCTATGGGACACCGACCCCCTACAGTTTCCTATTCACTCCTGGCCTTATGGCAGTCAGTTTTACCATGACTTGAGGAGTTGCAACCACTGCAGATATGTTTGTATTTACATGGGTCTCGTACACAACCTTCTGCTCTATTAAAAGCATAGCATGGGTTATTAGACGATCTCTGTTTGCCTACATTCTTTGGTTTAGCACTATAAGCTTTCTGGGCTTGAACGGTCCCATCATATGCCAAATGACGTAGTATATCTGAATTTTCAATGGTTGAAAAAGCTTCTATTCCACTATCATTAGCTCTGTCCCTCACTGACTTATCATAGGCTACCAGGGCTGAAACCGTATATATTTTGGTGCCAGACTTCTCAATTAATACCTGTAAATGCTTAAGCATACCCTCAACATCGTCACCTGACTTGTAGTACTTCAAAATAAACTGCAAGTTTACAGACATCAGTTTCTCAATAGTGTCAATTTTTTCCTTACGTTTGGTGAACTGAGAATGATCAAACTCACCCGATTTTGCACGGTGACGATGCCTAGAGTAAGCTGAATCCAATGACGACCCTCTAGATGTGCTTGGACTGCATTGACGAGCAGAAATACTGGATTTAGATGATCGTCTATGTCGCTTGTGGTCAACTTGCACCCACTCGTCCTCACCGTCAGACGAAATTTCGCATGGAGACGCTTGGCGGGTAGCCCTAGCAACCGGTCCGCGTCCTTGACTACGTGACGTCATACCTCTCTGTTTGTAAACATCCGCACGTGCTCTGCTCGAACGACTTGACGCATTGACGAATCCTCTGTCCCGATCGTCCTTTCCATTGACGACCTCTTGTAGAAGTGATTTAATGGTCGACAGCTCGTCTTCTAATACATCTAGCCTCGTCTGGTCAATAGACGACCCTCCCACAACACCTGTAGCAGTTTGGGGAACCGATGGTGTATCACCAGTAAGTGAGAGAGTCGAACTACTCGTCAATCCTAAATTGGCCGATTTTTTCGTCTTTTCCACCGATTTAACCGATTTTCCACCTGGTGTATTGGCCTTCGAGCCTTTAGCAGCCTTTCTACCCATTTCAATGGTAAATAAAGGCACCAGGAGCCCCTCAAAAACGGTTAAAAATTTAAAATTCCAGGGAACACCCAGCGTGGTGTTACCTGTACAGGTGAAAACGAGCCAATTGACCGTTACCTTGAAAATCCCCTCTTATATACTGGAGGAATGTTGACCATGACGTCATACTATGACATCATAGATACCAATGCGCGCTGCAAATAGTCCCTAACCGTTCGCGGTTAATTATATATATATACACGAGTGTATATAGTTCCATATATATATATATATATATATATATATATGTATATGATGATAATAAATTTGATTAGACCAAGACTGTAATGATTGATTTGGTATTGTAATACATTGTGCAAAAAATATTTAGAGTTGAAACTGGCTTGTAGGAAGTAAAATGCTGGGGCGTTTGACACAATGATGATGTTAATTGTCTGAATCCAATGTCTATCATGATTTACGGCCGTACAGCAATATGACGAAGGATTCTTTATTCTTGCATAAATGGCATTATGCTGCATAATTATAGTAATTCTTCATCAGGATCGAATGCTCTTAACTCTACATAAATACATTTGCATATTATATTCAAATAATCAGTAATGAGTGTTCATTGGTACAATTACACAAAAAGTGTATTAGGCCTAAAAAAAAGCTGCGTTTCCGGTAAGATGGTCCAAAAAGTTGAGGTAGGTAGGTAGGATTTTTTTAAAAAAAAAATTTTTTTGCAACCATGGCCTCATATTGTCATATTTTGCCAGGTTTTCGATGGTTATTATAACAAAGGATCGTTTCCTGTATGAATTATGAGAAAATGATGGGAAAATATGCGTAAATCGTCTGAATAAAAGTTTTGCCACAAAAACTTAGAAAAAAATGTTAAAAAAAAAATGTTCAAAAAATTCTAAAAAAAATCTGAGGTCGGCCCCTTTTAGGCCTTAGCTTTACCGACT
This sequence comes from Acholoe squamosa, assembly GCA_949317995.1. Lineage (NCBI taxonomy): Eukaryota > Metazoa > Annelida > Polychaeta > Phyllodocida > Polynoidae > Acholoe > Acholoe squamosa. The sequence continues at coordinate 24,352,476 of OX439046.1, forward strand.
AACTTCACAAATATGGATCCGACCTAGCGGCTTGCATTATTGACCAATGAGAAAATTCCTTTCATTCAGTGCAGACTTTTTAGGGTGCATTACATAATACCTGGTTCCCATCACACTGGTTGTTATCAGTGCTTATATCGCAAGATACCAGCTTCAGCAGGGGTCAGCCCACTAAGGAACACGCTAACCAGGAATATTGGTACATTGACATGATTGTACATGTACATGAGTTTCCTATCATGAATACGAGGGAGTTACATAATCTACGCTCACCGTTGTGCGTTTAGTAGCTACATACACACAAGGAGTCGCACTACAAACTTACAGAAACAAAAGGAGAAGAAATAATTTTTCATTATTCATACCAGGCATAGAAAGAAGCAACCATGGGCATGGACCACAGCCTCATAGGTTTAACCAAGGGTTTACAATTAAAAAGCTCCCCATGTAATGTGATTTTTTTTGTCAAATAAATCAAATAAATCAATCAATATGTAATTGCCATTCGCCCAACCCCCGTGTAATAACATCGCCACTCCTGATCACGTGACGGATTGAGGTGCAGAATTACATCAATCTAAGCACTAGTTTTGAATGAAAATAATAAGAAATAATTAGAGAGATAAATTCCCTGGCATACATTTTCATACATCCACCCATGATAAGCCTCCACTCGTCCAATGGTAATTGCAGTCTGGTCTATAGATACACTGTAAATAGTAAGTGCTGTACATCTAAAATAAATGTGTTCACTCTTACAAATTATTCAAGTATGTGACACATTTCACTTCCTTTTCATAGATGAAAATAGATTCAACATTGAGTAAAAATTCTCTGCCAAAGAGATACTAAGGCCACCTGGTTCCAAGGCATAGAACCACAATGTCTACAGCAGTACTTGCTGTAATCCTGCATCTACAGCAATACACTCAGTAACTGAACAGTAGGTGTTCCGTTATTTGGGGCTACCGCAAATATATAAGAGTATATCTACAGCAACACTTGCTGTAATGTTGTATTTACAGCAACAAAGTTGATACTTGTACAGCAAAACTTGCTGTATTTTAGACTACAGCAGCTTGTACTGTATGATCTCAGCAAAAGTTGCTGTATGTATACATTAACTTTTTACAGTGTATGACTTATATAATTGTAGGATCTTTTTATCAGTACGGCCAAAAATAGATGGTGTTTTATGTTACACGGTCGTAAACAACCACTTACCTGCCTTACTTACACGGTCTGATGGTAATTAAGGTCATTTCCACCCATTTCTTCCTATGTTTTTTTTTTCTTTCCTTCCTTTTCTTTTTCTTTCTTTCTCAGATAATGAATTTGTTTTCCCCAACAAAACTGGACAACAATTTCAAGGACATGTGTTTTGCTAGATAGCCCCACATGCCCTCTATCCTCTTTGGCCTAGTATATCCAGAACTTATGTAACATATACAACCACAGTGTGGTTTACCAATGTGCTTAAGGCTAGACATAGAGCTGATTACACAGAGAAATACTACCAGCGAACACCTATACATATATTCTCATCACATAAATGGGAAATGTTACAGTGTATTGGAGGTCTACACGTTGTAAGTACAAACTTTTATTACAGGGATGGTATAGGTGAATATTATAATGTCTAGGCTATGGGATCCATCCTCTATGCAGTCTTACTCAATGAACAATCCTAGACCTAGCAATTGTATTACTCCACTATTAACGCCACACTAACTGTGATGTAGTGGTGTAGTGCAGTAAACGTGTACCAGGTTTATACTTCAGGTAAATTATACCTGAAGTCTACCTGGGACACCTATACTTAAACTATTGTGCCTTTAAGGTGAAATCGAGGTATTATTACAGTTGACAGGTGTCAAAATCATTGGATTAAATATTGTTATCATCAAAATTACGTGCAATGATAAGTGGCATAATGATGAATGTGTTGGTAGTGATACTTTGATAACTGCGAATTACCTCTCCCCTCCCAACTGGCCATTATATTATGATGGCTAAAGAAGGGTTGAGTGTAGGTGATCCTGGGGTGAGAGGGTACCCTTGTAACTGAATGCATAATTCAGTTAACCCTTGTAACTGGATGCATATTCAGTTGACCCTTGTAACTGAATGCATAATTCAGTTAACCCTTGTAACTGGATGCATATTCAGTTGACCCTTGTAACTGAATGCATATTCAGTTAACCCTTGTAACTGAATGCATATTCAGTTGACCCTTGTAACTAAATGCATAATTAGTTAATCCTTGTAACTGAATGTATATTCAGTTAACCTTTATAACTGAATGCATATTCCCTCTCACAAGCACAGTGGCAATATAGTAATACATGTACTAATATAATTGTATCTTCATTAAACAATATAAGATAGAAAGCAGTTGTTGCATCTGGGAGATAAGGTTTGTCTCTAAGGTGTGGCATATTATGCGATGTTCCCTTACAACACAGTTGATAATCAATCAGAATATTAGCAAGTTGTAGTTAAATGGAGTCCACGAATGCCAATGTATAGAGCACCTAATTGAGATAAGCATGCTTCCGTGGGATGAACCTCATCTTCATAGGAGGTGGATAGAGAACAATACCTCCCATGAACCCCCGCGGGTCTGGAAGCGGAAGTGTCTCTCCTCCTTCTACTTCCGGTAGAATTGTGAAGCGTTGTAGAACGGAAGTCAGTATGAGGAAGAGTCGTCCCTTGGCCACAGTCTCCCCAGCACACATCCGCCGCCCACCGCCAAATGGGAGGAGACTGTTTGAAACAAAAGGAGACCGGATAAATTTGTTATTACATTAAAATGTATCAATTCAGATTAATACGTATAGATATAAAAAATAATCAGTCACCGCTAGTAAGCACTACAGTATGTAACAGACTGCAGTTCCCTATATATATATATATATATATATATATATATATATATATATATATATATATATACATACATATATATATATATATATAATTATATATATATATATAAATATATACATAGGGGAAACTGGGGGAATACGGGACACTCAACACTTAAATCTGGCATGAGAGGCCTAAAAAGGAATTTTAGAAAACTGATAATTTCCACAAACATTAAGCCCTTTTACATCATTAATTATTCATAGGAATCAAAATCCTGATATGCACTGGATTGGTGATAATGGGCACTTTGAAATTGTCATGTATTACCCCACACTTCTTGTAAATGTGGGGTAGCACAGGACACTTCTGTGGGGTAAGACAGGACAGGGGAGGAATATTTTATTCAAAGGGGTCAAATTTTCTCTGAGCAAAATATGACCTGTTTGAAATAAATTCCTTTGATATGTTTTAACAAAATATGCATTGATTTCAATTAGTCTAATACATTATATAGGTATTTTGTTAATTCATCTGACACTATGTGCTGATCATCATTTGGACAAATTTTCCAATCTAAGCAGAATTTGACAAAAATTTAGTGTTTAAATGGTTGCCATGGTAACCAGGTTACTATGGTATGCCTAAAACCCCATATATTAAATAGTTCTCACAAAGACCTTTCATTTGAGCTATTTTTTTTATCATATCCATCAAAATGCAACTGAGATCTGGTCAAATTCATGAACTTCTGAAATTCTATTCATTATGGTTATAGCTGTGGTGGTCATTTTCCAAAATGGCCACCACAGCTATACCCAATGCATAAAAAACTCACAAAATTCTGAAAATGAGAAGGTTGTATCTTTGTCTTGAGAAAAGTAGTGGATGCTCAAGTCTATCGTTGTCAGGAAGTTTTCATTTAGGATAATTGCTCAAATTGTCTCTTAAATATGATAAAGGTCCTCCCCATACAAATTCCCATAGGTAATGCATTGTCCTGTATTACCCCACCGAAAAACTAGTGCAGGGTAATACAGGACACTTTACACAGATGGTGATAAACTTATTATGCATGCATGTCTCAGAGGATACCCAAATGATTTATTTTAGTAAACTATTGATTACTTTATTCTTTTCAACTGAAACAAGAAAAAAATAATGGTTATTTTTTAAATGAGGGGTTTGTATCTATGATAGTATCTAAAAACTTAATGTAATAATGCACCATACATTTTAGGTATATCATATGATCAGTCATTCCCTGTTGCCATAGCGACCAGTCACACATCTTAATAAATACTGTGATATAAAGCGGGATACCTATCCATTATTGTAACACTAAAAGAAGCTGGCTCATGTTAATTCATAAAGGATAAATATCGAGATTTATATGAAATGTCTCTTCTTCCTCCGTGTCCTGTCTCCCCCCACTCTCCCCTATATATATATATATATATATATATATATATATATATATATATATATATATATATATATATATATATATATATGTACCTGTGTAAAAATGCAACATATTGGTTTCGTACGTATAATAGTACTTCTAGGCTGTCATGCAATGATATATCCAAAATATTTGCTGACAGTATATTAAAGTTGATTAATGTTTAAAGAAAATGTATTTTTGTAATTAACAAGTCAAAACTTTATTACCGACCTAACATGTATATACAAATATAATATTGTATTTTTTTATTAGTTCCATTTAGGGATCACTGAAAGGAGCGGGTGGGGGGGGGGGCGAAAAAAAGCACATGGCTATTTGTAGGAGTTTCGCTATATGGATTATAGTCCTATAAAGTTAAAGAATAATGTGAGCTTGGAAATTTCAAGTCGACATTCTCAAGCAAATTATGTTGACGTTGACTATGAAACGTTTAGAAATCTTTACATCCAACCCTATCCTATGACACCCATCCTCCCCTCTCAAAAAAAAAAAAGAAAGACACAAAATGAATAAACAGAAAGATGGCATGTTATCTAATATAAAGATAATGCACTTTTAGGGAGTGGCCATTATTTATCAACAGAGGGGGTGTGGTGGGTTTGAGGGGGTGTAAAAAATTCAGACCCCTCCTGAACAAGGGGCGTAAAAAATGTTGACCCCCTCTTGAGGGGGGTGTAAAAAATTTACCTTCTTTTTAGCAAAAAAGCCCGCACATTACTATAGATTAAAGAGGGGAACAGAGCGGGGGCACAAAAAAAAGTTGACTGCCACAGAGGGGTGTGTGTAAAATTTTCCGCACATATGCGCGAAAAACCACCACCTCTCCTGTTGATAAATAATGTCCACTCCCTTAGTTTTACCAGCTGAGCACCCCCCCCTATGGTAAACACCAAATGACTGTTCTCTAGACTGTACACAAGTGAGCCTGTACGGCTGACTTGTTATGAAGGTAAGTCGTACACGTAACCCACCACCACCACCATGGATCTAGACCACTACACTCGACATGCTAACATGGTCATTCTTTAAATTCGATATGTGTCATGGGCCTTGTGATATGAGCGATGAGGAAAAAATTAGTGGCATGTGCTTTCTTAAATTTGAAATGGGGCATGGCATACGTGCTTAGGGGTGATATGGGACATGAGGTTCTTAAAAGTGACATGTGCTGGGGACATGTGGCACGTTCGTTTAATAAAATCGACATGTGACATGGGGACCCCCCCCCCCCGCCATCCTGAGCCCCACCAGCACCACCTCCAATCAATCCCCTGCCCGACCCTGACCCTGACCCGCTTATTTACCTAAATATAGAAGGTCACCAACATTTTAGGCTTTATACTAGCTTTTAGAATTGTAACACTATCATCTTGACTGTGGTTAAATATAGGAGGACAGAAAAATGTACCTTTTCTACTCATAATTTCTGTTTGTACTGTAGCCTATGGCCCTACCCAGTAAACACACTACATGTTTCAACGTAGATTTCTGGTAGATCTAGTTTGGTTTTCTACTGAACCTCTATATAAGGTTCCCGCGACATAGATATCGGTTGGTGGATATATGTTGATAAATAAGGTTTATGCTTTGCAATTTTAAGAGGTTTATCCACGTAAATCTTGATCCATATTTTTGATTGGCTTTGTTCGTAGGTAAAACGATTGTAAGACGTAGATATTGGTTGGTTCATGTATGTAGATTTTGGATAAAAACTTCTAATGATAAATAGTATTGTTTCATTTATCTAACCAAACTTTCATTTCATTAACAACTGCTTATAAAGATCAGGGATGAATAATGATGAAAATCAATCACTTGACATGAAAAAATATAACTCAGCTGGGCCTAGGTCTACAATAATCCTGTACATATCATGGTGTTTAGAGTCCAGTCCAGATAGATAGGATAAATAACCGATTGACCCTGGAATAAACCATGTTTTCTATCATAATCAAATCTATTGGTGGACAGGCATCTGACCTACATGTAGTAGTTGTAATTATGTGCATTTCTAGGTAATAATGGATAATAATTCCTATTTTCATATCCCTATGGGCACTGTATTGACATTACATCTTAAATATGCATTATTTAAGCAAGAGTATTTGTTGGTCATATGAAATATATGTACCATATGGGTTAGAGCATCATGTGGCAAAATCTCATTCAGTAATGAATTCTAGATTCCAAACAAACAGTGGAAATGTAGGTGTGCAGAGGGTGATAATAGGGAATATAGAAAGCACATGGTCATAGAGGTTGGAAATATGTTAGATTACGTCCCACATACGTTATTTTGTGTTTCACTCCTATCTCACTAGATGGCAGCATAGCCAATACCAGTACAAATATCAAAGTTGTATGGTTACAGCTATCAAACATAGTCTGGGTCTATCTAAATGTAGAAAATAAAAATCACAAGGCAGATTCATTTCCATTTAGTGCTCACCTAATCTGTTTTAAATGTTTCTACATGAAAAGAGGTCTGAAAAATGTTTATCTACGTATTTCTGTACTTTCAGTTTATCTTAACAGGTGTCACTATTGCTGAGCATTGTATTTAATTTAGACCTCCATGATGATTGTCATCTATATTAATTAACTATACTAATTAAAAACACATTATTGAGAACTCATTGTATCAACCTTTCATTTGTGAATAGGTTTGTGCACAATATTCAATGATTGATGATGCTACCATGTATATTTTGGGATCCAGGTATGGTAAACACCCATGCTGTAGCATAAGAAATAGACTTACACACCTAGCATCACAGAACCTTCAACATACAATCAGGAGTGATACTTGACTCTTAACCCATTGAGGCCTAGCATCGACTATAGTCGACACCATGGTAGGCCTAGCATCGACTATAGTCGACACCATGGCAGGCCTAGCGTCGACTATAGTCGATGCCAGTTATATAGGATTAGTATAGGAATTGAAAATAGGCTCGTCCTCTAGGAACTATACTTTTTTCAGAGGCCGTCCCCATGGCCAGGGCAACAATTTTTGCTCTGCCCTTAAAGGGTTAATTCAAATGATGAAACTGATGGTTAAAGCATTGGTGTCTTTTGTTAAATACTGGCCCTGAATATACCAGTTTTATAGAATGAGACAAGGAAATAACATTCTTAAATGAATAAAGTTAACTGAGGGTATAGGGGTAGGTATATGAACGTCTCTTTGAGGTAATTTACGTATATTGGAACATAACCAGAACCTGCAAAACTACATACATCGTAGTTATTAGTATTAAAATATTAAAAAAATATACGTTGGATATCTAAATATATAGGAACATTTATGTTTAAAGAACATCATTTTTCTTCGTTAATTCGGGTAATAATGAGGTATATAAACGTAAATTCTACATCTACGTCAGAAATTTTTACATCAGCATACACGTTTATACGTTATTCTACGTTTAGAAAATACGTAAATGTACTGAAATTTCTACGTGCAATCTACGTATGTATAACGTAACTGTGTTTACTGGGTAGACCCCTAAAATAGACAAGGTGACATAGCCATTTCTTAAAATCGACATGGTGACATGGCCATTTCTTAAAATCGACATGGGACATGGCCATGTTAGTGACATATGACATGGCCATTCCTTAAAATCGACATGAGACTTAGTGACATGAAAAATAGGATCTCATCTATCCTCAGAATGCTTTAAAATGCACCTTTTGGTCTTGACTTGCTCAAAAATTTCCTGGGGAGGCCACAGACCCCCTATAGCATAGGCTTCAACCCATGCAGGGGCAGCTTATATCATTGGCAAGGGTTTTACACTGCAGGACAGTAGGCCTACTAAACTAACCAAAATTTGACCCTAGGTGCATCCTATAAAATTTAGTCAAAATCTGGATGTGTCCTATATATATACACAAGGTGCATTCTATACACAATGATTTACGGTAGCTATGATAGTGACACTAGTGACATGGGTGTTTGTTTAGTGACATAGGACATGGGCAATTCTTAAAATCGACATGTGAAATTGGGGGCCCCCATCAAGGGCCCCTAGCCTAGGCGCAGTGATTGCCAGCGGGAACAGGGTGTGGGGAGTGATTGATGTCTCTTCGTTCTTTTTTTTTTTATGATTATTCATTACCCCCTCCCCTCCCTCAAACGGTCCCTCTAAGAAGAAATTATCGCTCCCTCATGCGATTGAAACACATGTGGCATTGAAACACACCATTTTATTGTATGGCTCAGGTCTCCCTCCAGCTCATTTGTATATACTTCCTTAAAGGGCGCGAATATACACAGTACGCGGTACACTGTGCTCACCTGTGTATGCATGAATACAATAATAACCACTGGTTAGGGCTAAGTCCCGGGGGGGCACTTCATTTTTTTTTATACAGGTGTGTGGCTGAACCCATGACAACCCTTACCCTTGCTAGGGCACTTGGTTGTGGGGTTTTTCTTCGAAAGCCTACCCTTGCTAGGGCACGTTTGACTCAATAATCCCAGATTTATTTCAAAATGTCTTAAATTAAACTGATTGGTGAGAAGGTTGAATTTGGTTCATGCTATTTCCATGAAAACTGTGCTGGTCTCCATGAAAATTTCTTGCCAGCCACATCTGTGTATACATTTCATAGAGAGTGCCCATCCCCCAGGGGCTAAGTTAACGGTCACCTTTTTCAATAATCTACTCAAATAGCTTCAAATACCCCCGCCCCCTAATCTGTGAGACCCCTCAGTGCGTTATTAGTAGTTTTTAATTAACCAACGGAACGTGGTAGAACACCTTTTGTGAGTACATTTCCAAGCAGAATTTGTGTTTCCTATAGAGTAGGTACCTGAGTCTATCTTTGTTTGTAAGCTCTGGCAACCAGAGCGTGACGCAGGACTGTAGGTGGTGAGGGTATATGCATCCAGGAGGGTGGCCGCCCCAGTGCAGACCAGGCAGGTGTAGGGGAAAGTCCTACCCGTGTTCTCACCTGCTTTAAGCTGTTAAGGGGGCCTTAAGGCACATACATGGGTCCCCCTGCTCACATTACAGAAGCACACCTGTTGGAGTAGTACTGGAGGGAACCATGTGCTACAACACTGACTACCTGATAATACATCGCGTGGACCTTATTATAACCTGGTGATTATTATTGATATATATTACATCTTTTTATCCCATAAAACACATTTATAGTAGATAAGGTATTCGTGGGATGGCTTAGATTAAAGAGTTTTGACCCGTAGATTGAACAAATGGCGGCAAACCTATAAGTTTGGGTTCATGACCACGAGGTCCAGGGCAGGGAACAGGCCCAACTACATTCGTACCTGAGTATCCTTTATGCCATTAATGTCGTAACATACTGTTACAAACACTGTGAGCAAATCTTCCCCACCCTGAGCCTGCATCCCGGGGCCTGCAATTCATTTTGTGAATAACAATAACTACCTTTTATTCCAGAGAAGATTCTTCAATGATTTTTCTGTTAGCCTACACTCTACCCATTCTGGATGACACTATTAATAACAGTTAGACAATGTGGGTAGGTGGAGGTCAATGGGTGTAGGTCAATGGGTGTAGGCCTGTGCTATTCTAATAATATAACCAAACTGCGTAAAGCTGGGGAAGTTTAAGATTTACACACATAACAGAGTAAAGCTACTTTGAAGATTGGTAACAGCTCTTGGCACAGTAAAGACACGGCCAGGAGTAAAGACTTGAAACGATTTCTTAGCCTTAGCCGTAGGAATGCTGTATTGGCAATGCTGGTAGCAATATATACATACAGGCAGTGGCGGTCCGTGTTTGGCTATTGTATTTTGCAGGGAGGGCGTGGTTTCTAGGTCGGCTCCAGGTTTGGCGCGCAAGAGACGGGGGAGGGGGTTAAGCCGGGGGTTAAGGTTTGTCTGGCAGGTGAGAGGGGTTGGAGGGGCAGGGGAACACAGGGGGAGAAAATTAAGTGGATGGGAGACAAGTATTAGAGGGTAGAGGGGCAATGAGGGGGTTCATTGCGATGTTGGGAGATGGTCAGTGCAAATGCAAAGTTGTTAGGGTAATTCGCCCCTGACTCGACCACTAGGCATGTTGGTACCTGAAGTCGACCATTCAACCTCAAATGTTCCAAGTTATTGTCACAATAAATGAGATTTGTTCATGTCAAGTGCAGTGTATTCATATTTCAGTTAATTTTGCAAAGCCAACTGGTTGTCACATACTGTCTGATAGAAGTTAACCTTGGGTGGTCGACTTAAGGTACCAACATGCCTAGTTGTCGAGTCAGGGGCGAGTTACCCTACATCTATTTATTCACCCGATTTTGTGCTTGAGTGGGTGCAGGTCAACAAAACAGGAAGAGGAAGGCTTGCACATAAACAGGTAAGGAAATGGACATTAAAAAGACGCTAAGTCTAAGAAAGAAGAGTTGCGTAGACATGGACAATGTTTTGTGCACTTCCCTCGGAGGAGTGAAAACTAGAAACAGTAAAATTGACTGACTAAGTTTCGACTTGACTGACTAAATTTTATGTTGACTACAATGGAATCAGGCCTTAAGACAATACAAATTAAGTCCCGAGCCTAATGTTAATCCTCTGCTCTGGCTGGCAGCAGTTGAATGTTCTATATATACATTGTGTAGCTTAAGGTTTCTTCCAGGTTGTATGTGTACATGTTAACCTGCTCAGGCATGACATGCATATTATAAGCTGACGCCCTAACTTTGGACAAGGCTATAAGCTGCATCTGGGGCATGACAAGTCCTATTTTAGTACTCTTCTCTACGTGTAGTAATCCGGGTAGTAATAAAACCCCACATATAAGCCTATATTTGGAGTATTCCTGCCATGTGGTTTGACTGACACTTGTCCTCTGGTCTGTGTGGATACTTTATAAAACACATACAGATCAGTGGGGCGAGTGTCAGAGGACCTCACTCACATCGACCAGGTTCACTGCCACAATTGGCTTCACCATCCATCATATTGACCATATCGCCATTTAGCCACATTATCTTCAGATTTTGAACGAGAGCGGACATTTTTCATCTCATTTTTTTATCTGAAGCTGATGTCTACTTGAACTACTTTCTGTTTCTGATGCATTAGGTCTGTACTCTTAATTTGTGCACTGGGACTACTTTTTGGCAAAGAAAAAGATCTCAGAGATTAGGCATCTTCTCATGTAGTAACACAATCTATAGTGTAACGTTCTTACAAAGTAACTTTTCAGGTCAACCTTATATGCCTGGTGCAGTGTTTTACTTTCCATTACAATTTCTTTAAATTCATACCGAAACGATAATTTGTAAGCAATAGTTTTTTAGAAGACAACACTGAGCGCAAGTATATATAGCAATGTACAAGAGGACGTTGAGCACTTCCCTATGGCCTGGCTGGTACATGTCCCCTGGTCTGAACAGTAACAACTATCATGAACAGATCCGTGGGGCGTGTGTCAGACACCCATTGATACATGGGAGGTAGGACAAGACTTCATCGACAGCTTAATACATGAAAGAAAAGGAATGCACAATTATTAATGGTCATAAATGTCATACATTATTGATGTGGGCATTGAACTAAGCTGGTCTGAATTTTAGGGGGAGTAGTTCTAAGCTTATACACACACACACACACACACACACACACACACACACACACACATATATATATATATATATATATATATATATATATATATATATATATATATATATATATATATATAAAATCAAGTCCTAAAGTTGTGTTAGTCCACACTGCCAAATAATCACTCATGTAGTAGAATCACTCAGCAAATATGATATGTCCACCCAGCTCTCAGGACATAATATAGGCCTACAGATAAATCCAAGAGGTAACTTTTAGTTGAAGTCCTTTATTCCAATGCTCAGCACACATACGATATCCATACAGCAATAGACACCCAATGATCTCCTACCTAGGCTTTATATACAGTCAACCCTCCCTTCCTCGACCCTTTGATTCCTCAGATCCCTTATTACCTCAGACAGAAAATCTGGAACTTTGGTCAGGTAGAGGGGGGGGGGAGCTCACATTTCTCACACCTCTCCTTTCCGAATCTGAAGAGCAAAATATGAAGTGTTTATGAGCGAGTACTTACATTTTTCTTCAAGAGCCTTTTTTTTGTGTTAAATTCTCCAAAAATCTTGTCGGGCAGTGGCAAAAATAATCTTTTTTTTTTTTTTTTTTTTATTTTGCCAAAAATCTCTTCGCCGGATCTGTAATCCCAGTTGTTGAAAAAAGAAAACGGCCTAACACATGGGTGTGGCAACATTTGGTTGACCACTCCCTTCGGTTTTGATAATGATCTTTTAAGTGTGTAATTGGGAAATGCACCATTGATACTGATGATGCATTTCCCCCAAAATGCTGATGACACCTTTCATTAGTCATCCATTAGTCATGACCGATTTCTATAAACTGCTGACACATGTTTATGACTTTGCTTACAGTGTTTGTCCATTAGGCTCACAATATGGATACCTTCTGTCACCATGGCAAGAGTCATTAAGTGTACTCTCTTTACTACTTTCAGTTTCAATAATGTGCAATACAGTATTATACAATACTGAAGCATATTTATGTATATTATTCTGGTGTGTGTTTTTATGTCAACTTACATGAGCAATCGTTCATATCCACTACCCTTTTACCAATACTCATTTCTATACATAAATCAACCATGACTTGTGTCTGGGATACATAGCCCAGTACAGAATGTCATTGGTACTGTAGGGGCCGGCATCGTTGTATATATATTAGTGCCGTTCATCCGAGAGACGTGTTCGTGTGGTGCTTGTTCCTTCTATGCCAGCTAGGTGTCGCCTTGCTATACCTCGTTGGTACAAGAGGGGGCAGCACCATGCCTCGCGTCCAGCTTCTACCAAGAAGCCGGGCGAGCGGCAGAAGGGGACTGGACCTGGTCCAGTCCAGACGCTCAATCTAACCTGCTAACCAGAGTTGAATAAAGTCCTACCCGAGAGGTAGGGGTTTCTGGGGCTTTGCCCAACCTGAACTACTCGTGTTGTGTTGGTATTTCTAGTGGTAAGCGAGCCAAAGAGCCACCCAACATATAAGTCAATACGAACCATTACACTGGTGCCGTGACTAGTTGGTTCGGGGGTGGTGCGCGGCCACATTGGCCGAAAGCCTCGGGTAACCCGAAGCGGATCCCCCCAGCCCTGGGCTAGAGGGATTCGAAGAGGATGACTTTACATCCCAGCATCTGTTGTTAGACTGGAAACCCGGTCAACAACAAATGTACAATCCAGAGGGTGTCAAGAGTGTTTTCTCGACACCCAGTCTGATGGACGGTGCCTCCGGTGATGGCATCGTAAAACTGTATCCGGGTACACCTCAAACGAGAGCACCGGATACAGGATTATTTAGGGGGGTATTAAGACCCCCAACTTTGGACTTAAGCGATTGGTCCCAAGTTATAACTAGCAGACGCCAGCTAGGTCCTATTGTACCAGCAGGCTCGGCTAGCAGCTTGGGTACACCAATAGCACAAAGCCCTATGCAGCGTACTGCAACCCCCTCAGGAGCGGTACCAGAGGGAGCAAACGGGTAGCCCCATTAATGACATCGTCGGACCATGACAGCGACGATGGTAAAGCCACAACGGACCCACTGGACCCGAAAGTAAATCCGAACACTGAGCCTCGGGATGCTGAACCGAGAAACTCGGAAAAACATCACCTAGGCCTATCTTTGGACGAAGGCTTGTCTGACTCCATGTTTAACCCTGGAGGCAGTCGCAAGTCAATTTACGGACGTCGAATGGGCCCCGGGTATAAAACAACCTCGGCCTATTTGAAAGCCAAAGAACAGGTAGAGTTACAGGCTAAGAGGCAACATGAACAATTCATGGCGGCCCAATTAAAAATAGAAGAGGAAACTAAGTCTCGGATCGGAAAATTACGGTCCGTTGAGCAGGAGGCGATTCTAAAAGAATCCGACCTGAAATACCGTCTATCTTCCGTAGCCCACCAATTGGAGCGAAAGGAGAGAGACGAACGAGAAAGAGAGAAAAGATTGGCCGAGTTGGAACTCGAGGAAGCCAATAGACTCAGAGCAATCGAAAAGGCTAGAGCCGAGGAGGTTGCTAAGGCCCGGGATGTAAACAGACTACAATCCGAGTTGCATGCTATGGAGGAGAAGCTAAAGAAACTTCAACTCCGGAAAGCGGAGACAGAGGCCAAAATGGCCTCGGAACAAGCCGAAATCAGGAAAGAGACCAACGAGTACCAGAGGTCTCAGAAAGAGAAGGGTGAAAAGTACCGCCTACTAAAGGATACTTTTAAGCGAGAGGCGTTGGCCGCTCAAGAAGAACGAAACCGAGCTGTGGCAGAGAATGAAAAGATTCGATCCGAGATCTTATCAGAAAACGCACAGCTGAGGGAGGAACAGCGAAACCTGACCACAGATGTAGCTACCCTCACAATAAATAAGTCTGCTATGGAGAGTTATTTACAGGAGCAGGAGCAAGCGAATGCCCCTCCGGCGAGTAAGGATTCAAACCCGAACTCGACTTTCGTTAAACAGGGTGACCCAGTCTCCTGTTCTACGCCGAAGCATCCGCAGTATAATCCTTTTGTCAATGACAATGCGACGCAGAATGTAGATCAAGGGGGAGTTTATATCAGAACCCAAGATAAGCATGGCCGAACTAGTAGAGTCCGGATAAGTGAAGTCCCCATAGTCCACATATGGACCCGGACTATATACCCCGGGATGCCTCCGACAGTAGTGCGGAGACTAGTGGATTCCACATACAAGTGGATCCGACCGACAGTGTGGGGTTGGGAGCTGGTAATGACAGCGGCCAACCCAATCCATCGAACGATGGCAGTCAGCCAGCGGGAAACCAGCCTTCCGGCGGTGGTTACCAAGGCGCACAAGGGGGGGGCAGTGCTCCGGGTACCACAGGCCCTAGTAGTACCTCGGGTACCGGCCCTACCCAGGGTGGTGCGGGCTATACGAGCCACAGTGGGTCACAGTGGACGTATACACAGCCGCCGCCACCACCTCCACCGGGCAACACGAGCTTCGGTGGTGTAGGGGGCAATCGAACCTTGAATGAAACCAAGGCGATTGAATGGAGCAAACAGCAATGCACTAGATTGATGTATGCTCACAATTCTGCCCGAAGGGTAGCCGTTATCCCTAGGGAATATGACGGTACTCGGCCATGGAAAGAGTGGTTTGAAGATTTCATCGACGTGATGAATTGTAATGGGTGGACCCCATACGAGGCCAAGCCGCATCTAGTAAGGTGTTTGAAAGGCGGGCCAGGCCGCATGGCTGTAGAGCAATGGCGGACCTGGTACGGCCTCGTTGGGAGTTTCGAGCAGTTAGTGGAATCTGCTAGCGGACTGTTATGTAACATGGTCAAGGAGGATCCGATAGTCCGCTTTAAAAAACGTACTCAGAAGCCTAATGAAGCTTTCAGAGCATACGGCATGGAACTACATGCCCTGCTAAGCAAGGCCAGACCCGGTACAGAAAACCAGGACTGGTATATGGACGATTTGATTACTCAATTCGTCAAGGGGTTAAGAGACCGAGAGGAGCAGATTGCTGCAAGAGATGCCTGGAAAGAAGGTATAACATTGCACGGCATATTTAATGGTATAGATATGGCCGTGAAGAAGAGAACCATGCTAGCGGGTGACATACCGAATGCCACTGGCTCGGCTCCTCTAGCATCGGTAGTCCAGCAGTCCGAGGCAAACACTACCTCGGACGACTTTGAGCTGATTGAATTCGAACAGGAGGACGGCACCTTCTGTTCGGTGCAGCTAAGGAAAAATGCTTCAGGTAGAAAATATATTCCAAGGAAGGCGTTTAACAAGCCAAGGAATTCTAGACCATCAGTCGATGTCAAGAATAACCCGAAAGTTGACGGGAATGCCTCCAGGTCTCCCGTAAGCACTGATAAAGCGAAGGGTCAACCTCCGGATATGGCCAAACTTATGGAGGATATGTGTAAGAAAATTACAGATGCCCTCCAAGCCAGTCGGCAAAGACCCAGAGTGGATCGCCGAACGGTTAAGTGTTTCAGGTGTCAGCGCATGGGACACTACTCTTCCGAATGTACCGCTGCTAAGCCGGTAATGGCTGCCTTCTACGAAGCCGAGGATAACGGCGAAGGAAGGGAGAACGCTGTAGATTCCACCGAGGTGGAAAACTAGTGGGGGTTGTGTCAACGGCATCTGATATGACCCCAAGGAAGAACGAATGCCAAAATGCTACCGGGGGCGAACCGGTGGAAGATTTCGAATCAAATACACCTGGAGGCCGGGTGGCTGTGGGTGCGCACCCCTACACCTCGGCCGGGGCCGGGGACCCTAGTGCTTATGTGTATGGGACTGAGCATATGGAGGCGAGTGGCCGCACTGGGGGAGAGGAAGGATGGATCAAAGAGTTGATCCGAGTGTGTGGGACACGCCTTCCCCCAAGTCATCCGTGTCTGGAATTTTTGAGAGGGCTCGGATTGAATCTTGGTGATTCGGGAGACTTTCACCAGTTTACCAGTAACCCCTCTCCTTTAGGGGGGAGACGGTGGTATGTACCCATATCTGTGGAAGGCCGGGTAGGAGAATTCTTAGTGGATACTGGAGCCAGCCACTCCTGTGTGTCCAAAAGATTCTTCGACTCGGTGGCCGGCAGCCATGAGAACCTCAAAACGGGGGTAAATGCTTGCACAGCCGACGGAAGCAGTATGCGTACTTTTGGTAGGACGTTTATGCCTATCCATATAGGAGGCAAAGAATTTGTTCTTTCGCCAACTATAGCAGAGGTTAGTGATGACGGAATCCTCGGACTGGATTTTGCAAGCTTATACGGGGCCGTCTTGGACCCGAGGGATGGTATGATGAGTATACGGAACCCGTATGGCTTGCATGTCCAATGCCTATTGAGACAGGTGTCTTCGGTTGCATCAGTGATACACACGGTGAAGATCCCACCGGGTACCACTTGCGATGTCCTTTGTGGCGGATCGATGGCCCAAAGGAATGAAACTGGAGTCTATGAACCCGATAGGGTGTATTTGTCGAGTATCGGGTTGGACTCAGTGGATACATTGGTGGCTAATGCAGCTTGGACTGTATTACCCATGACTAACCGAAGTGGTTCGGTGGTCTACTTGAAGCGAGGCGACAGTGTGGGTAGGATGAGTTCGGTAGAACACGTCGCCGAGGCTAAGTTCAATAAACCACTAAACCCTGTTAGTAAGCATCCTTTGGATGAAGAATTCAAAAAGCTGATTGATCAATCGGATCTACAGGATACGGAGGATAAGGACTGCCTAGCGAAACTCCTACAAAAGTACGAGAGTGCTTTTGGTAGGGAAGGAGGACCGGTGGGTAGATCCGATAAGGTGTTGCACACCATAGATGTGGGCAACGAGAAACCTTTTAAAATCCTGTACCGTCGACTTCCTCTCAAGAAGAAGTTAATTTGTGAAGAGGAAATACGTAAACAGTTGGACTTAGGGGTCATCGTGCCGAGCTCGAGTCCCTGGTCCAGCCCTGTGTGTATGACCACTAAGAAAGACGGTACTATCCGCTTTTGTGTCGACTACCGAAAACTGAACGGTATGACAAAAATAAACTCGTATCCCCTACCAAGGATAGACGAAACGTTAGATAGCTTGGGCGGGAACCAATGGTTCTGTACCTTGGATTTACAATCCGGATACTGGCAGATACTGATGCACCCTGACGACATGGAGAAAACTGCGTTCTCCAGTCATATGGGGCTGTTCGAGTACAATGTCCTACCCTTCGGATTGTGTAACGCCCCCGCTACGTTCGAGGCCATGATGGAATCCTTGTTGAGTGACCTCTTGTGGAAGAAATGTTTGGTCTACTTGGACGACGTGGTCGTGTTCGGCAAGTCGTTCAAGGAATGCCATGCAAATCTGCAATTGGTCCTCGATCGGATACTATCAAACGGTCTTAAACTGAAACCCAAGAAATGTAATTTGTTTAAGAGGACAATTACATACTTGGGAAGGATCATCACCCCTAACGGGGTGAGCGCGGATCCGGAAAAATTGGAAGCTGTAGAAAACTGGGAGAGACCCACGAGTGCTAAGGAGGTGAGATCATTCCTAGGATTTTGTTCCTATTACCGTGATTTCATACCGAATTACTCTCGTGTTAGCTTCCCCATGCAGTGCTTAGCTCACTGGACCCCAGGTAGGGCACGGGACCCATTCCCATGGACCAGCGAGCAAGAAGAATCTTTTAATAAAATAAAAGATTTGTTTAGAAATACACCCGTGTTGAAATATCCCACTCCTGAGGGACATTTCATCTTAGACACCGATGCGAGCAATGATGCAATTGGGGCAGCTCTCTCTCAGGTCCAAGAGGGAGTCGAAGTCCCAATAGCATTCGCTAGCAACACACTAAGCAAGACCCAGCGTAATTACTGTACCACCAAGCGGGAACTTCTCGCAGTGGTGGTGTATACGAAGAAGTTTAAGCATTTCCTCTGGGGAAGTGACTTTACTTTAAGAACAGACCATTCGTCTCTTAGGTGGCTCCTTAACTTTAAGGACGCCGAGGGGATGATTGGACGATGGTTAGCTCATCTATCCGAATTCGGATTGGAGCATAAACAAATAGAGCACCGACCCGGTGCTAAACACATCAATGCGGATGCCTTGTCGAGGCGACCTATCCGAAGGTCCCAAAATGCCACTTGTGAAGACTGCGGAGCCCACAATGCTGTGGTAGCCGGGTTGGTATTCAATTATACCACCCCCCGTATCCCCTGGGAGGAGGCTGTATGTAGCTATCTCGATTGGTCCCCGGAGACCATCAAGAAGTTCCAACAGTCGGATCCCACCACTGCGCGCATGATGGAATACCTACGGTCAGGTATTAAACCGGCAAGGCCGCTAGTATCCCTAGAAGATAGGGAAGCGAGGCGATTGCTAGCTCAATGGACCGAGCTAGAGATCCGAGATGGCATACTATGTAGGTGGAAGACAACTCCCACCAACGGTAGGCTGTTACAAATAGTGATACCCGCTCCGATGAGGAGGGATATCATGTATTATTGCCATGGCCATCAAACGAGTGGCCATTTTGGTAAGAGGAGGTCCATAGAGCGTCTACAAAGGCGTTACTACTGGCCCGGTATGAGAGGCGACCTGCTCCGGTGGATCGCCACTTGCCCGGATTGTTGTAAAAACAAGCCGGGACCCGGCCTGGGTAAGCAACCCTTATCCCAGGAATTGTTTGGTGTCAGATTCGCTCGAGTGGCGATAGACATCATCAGTGGAATCAAGACAACGCCCCGAGACAATACTTGCATGATGGTCATAACCGACTATTATACCAAGTACACTCGGGTGTTC
Source organism: Acholoe squamosa (assembly GCA_949317995.1). Classification (NCBI taxonomy): domain Eukaryota; kingdom Metazoa; phylum Annelida; class Polychaeta; order Phyllodocida; family Polynoidae; genus Acholoe; species Acholoe squamosa. The sequence continues at coordinate 24,372,186 of OX439046.1, forward strand.
CCTCTCCCTAATCACAAAGCCGCCACTTGCACGGAGGCATTTGTGAAAGGCTGGGTGCTGCATTTGGGTGTCCCCCTTATGATGCACAGCGACCAAGGAAGAGAGTTCGAGTCGGAGCTTTGGCAGGAAATGTGCCATTACCTAGCCATCTGTAAGACCCGAACAAACCCATACCGACCACAGTCGGATGGGCAGGTAGAGCGGTTCAACAGAACCCTTATACAAGTGCTAAAGCCCCTGGTTAATACCCACCAGGACGACTGGGATGAACAGTGCGAGTTTGTAGTACATGCCTACAACAACACTGTCCATTCATCTACTAATTGCACTCCAAACATGCTAGTCTTCGGCGAGAACATCATAATGCCCGCCGACTTGGTGTATGGAGTGGTTGGGATAGACCCGGAGGTGCCCTGCACTGTGTTGTTTGTGGAGTCGTTAAGGGATAGGTTCAAACAGGCATACGAGGCCATTCGGAAAGAGCTGCTGAAGAGTGCGAAGTGGCAGAAGGTGGGTTATGACACAAATGCTAAACGAATTCGTTTTAATGTTGGGGACAAAGTACTAAGGTACTACGAGCTGCTAGAACGGCTGAAGCTCGTAACGCCTTGGGAAGGTCCGTTTAAGATTATCCGCGTCATCTCCGAGTCTACGGTGATGATGGAAGACTGCCTAACTGGTAGGAAATGGAAGACGAATGTCGGAAAACTTTGGCCCTGGAAGGGACGCGAAGAGGCGGAGAGGGAGTTCGGTTACAAACCACCAGCATCTGTCCCCAGCAGACCGAGCGTGGTAGTGCCAATGAAGCGCCCTAGAGGCCGGCTGAGAAAGACGCCGGGAGAAGAGGTTATGGTGAAAAAGAAGACGAAGGGCAGGAAACGACCTAATCGTAAGAAAAGGAAAAATGTCTCGCTGAGTGAAGGCATTACGTATGGGAAAGGTCCCGCAGTGGCTAAGCGGAACCCAGAAAAGGCCGTACGTAAAGCCGGGAAAAATAAGAGGCTAACCGAAGGCGTTAGACGCAGTCCCCGGTTGAGGTCTGCTGTAACCTAACTCAGTACACAACGAGCTGCTGCATGTTGTCCGCCGTAGGCGGGTAACATACGTTCCACGGCTAGAGATGCCGAACGCGCCCTCCCCGGGTAGCTGTATCCCGCGAGCGGCGGTCGGATTAACCGGTACATTCGCTTTGAAGCGTTGTATACACCGCCAAGCTCCAGACGATAGCACTCGGGTAGTAGGCCGCGTCTCGCATGTCGAGTCGAATGTTAGTTCGGATCTAGTTCCCTAGGTGGCGCCGCGGGTGCGGCGGGAAAGCGCGGAACTAGGTCACCGGATAGCCACGGCGGGATCTCGCGAGACGAGAGGTCTGACGTCATACTGGTCATAACTAGGGCGGACTCGTGGTGGTTAGACGCCACCCGTTTTCGCTCTAGTTAGTGTTAGTTTGTTAGTTAGTTTTCTTTGTACCCGAGGGTAAAAGCATTTAATATGCCAGAGGCACTGATCCTTACGCTGGACTCGTTAATCTGGGACGGAACCTGCAGCGAAGATGGACGCTAACCCGAAATACCAAAAGGATTACCACACCTAACCGGGGCTCCATCTTCCCATCTTCATCAGGGCACAACATAACAGCAACGTGGCTTGCCACCACACTCATGTCGCCGGGTGGAGCTGCAGAAACCAGTCGTTCCAGATTCGCCGGAAGTCCGGTATATTGTAAGGGCGATCCTGCTACCCTGGTAGGACGCCTATACTTATCAGTATTACTATTTTGTATAACTCTATTTTTATATCATATTTATATTCTTATAATTAAAACAAACAAAATTTTTCTCGGGTTATCTACCCCACCTCGGGTCGGTTAGTTAATGGTGCATAAGGCGCCACTTCCTATTTGTTTTTATTAGTTATCATTACTTCGGGTTATATGCGACGATGCCTCATTATGTACATATTATTTATAATGCCCCTTAATGTTCTATATTCTATACAAACTGTATATATAGACTTACCTATTTATGTATAATATTACTGTATAAAGTTAACAATAGGTATTTGTTAATTACACCCAACCCTAGGTATAGTCTAGTGGGGGTGGTGTAGGGGCCGGCATCGTTGTATATATATTAGTGCCGTTCATCCGAGAGACGTGTTCGTGTGGTGCTTGTTCCTTCTATGCCAGCTAGGTGTCGCCTTGCTATACCTCGTTGGTACAAGAGGGGGCAGCACCATGCCTCGCGTCCAGCTTCTACCAAGAAGCCGGGCGAGCGGCAGAAGGGGACTGGACCTGGTCCAGTCCAGACGCTCAATCTAACCTGCTAACCAGAGTTGAATAAAGTCCTACCCGAGAGGTAGGGGTTTCTGGGGCTTTGCCCAACCCGAACTACTCGTGTTGTGTTGGTATTTCTAGTGGTAAGCGAGCCAAAGAGCCACCCAACATATAAGTCAATACGAACCATTACAGTACTAACATAACTTGTCACCTGGTCACCACCAATAATAGGCCTAATAGCACCCTTTCAAGGGCCCTTTTGGTGTTTTGATGTTGTAACATTACATTTTATAGGTTATATAGGTGATTTGATAATGTTTTCTGAGTTTTGGAAGAGTACAATATCCAACAGTTCTCTACTTCATCTAATTATATTCGACACATGTATGTGAGCCTTCCCTTGAAACAAGTCACATGAAAATCCTGTGACCGACTGGTGAATCTGTGAGCAGATATTCATGGGAAGATCCTGGGAATAGTACCTACAATCCCATGAATTACCCTAATATTCCCCAGTTTTTAACAGTGAGATTTATACACATAAGTCTGATTCTTCAGCATAAAATGAAGATGCCAGAGTCCACCAGGGGCCTCTGTGTGACCATGGAATCCTGGTTTGGTCCAGAGAACAGAGAGAGGGAGAGAGAGGGAAAAAATCAGATAGCAAGAGAGGCACAGAGAGAGCAAGGGAGATAGATATAAAAAGAGAGAGAAAGAGAGAGGGAAAGGAGAGAGAGAGAGAAAATGAGAGGGAAAAGGGAGAAAGAGAGAAAGGCAATAGAGGGAGGGAAGAGAGAGAAAGAGAGAAAAATAGAAAGAGAGCGAGGCAGAAAAAAAGAAGAGGCAGAAAGACAGCCTTGCCCCCCCCAAAAAAAAGGAAAATTGATTGACTTAAGCTACTGACATAATTGATACATAAAGTTGATTGAATCATAATGTTATGTGTCCCGTTCTAATAATTATGACCCTTATTGATATCTCACTAAATGTGCATGTTTGCTAGACATGTATTGAACAGAGTTGAACCCTTTAAGGGCTAACCCAGATGCATTAATGCATTTTGGTTGTCATGATGCATTAATGCAGCCAGGGCTACATTCAAACATCATGCTTACGCTTTGGGAAGATCAGCATGATGCCCCAATGAAGTGCTGGTAAGCAGATTCCCCAGCTCTTCATTGGTAAAACATGCCAGCCAATGGGCATGTTACACTACTGCATCAGCAGACCTGAAAGAGTTAGGTAGCATTTGAAGGCCTGGCAAATAGGCACTCAATGATTATAGGGCATGCTAAATTGTTTACGGGCACTAGGTAAAGAGTCAGCTAAATTTTGACTGTCAACGTGGTAGGGTGCAGGCAAACCACCTGTGGTACACACTTACAGAACAGGTCATTTTAGTCAGATAGGGAACGGGATTTCTTGGGCATAAGTGGGTGAATATAAAAGTATATCTAAACTCAGCATCCCATGAAAAATATACTGGCATCATTTAACACTGTCTGTGCTGTCTACTTAACCTTGTAAAAGTGCTCAAAATCTCACTGTGCCTTATTTACTGTTCTAAATAAATACCCAGACATTTGGCCTGGTCTTTACCCCTGGTCCTTATTCAAGACAGGTACTTATGGAATTTCAGTGCTGATGAGTTATTTTAACACCTCCCTGCCCCCACTGACCACTGGCACTTATTTGAGACCAGCAATTATTGCTAAGTGTCAAGAAATAATCTTCTCAAAAATGAGCATTAAGATACTCATATGGACCACTTTTCTGACTCTCTTTAGTGTCATTTTGGGAAGAAAATATTTGGGGAAATCTCAAATTTACACCAGACTTCCTTCATATGGGATGCATGCCATAGTTCCATCCATTGAAAATACACTGTAACAGGTTTATGCCTAGGTCCATCACACCTCATATACAGACTAACTATGAACTCTATGTGATATTTAATGGACTATTAACACATAAATACTATGTTATGACATGTGTCCGTCGAAAAACATATTTGAGTATGATTTGAAAATTGAACATGACATATCAGATGGAAACAGAACCACCCCTGTGCCCCCTCACCCCCTGCTGATACCTACTGAACACTCCCAAACACCAACAGGACCAACCAGTTTGGGCTACACCTCAGCTATCATTTCCATCTGGCTCACCTACACACAAGACCTGTTGTCTCCAAAAACTGAGGGTAACAGTGGGTAAGCATACATTTGCCATTTTTCACCATTTTCTATCCATTATGACATACAAAGGTCACCATTTTCTTGCTGCTCTATTCACAAGGGCACTTATAATCCTAAATAGGATATGGCACTAGTATCTCAATATTACCAATGGCATTGTACCTTGTTGTGTGCAATATTCATGAATGCTAATTCAAGCACTTTACTAGCATTTGCAATGATCCATAAAAGAAATCCTAAGTACTTGACTGGATCTTTACTTGCTATAATATGTGATATTGTACATCTGAAGGCATGATTGCAACTCTATACATGTAATTGTGTGGCCACTGGCCTGTTCAGAAATAGCCCTCCTTATTGCAGCTGCATACTACTACTATACAACTAAGTGTGAGAGGCAGTCAGGCCCTTTCCCAATCCAGGTCATAGTAGGCCCACATTGTGTACTGATTATCTTACCTGTTATACAGTGTACCCATTCCCAGTCAGCCTAATTTGGGTAACCCACACAAGCACCTAGCAAAAGGTGACTCTACTTGTATGCAGGGTTGTTGTAGATTGGAACACGCATGGTCAGATTCCCTTCTGTCCCAGTATATTAATATGTCTGTATATGTGTCCACACTCACATCCATCTATGTACATGCATTCCCTTTTGTCTACATACACTCACATGCCTCATGTCCACATGCACCCCCTCACATGTCCACACCCTTTCTATGTCCACATCCCCTCTATGTCCACACACATCTCCCTCTATGTGCACACCCACTTTCCTCGGTGTCCACACCCACCTCCCTTTTTGTCCACTCTCACCTCCCTCTATGTCCACTCTCACCTATCTCTATATCCACACCCACCTCCCTCTATGTCCACACCCACCTCCCTCTATGTCCACATCCATCTCCCTCTATGTCCACATACACCTCCCTCTGTGTCCACTCTCACCACCCTCTATGTCACATACACCTCCCTCTTTGTCCACACCTACCTCTGTCTATCTCCACACCCACCTCCCTCTGTGTCCACACCCACCTCCCTCTATGTCCACACCCAATTCTCTCTGTGTCCACACCCATCTCCCTCTATATCCACACCCACCTCCCTCTATGTTCACACCCATCTCACTCAGTGTCCACACCCACCTCCCTCTGTTTGGTTTGGCATAACCTAGTGAGTAATGGATATACCATTTATCTTGCATGAAGTTGGACTAATTAAGACCTGGAGGCAACATCCTACTTGGTGGTTCAAGAGGACAACACATTCTACTCCATATGATTTTTTCAAAATTTTCAAAGCTTCTCTTCTAAAATTGTTATTTGACATGGTATGCACATATTTTCCAATGTTTTTTCAGATATCCCATGCAGGAAATAAACATTTCTAACACCCACCAGTGAAAACCCAGCAAAAAATAATGGAGAAACAACAAATTTCTACGACATGCTTGGCAAAGTCCTAGAATTATTTTGTTTTTGTGGCCCATAGCCTTTAACCATTACAGCTATGTAATAATGCTATCCATAGTATCAAGCACATCTAACAAACTGCGAACAGCTCAGCTTGACTCGTACACCTGGCCTTCAGCACTGGTCATGTGACCATAGCACTGAGACACACACAGAAGACCTGCCCCCCACTTGGCCCTTCATAGGGTGTGTTACAGTTACTGATTGTTACTATTTATGGGTCTCTTTAGGCAAACAAACCAATTTACATACCAATTAGATCATAGGAGCATTCCATATAGTCATCTAACAATATCCTATCTAATATATTCTAATATATTGAGGAGCTTCTACCCATAGTGTAGTCACCTAACCATGTGTTGTCAATGTCTGCCTGCAGCTAACCACCCGGTGACATCACAGAGGCCTAACTGTAACATACCCTAATGTTCACGACTCGGCAGTGCCTTTGACAGCTCTCATACCCCCTCCCCGACAGTAGGGCCGCACACACCTCTTAACCCTTCAAGGGCCTCTGATGCATTAATGCATCATGTCCATTGGGCATCATGATGCACCAATGTATGAAGTGCATATTAGGTGTTCAAAGTGATATGGCATTTGTTAACTCTTTCCAGTCGGTTCTATCATTGTTAAAACTCCCTAGAATACGGTTGATTGAGGTCCTAGACCCAAGAGTATTGACACATGGGGTTAGAGTGACCATGGGAAAAGAATCAATGTTTGTGAAATGTATGCAAAAATGACTGACTTGAATTCTATTTGTAATTCCCTTTCATATGATACCATAATACCTGGTATTATTCATTGAAAATAATTATTGATGGGACCCAGGATGATGCTATTAGATACTGTAAAATGCCCTCCTCATAGTGCATTAATGCTCTAGCCGTATTTTACCTGGTAGTGCATTAATGCACTAGCCGGCTGGAAAGAGTTAATTGGAGTCTTAGAATGGTAAACAAGTGTGTCATTCCCATATTAGGAGCCCACTCACATAGTATTGTTATATTTGGAGCAGTTAATGCTACACATACACATGATGCAGGCTGGTAATACCTACAAAGCTGTTGTTCTGTTTACTATAATGAAGTTTGGGCATATTAATTCGGATATAGCAAAGTAATTTTGTCATAAAAACACCCTTTCAAAGTGTAGAATACAGGGGCTAGAGGAGTTGGAAGATCTGAGAGGCATGAGTTGGTGTGATAGGGCTTCTACAGCCACCTCCTTTCTCACCTGGGAATGTTGGGGAACCTCTAAATTGGTGGTCTCCATTTGGGTGGGGGGGAGGGGGGGGCTTGTGGAACCAAGGGTGTGAAAGGACTTCTTCATCTGTCTCCATTGAGTTCTGAGCGGCAGGAAGGGTATGGGAGGCCGAGGTGTTTGAAAGGACTTCTTTACCTGTATCCATTGAGCTCCGGGTGGCAGGAGGGGTAAGGGAGGCCGAGGGGTGTGATAGGACTTCTTTACCTGTATTCATTGAACTATGGGTGGAAGGAGGGGTAAGGGAGGCCGGGGGGGGGGGGGTTTGATAGGGCTTCTACACCCTTCTCCATTGAACTATGGGCAGAAGGAGGGGTCAGCTTGTGCTGGAGGAATGGATAGGCTTGTAGTTTACCGCTGGCACAAGGGTAAAATAAATAAAACTAATTCTAAAAAAAGGAGGCGGTGGGGGAGGGGTAGTGATACGGCTTCTACACACTTCCCCATTGAACTATGGGCGGAAGGAGGGATATGTGAGGTCTAAGAAGTGCTAGCTGGTCCCTAATGGTCTTATAATTGTATGATTTGGTTACAACGAAATTCGTTTATAACGAACATATTTCCTTGTCCCAAGCACTTTGTTATAACGGAATTTTACTGTATGTCTGTCCATGATATATTGACAGGCTCCAATACCATTAGGTTGTGTCAACTGTGTGTTATCTTAAGGTGGATGGCGGCGATAGATTAAAAGTGGATAAATTTCCTCCATATTCTCAAAATAGTCTCAAAATGATAGGTACTATGCATATATGCAATAGGAATGTGGGGGTCCCATACATATTTCTGAGATACAGAATCTTTAATATTATATAGGATTATGCAATAATTTGTCACATTATTCCCCATATTCATATCCAAAAGTTGACAGACAACTTCCTGAGCACTTACATTATAAGCATATCTTTGTAATGAATGAAATATCAACATATAGTACCAGGTATATTTCTAGTGTTTTGGGGCTTCAAAAATATCAAACATCAACTTCAAACATGTGGTGGAGGGGTAGCTAAGTACATGTATATATATACTCCAATAGAACTACCTACCACAGATTCCATGGTGAAATGGTAACACATTTGACTCTATATCAAGAGATCATGGGTTCTATCCCAGGCCAGGGAATGTTAGAACATCTATACAAACATTTTTGGAACATTTGGATTTTCTTTTTTTAATATGGCTACCATAAAACGTTTTTCAATGTTTGTCAACATTTTTTTCATCATTCATAATGATGTTTCTGGGACAAACCCCCTCTCTATCAAACGATTTTTACTAACCCTGTTATTAAGCTAAACTATCATAGAATGTGTTTGTCTGAAATATAGACAGATGGCAACCCTTCTTTTCCCTCTCTTGCAAAACTTGAAATATGCAGATACAACCTTGTTGCACTGAGGCAACGACATATGTATGAAAATCAATATGAAGAGCAAATGCTGCCATTCACTTTTAGTATCAAAGACACACAAAAACAATCTATTATCCAATAATTTCTAATACACTTATGATGATTATTATATAGAAGTTATTCTACCCAATTTACAAATTCATATTCATGTAGTAGATTAATTTGTTATCATTCCATGATAAAACTGATTTAAACTAAATATTTCCCAAAAATATTATTTAGATGACTTTTTTGTCAAGATAAGTGGAATTTTTATCTGTGGTCTCATGCATTTGTCATTTGAATTTGTGTAGAAAGTAATTTTTGTTCAAATTAAATTTATTTTGAATACTTTGCAAATTTTCGGGGGCCCAGATAAACTCACCGCCCTTCCTTTATGACTGAGGCTGGTCCCCCTTTTCCTATGCCCCTGATTCATGTTCCACTTGAAACAACTACTACCCACACATTCACTTTAACTCATGGGCATGTACTTTGTTTTCTTTATGCAGGTAGTCAATCGCAACACAGGAGCTTGGTGAAATCTGCTGGATAGCATGTATTAAGAGAGGTACTCCAGAGAAGAGGGCTGGCTGATTAACAGCACAGTGATGCCACCCATATGATGTTTTTATTGCTGTCATAGATGTTCCGTCAGAAATAAGATACATTAATTATGGCTATTTTAGGGAAACCAAACTTTGAGAGGCTTGCATTATTGATAAAAGGAAATACAACCCTAGATTCATCATGCCTTCTTTTGGTAGATTTGAATAAAAGGATTCAGACATGCAGTCTTGAATTCTAAACAAAAAAAAGTAGTTACAATACCCTGTCTATAAGGTGCACCCCACATATAAGGCACACCCTGATCTTCCTAATATGATAAAAGGAAATGTGAATGTCGTACATTGGATCTTCAAAATTCATCCCAGAGCTTCCTTCACCCACCTTTACCACTGTATGTGGATGGGGGAATATTGCAGAGATTTTAGGGGAAAATTTACTGCCAGAGAGAAAATGTACTCCGAGCTTTGCTGCGTCTAGAAGATGCACCAAAGGGCAATTCTTGCATATAAGACATGCCATATACATGGTGTATTACAGTATATTATCTAACTATCTGGGCCTCAACTGTGCTTTTTTGCTCATAACCCCAGTTCCTTATCCAGCCATAACTCACTCTGAGACCTTTTCTTCGTCTTCAAGAGGCTGCTAGTTTCAATCTGGACATGATAATAAATTGGCAAAGTATACAAAGTCAACCACGCCATAGTTTTCCAGTTAAAACCGTTTAGGTTCAACGGGGAATCGATCCCCGGCCGCTGGGGCAGGAGGCGAGCTCGCTGTCCACTATCCCAAGCCGACCGGTGCTAGAAACCACTGCACATGGAGGATTTGAAAAAGTTTTCCGACATACCTGAAGTTTACACACCTCGATAGCCTAGAATATATGGAGCCTGGTGGAGTTATTAACAGAGAACCATCCTTAGATATCCTAGATGAACATGCCATGCCAAATTCCTCCATTTTCTTATAAATAAATAAGAATCCATTGATTTTCCATACCGATCCAACGCACACGGCCTGGTACACGGCCATTTCGTCTTGTTGACAAAGCGGGGAGGTGCCCAGATGTTAGAACTAGGTCAGCCACGCGTCGAGCAAGGAATGGCCGGACGGGCCGGGTCACGACTCGTATCGATGTGGAAAATCAATGGATTCTTATTTATTTCGAAGAAAATGGAGACAAAATGTATGCAAACACCAACTAGAGATCGTATATTTGGCGCTGCTAGAATAACAGGGCTTGACATCCTTGGATTATACCCGAAAAATGAGTGTAAAGGTGGAGGTATGTCGGACAGAACGACAACATGGCCACGACGGCTTGGCAAACCGAGCGGATAGCATGCACTTACAAAATATCTTCTCCTGGATTAAATCTTGGGTTATAAGGTAAGAAATTAATACAAAATGGAGAAATATTTTTGATAAACGCTTTAATCAAGTTATGATAGAGCACTTGTGGGTCTATGGTTCAATATTCCACTCCCGCTTCGCGGTCGTGGAATATTGAACCATAGACCCACGCGTGCTCTATCATAACGTTGATTAAACGCTAAATATTGCAAACAAATTTTATGCTATGTTCCTGCCCCCTGATGGCCAAGACCAGGACTTCAAATCCTCTATGTCAGAATGTATGGTAATAATAGCAGTGTAGATGTAAGGGTAAATGGTTTTCCGTGTTAAAAATCAATTATCAGATTTAGATCTCACTTTTCAGTGTTATATTGCATAAGAAAATGATAGTTTGGGAGAAATAGCTTGCTAGATATGAACCCATGAGTATTTATAACCATATCCCCAATCTCAATAATTATATGCTCTAGCTCTATTTGGCCTTGAAGTACATCCATTTATTTCATTATAACTTCTGATGTGAGAATGGTATGTTCTTTCTGCCTTCACCATAGTAAACCATGGAACTTTCCCTCAAATGGGTTCCTTGATTTTCTTTTGCTCCTTTGTGCTCCCTTGTGGCAAAATTAGGAAATCAATTTAGCAGGAGCTAGGTACCAGTCCTGTTTACCTGCTTGAGACTGTATGTGTGATGAAAAACCTGACTATTTCCATTGTGGTGGAGCTTACTCTATTCAATATGCTGATGCTGACTTTGTTTAAGGTGGATGGCTCCCATGCCAAACATGTTCTCTGTGCAGGTTTCTGCACATGTGTACTTCTCTATGGCTATTGAAAGATTATACAAAATCAGAGCAGGCCGATGGCATGAAGCTGGGGTGAACTCTCAACCTTCTGTGTCTACACCAGGCACACTTACTAGTTAGGCCACAAAGCCACCTGGCTGTGTGGGGGTTTATGAGCAGTATTTAGCCTGCATGATGTAATTCTATTATTTTCATGAGATTTTCAATGTGGAAAAACGATTCAAAAGTGCATTGGACCACATGATGGTAATAAATTTTCTGGGTCCGGAAAGTTGATGAAAATATTCTGGGAAAAGAAGACAAAAATTTGGCTACTCTTTAATGAGATTCCATGCAAATTATGGCAAAACACTGTATGACCCTATGTTACATTCATAGATAAATATCTCATAAACTAGCATGGGACCCTACTGCTTTCTTTGTACTATTAGAAAGAGAAAGTAATTACAAACATGGTGAAAATCTGGCGAAAATTTAGCTACTTTTAGCCTATGGGCGCCATCCACCTTAACTAATCTATACAAAATGTTCCCCATTTATTTCCCCAATTCTAGATGTATTTATCATCCAAATAAAGGCTCAAATCAAAATATAAGTCAATGTGTCTAGTTTTGTGTGAATTTCTATATTGCTCAGAATCTATCAATCGAAATGATGGAATTTCAAGGCTAGATCTACATCAAAGACAAATACAATGATGAAAGTCTCATCATAGGAATACAAACTATTGATTTCAAATCTTAAATTGAGGTTAGAAGTGGGGGTTATTTGCAAGAGTATTTTCAATATTCCCATGATATCACGTGAATTTACTGTCATTTCACGTGATCCCATGATATCATATGAATTTCTGCTCACAGAATCCCATGAATTCACGTGTATAATCCACGGGAATTCACGGGAATGACACCAGTTCAACACATGATTTTACTGGTGAATTCACATGAAATTGTTTCAAGGGTTATTACTACAAATAATAGAACTTAGTGATATTTTGATTTGTCTAAAGATGGGTTAACTTCTAGTTGTGTGAAAAAATTCCATCACAGAGAATTCCTTAATTTTTCAACTTTTACAAATTCGTTATGGCAGTTTGTGCCATGATACATAATTATCATATTACAGGGTTTGATTAGCATATTATCTACAAATGTGTGGTCTAAACACCAGGTCCTGTTTGTTCCTGCCGTAGTCTATCATCTGACATGGACAATTTCAGGAAAACTAACTGACTTTAGGCCAGAGTTTGCTTAAGTTAATAGCTTGATACCTTGAGTAGGTATTAACTTGCTGTTTTTCCGTTCTTTATCGACATGCTTCTGTGTCTAGACAAAGCTCTGAGTGACATTCTTATAGACTGATTATTTCTATTTAGGGTAAACGTCCTATATTGCCACCGTGCTCCAGGTTCAACAAGGGTTCACAGTTATCACTCATTTCACACATCTGTTATTCCTGCAGAACTCTGGTTGCTGGGTACCTAGCAAAGGGTTAAAGTGCATCGTACTAGAAAAGGTAACAATGTTTGTGCTTTCTTCTCTAATATTGGGATTAGAAAATTGTGTATCAGGTATGTGATGCACATTTTGAACATCTTTCATATTTTGTAATATGTTTTGTTGTGGGATATTTCTTTTCTGATAAGGATTTTAACACCTTTTCCAGTAGATTTCCATTTTAAAAACCCTTCAGGAAAATTCCTATCAGTAGGGAAAATCTATACGGCTGATAAGGACTGTGTTTGATATGACGTCACTGCTGCGCCCAAGAATTGACAGCTGAAAAAAAAAACAAGGGAGTTGCATTCGATTCTCTGCTGAACACAAATATTTCTCTCAGACCAGCCTGACATTAATTTTCTCAAACAGTGCAGATGGACCCTCACCAAACCACATTAGATACAAACCCAACCCATCTCTATAGCCCCTTTCATCCGCGAAACTTAGAGAAAAGACTTCCTGGTCACTTGCAACAATAGACCTACAAGCACCTTTCAAATAACCGTTTTTGTGATATTCTTGCATAAGATTATCTGTACTATTACTAAGCCTGAGTTGTATTGTTTTTTACAATGTACACGTCATGTAAATATGTGCTGATCTTGCAATTGTGAACTTTGAATGCTTAATTAGAAATGCGTTTTACGCTCCATCTATAATAAACATATATTTATGTCATTTCTCTTTTTCATTTAACACAAGAAAATAAAGTCTATTCCATTTATAATCCGTGTATGGATCGACACACATTGACGTCACCTGTAGTCATAATTATTTACACCGTTCTAAAGTACAAATAGCTTGATTTGATAAACTTGACAAAGGGAAACACTGCATTTCTGTTGTTGACCCCTGACTATATATATTACCTCCATGTTTCAGACTGAACACGTATGCACGGGCACTGATACATTCCTCTGTGAAATTGTGTAATGTAGTTCTCGCCATGAATATGACCTTAGATGTCGAAATGGCGTTAAACATATTACTCACTCACTCAGACTGAACAAGGGGGTCACACTCACAGTGACCCTTTCGTACATGACATTGGATCTGCTATTCCTGGAACCTGTTATACCCTATGTATAGACCCAAAGAAAGGTCAAACTGAGCAAATAGAGGGATTTGTAATCCTGATAGGCATCTCCTCAGCTTAAATAAGAGAAGTTTATCTCAAGGTGAATATCGATGCCCCATTGACAATGCACAAGCCTCCCGTATTGAACCCCTGCGTTATATAACCAGCGCCAAATCCGCACGATGACGGCATAGGTCCATTGCGCATGCGCGACTGCTTCAAATTGTAAACAAACAAGATGGCAGCACACAGCATTTTCGGGTAGATGTCAGGTGAACAAGGGTTTAATTTCAATCTTATTGGTGAAATATCGATTGATTTTCCACTCAAACTCTAAAGCCACTTTTGTAATGTAAAGGCCCCAGGGGTGGCGTTAGGCTACAAAAGGGTACCCTTTGAAGCCTAATGCCACTTTTGTAGCATAAAGACCACACAAGGCAACAAGTCTAATGTCAATTTTGGCTATATGCGACATCGTGAAGAGTGATCCATCAGTACCTCATACATTACCATTTAAAGCGAAACATGTTAACCTGTTCATTATCAACAAATGTAAATAATTTCATCCCTGTTCATATTGTTTATAGAAATGTTCTTAAAGTGGCAGGCAGTTAAATTGAAATGACTATATAATTATGTGATTAGAATTATATTGTACAAGAGATTTCTTGAAATCATACACAAACACAAGCCTTGTAAACCCATAGAAACACCATTGGATATGCTATATAGTAATTTACTGGAATTACCGACATACCAACATGATGCCAATATGCTTTTTGTGAAACTGTTTTTATATCTGTTCCAGGAAACAAATGTATCCAATCTTGTATATCCTGTCTTCATATTGTAACAGAAAATCACCATGTGCAGTTACAATAAATGCCTATTTTATAGGACATAAAAAAATCAAAAAAAATCGTGATGCACGGTATGCATGCAAAAACATGCATGTAGGTTTGCTCCACAGAGTTAGTATATAGGACGTAAGGTTATTAAGATACCTGTAGGAGTAGGAAAGTTCTTAAGGGTGTTGACCTGAGGTGTCTTAACCTACCTATCATCATGATGTATACGATGTGCCCCAACAGGCATACCTCTGTGCCTTTAGTCTAGTAGTTCAACCCCTTTATTGAAACCAGGTGATCTGAAGAGTGTGATGACCCAAGAGTTACGCCCGGGAGGACACTCACCTCTTTTATGACACAAGCCTGCTGCGTGATCTATGACAATTAACCCTGTGACCCTATTTTTTTTTGGGGGGGGGGCTTTACCTCGAAAACTTTACTTTTGGCCAAAGAATCCATGCTTTTAAAGAAAAATCAGAACTTTACTCTTAATAATTGACACTGAATATGCCCGAAACTTCCTGAAAACTCATTGAACTTGTAGCCAAAATGTGGGTATTTTTATGAGGTCTTTGGTATTTTGGTTACATTATAGGGCACTTTTGTTAGGGGAATTTCGCACCCTTGTTAGAACCATTCTGGGCTGAAAATTGTACCCTCTGTAGGAAGATTCTGATGTTAAAGTGCCTTTGCTAGCCGCACAAATGTATCAGGAAAACGTATCCCCTGGTGTTACTGTACACACATAGGCGTAGAGGAAAAGTGGAGCAGGGGGCCTGGGCCCCCAAATTATAAAGGAGGTGGGGCCTGAGTATATCTCCCCCCCCCCCCCAATTTACCAAGAATTCATAACAAGAAGCTAAACTTTTGCATCTCAAATTAGATTGATAAAGTAATGGGATAGGGACGATGATGGCCTGGACCTCAAATCATATCTCAAATTCATAAAAAATTACTTTTCTATTCAAATTTTGTATATATGTTTTTAGGCGGTATTGCGCTTGAGCCGCCAAAACAAGGTGGTCAAGCCCCCCCCCCCCCCCCCATGACGATTTGCTTCCTATGCCTTCCTGCGAGATGCATCTTTTTGACGGTATGATTATGATGCCTCAATCAGTATGGTAGAGTAAGGAGCTGTGACTGTGGATTGCCATAGGACCCGAAAAGTGGAAGCTGTTAGGTGCCATCAAGTCTGAAAAGGGGTCTGTCAGTGCCATCATGACTGAAAAGGGGTCTGTCAGTGCCATCATGACTGAAAAGGGGGCTGTCAGTGCCATCATGACTGAAAAAGGGGGCTGTCAGTGCCATCATGACTGAAAAGGGGTCTGTCAGTGCCATCATGACTGAAAAGGGGGCTGTCAGTGCCATCATGACTGAAAAGGGGGTCTGTCAGTGCCATCATGACTGAAAAGGGGGTCTGTCAGAGTCAAATGGGGGCTCTCACTGATTCATGCATCTGAGTGCACATGTTTGCATCTTTTTATTCAATATGATGACTACCAACAACCCACACATGCTGGGTATTGCTTTTTTCTAACTATTCCTTCAGACCTATTCAATATGTTTATCTGTTTATTTTCTCCTCTTTTTTGTAAAAATGAATTCTGAACGTGGCCAACTGCCTAGCTATAGCCTGTGGTGGTCTTGTCTTGGGCCGCCCTAACAACCTTCTACATTCCATAAAGTTACTGTAGACAACCTGACCTATTTGGCGAAGACAGATCAAACAAATATTTTGATTTATGAAGGCTCTGTCCTAGTTAGTAAAATTGTACACACACATGTACCATTCTGGCATTGAAATCAGGTAAAAAGGGATGGAAATTTCCCTCATAAACGTCACGAAGGCATATTCAAGTCACGATAGATATTGGGCAAAGAATAAAGAACCCTAACCCTGTAAAGGGCGATAGAACAACATGACATCATGCTCATTGATGCAGTCTTAAGGGCCACATCCACTACTGATGGACCATCCGTGGGCAGTGGATGCGACCCTTTATATAGCAAGGACATCTGTAACTCTCACAGTCTATATTCATGCATCATGCCGATCACATAATTATAGGGTTGATGCACTCCGTCGGGATGGCATGGTGTCTCTCTTGGCAATCTGTCCCTGTAAATCTCAGTCTGTCTGTCTGTCCGCCTGTCTCTGTCTCCCTGTCTGTCTGTCTGTCTCTGTCTGTCGGGCTGTCTGTCTGTCTGTCTGTCTGTCTGTCTGTCTGTCTGTCTCTCTCTCTCTCTCTCTCTCTCTCTCTCTCTCTCTCTCTCTCTCTCTCTCTCTCTCTCTCTCTCTCGCTCTCTCTAAGGTCATAGTTTGCGATCTGGCCTGGAATTACAAAAGAGTGCTTGTGTTCTATGCTCCCTGCTAAAGCTATATCCTTTTGTGAATTTTGAGTAGACCCAAAAATTGCGATAGATTCAAAATAGCAGGGATATCTGAAGCAATTTGCGACATGCAGGATTCGACCTATATCAATTAGTAGACCTTTGGAATGAGAATATTTTTAACTAGAACAGCAACTGAAAATAGCAAGAGATACAGGTTGGATGGGTACTTAATGTGATGAGATGCATGGAGAGGAGGGGGGCCCTTGTATATGATACTACAGGGTGTTTTTATCAAGCGTTGTCCTAAAATAAGTTGAAAGTACACATTATGAATTATAGGAGGTATTAACCGCATTGACCTCCTTCTTATGAGACTCTTTTTATAGTCCCCACCCCCACACAAGACACGTACCTTCATTTAATTACATTAACCTTTTTTTAAATGCATGTCTTCAGGTACAATTTGGTACCTTTCACGTTAACATTCTCCAATTTCTACAGAAGAACAATATTTCATATATAGAATGTCAGTGACATGGGGAAATTCGGAATGTATTGGTATATTGCTGGTTAGCTCACAAACCAACCATTATTGAAAAAAAAAAAATGTAACAATCATTCAGTGGTACGGGGGGGGGGGGGGTTAGCTGAGGGACATCGTCAAACTCACACTAGTATGATGATACTGGAAATGTTATCGCAACCCCATTAACATTTAGGAAATACATTTATTTGCTGGATTTGGAAGTTGAAAAACCTTCCAACTTGATAGGAGATTTAGGGGCAAATGCAGTTTTAATATTTATCAATATTGCATCATTCATTAGATGAGGGGTTTCAACCAGTTGCACCATCGAATTTACATCGAAATGCAAGACAAAGGATGAGTCCAATAAATACCCGATGCATAAGACTTTAATTGTGTATTGCACTGATTCCTTTCTAATTTACAGTTTTACACCGTTTTTTTAACAGGATTTAGGTCATTTATGATAAAAAAAATCAGATAACGCCAATCGGGGAAAGAGGTGAGATGCTGTAGTGGAACGTATAATCACCCGGGCGCTTATAAATTTCATAATCACTGTATCCCCGGCGCTCAAATGAGACAGGCGCTTATTTGAACACTGGTTATAGTGGTTAAGTGTTGTTTCAATACCCTCCTACCCCAGGGATTATTTGAGACCGGTGCTTATTTGAGACCGGTGCTTATTTGAGACCCCGGCGCTTAAACGGGCCATTACGGTATGTTAGCTTGCCTGAAACACTCAGCATATACTCTGTTCCAGATTGTGATTGGAGAGTGAAACTGAACTAGTTAGTCAACGTGTCTAAGTTAGTCGCATGTTTATCAGATGTGCTAACTTAGGTAGTTCTGAGGTAGAATTAAAGTTGAGTTAACCAACTAACTTGGATTTCTTCCTGTGATGCACAAATATTGTGACATCATTGCAGACTTATCAATCAACTTACGGGGACAAGTTTTTATTTAGGGAGTGATCACTTTTTTTTAACAACAGGGGGGGGTCAGAATTTTGTCGACCCCTTGACGGGGGGGGCGCACGGACCCCCCCCCCCCCCACACACACACACACACCTGTTGTTAAACAATGATCACTCCCTTACCTACTCCAGGTGTAAACAGGCCAACAACGGGCTACGGTGTCACACAGACACGTATATAAAGACACGTACCTGTGTGTGAATCGGAGCCTATACCTGGGAATCATTAATCTGCTGAATACAGGTAATGGATACACCCCTCTACTCCGCCTTCCCCCCCTGTCAACTTAGTGCACATGTCTATAATATGCTATAATGACCGAATGTTAAAATAGAAGAGTGCCCCACTAATTGGGGTTAAAACACTTTGTTCCATCCCAGATTAAAGGGTAGAAAGAACTTTCTACTGACACCCCCTCCCCCCGCAAAAAAGAAGAAAAGCCACCACTCCCACCTTTTATGAACAGTCCACCATGCGAGAGTGGCTCTAAATACAAAACAATATAAAATTATTTGACACAACACAATCTTATAATGTCATCCATGGGAGGCCTCTAGACGATAGAGGAGCAAACCATTATAATTCATGTTTCATAACAAACGATTCCCTACATCAAATCTTTCATTAACAAGATAATGACTCTTATGCATCAAAATGTGATGATTGTGTTCATGCAAAATAAATATACATTAATAAAAGACAGAGAAAAAAAAACGATGTGGAGCAAAAACTGTGGCATGACTGTGTACAATTATCCACTGCTTGGCCAAGTGTCAGGAGGTATGAGGTGGCAGGATGGATACTAGACTCCGGATCATGCATATTCAAGGTGGCCAATTGGATTCATGGGGTTGTTGATACGGATACAGGGGACGAGGGGGTCTTTGGAAGTGATCAACCCTGTTAAAATTAGTGCATGATTGGATGTGGCTCTCTTACGTTCTCCCTGCCTGTTCCATTCATGCTATAGCCTACATTATGTATTATAATAGGATAGAATTAATGTATGCCTAGATAATTAGCCCTGGGAGTACAACCTATCACCAGTACAGTACATGTGTAAGCCTTACCTTTCAGACAGGAACAGGCCAAGCATATCTCGAAGAGTGATGAAAGACGAATAATTATAAACCATAGGGGTAAATGGACGATGTGGCTAATGGACTATGTGGCGAATGGACAATGTGGCCAAAATGAGGCCGATGTGGACAAATATCTAGACGATGTGCCCAAGAATGGACAATGTGGACAATTAGAGAAGATAGACGATGTGGCCATTTCACATGCATATTAGCACAATAAAAAAAGACCTTTCCACATCGTCCAGAGATTTGCTGCATCAACTACAGGTCAATTTTGGTTGAATGTAGTGAAAAAAATAATACATGTCTACATCCCAGGGTAAAATCGCGTTATTATTATTTTTTTTTTATTATTATTTATTGAGCAGACTCGTTCCCTAGGGACGGTTTTCCGCAGTCAGCTACGGTTATACCAGCCTCGATAATCCAGGCCCATACTTAGGGCCTGGACCAGTCTTTACTTGTGACTTTTGATGCTATAAAATGGGCAGCCTTGGATGCCCATTTTCAGCAGAGGGAGGCCAAGGGCCAAGTGAGGGTTCTTGGGTACCCTCTCAGCAATAAACAACTCCCATATGTACAGTGCTTAATAGAAGGAAGTTATTTAGCTAAAATGAGAAATAAAATTATATAATACAAGGGAATGTTCAACAAAAACATCACTGCTAAGGGGTGTTTCATAAGAAAAGTCATATTTAAGACAAGTGATAAAGTTTAAGACAACATATTTACAACTGCTCAAAGTGTCTTAAGTGAGTGTGTTTCATAAGGCGTTGTTGTAAATATCCTGGTCACTTGTGATAAAAGAAATTCTTCTGATAACCTCTTATGAAATACACTTCAGGCCAGTTGTTGTAAAAACTTAACATGTCTTAAATGCAGTCAACATGTCTGAAATGCACCAAATTTTCACCTGGGACCATCTCCCCGGGAAAACTCCTAGGGGATTCCTATAATGACATCATTTTGTATGCCTTGAGAAGTGAAAATGTAAGTTATCAGAAAATATTTAAGATATCTTAAAAAATTACGATAAGTCATAAGTCCTTATGATAACCTCTAGACTTGGGGTAAAAACTTATGGTAAACCCTTTTTATGAAACACACAGCTTTTCCACTTTTTTAAGACAATGGATGCTACACAAGACAAGTTGCCTTACCACAAGTATTATGATGACTTATTTACCACAAGTCTTTATGAAACACACTCACTTTAAGATATCTTAAACTTCCCTTATGAAACACCCCTCTAAGGGGGTGGGGGGGGGGGCTCTTTTGGTACCAGTGACAAACAGTGACATTGGGGTGGGGAGTCCTAAAAACTGCCAAAAAAACAGTGACATATTTGTTGAATGTTCCCTAAGATTTTAGTCTATAATTTATACTACTAAACGAAGCTATAGCCTACTAAAAGTCTGATCTATGCATAGGCCGTGTGTATATGTCACCTACAAGGTTATGCATGAGATATATTCCATGGGGTCAGAAGGCAATATCATATATAGGAGCCAAGGGCAATATATGCTACTTCTTCATGCAGGTCTTAGCAAAGTCATATATATATATATATATATATATATATATATATATATATATATATGCCCTAGGTATCAGAGTGACATAATAAATTGCCTTTGGTGGAGCACAGTGCACCCCCTTTCGTGCGTATATTATTGATAATAGTGGCTTCCCTATTATGGGCTTTTTTCCACATTACTTTCAATAATTGCAATTTCCTACGTCGGTCAAGTTTGTCAACTTTACATTCAGTGTGTAGTTCATCTATACTGATTTGCCATAAGTGCCCAGAAGCCCCAGAACCCCCACCCCTCATTGGTCCAGCAAAAGGATTACCTCCACATAGGCTTGGACATCATATATATAGTGGGGTATTCATATGGGTTGTATAACAGGACTGTCATACTGTAAAGGAAGTTAACTTCTAAAATGTAAAAGAACCATTGTCTCAGCGAAAAAGGACCCCATTATCCCATAGACTAATAGTAGTAAAATGATCATGATGCGACCGCCATTACAATGTATTGCCCTAAAGAGGGACGTCAGCTGTTATAAATAACTTTCAGCATTGTTAGTTGGGTTCTTACTTTACCTTTATCCCCTGAGGAAAATACAGAATGTTAATGGTGCAACCGGAAATAACTTGCTGCAGATGCAGGTTCATTGTCGGGTTATTATGGTTGGTCATTATGGGCTTAACCCCCCCCCCCCATCCCCTCACACTGCCACTGCATGGCCATACCACCCACCCCACCTACAGGTTCAAAATGGGAACTACAGTAACCCTCACTTACCTGTTATATCTCATATGTTTATATACCTCATATGTTTCTAATTTTTATCATGCCATTATGAATCAACAATTTAATATATAGCAGTTGTCATTCATTTCATCATGATTTCAATTTAAAATGACTAAAATCAATGAAAAAAATCAAGGTTTTTGTCCAAAGAAGGGGGCTGAAGAAAGAGATATCTGTTATTTGAAAATGTGCACTTCTTGGTTCTATTATATTGATACCTGAACTCGTTCACTGCATGCTTGCTAACCAGAAGTAGAACTCGAGGTCCACTTATAAGGTCAGATAACTATCAGCCACCCCCCCCCCCCACATACACACACACGTGCACACGCACACGTCGTATGAACAAAAAAAATGTCAGATTTCTGCATTCGCAACCAACCACTTGCCATTTTCGATGAAAGAGGCTCAAAATCTGCTTAAATTTGTGACAGGATGTTCACAAAAGCCCAAATTTCTTACCTATACCTTTTCACGTAAATTCCCGCTGGTTTTGCTGTTATTTGGATGCAGAGGAAAGATTTATGCCCAATGTACACATTTTGGAGGGCACGAAATTAAGTTAGACCCATTACTAACACACTGAAATTGCCCTTTAGGATAATGTATTGATATCCTTTTCTGACTCCTCATAACCCCTGTACATAACAATTGGTTATCACCCATACTTCAAAAATGATATTAACACACTGTTTGGAACAATTTAAAGTGGGATTTAAAAAGGATTCGAATGTACTAAATGTAATAGGATTGAGATGGTAAACCATGTTCAAATAAACACAACAGTAATCTACAGTGGTCTTACTTGGAAGGGGATTCCAGATGTGGAGTTCTAACCTTTTTGTACCCAAACAGCATAGAGGCCAAAAGAGAATAGATTTGTTAACTCACACTACGACGAAAGGGGCAATAGGCTACATAATTGAAGCAAACATTTCAAGTGATAAAATATCTCATTTAGAATGATAAGAATTGTTAATTATTTTCTAACATTGTGTGCCATGTACTGCAATGTTTAGATGAGATTAATCAACGTTTTATGTGAACTGTATGCACTATATTCCGTTAACTTGACCTTAGGCTTTATAAATACAATGTATAATCATAATGATATGCTTTTAGTTTTTCAAAGTGCCCTTGAAGACAATGTGGCATTTGGCCATATGCAATGGTCTGTATCTGACGTATGTATGAAAGGACACACCAAGTACTACAATAAGAATTAAGAATAGCACCCCCAAAATAACCTGTTTTATAATGCGTCGCTAAATATGTCAAGGGACATTAGGCAATTATCTATACTGGTCTTTCCAAGAAATAGTTTAAAGTGAGTGCTAAATAAAGAACTCATATTCGTAGACCATACATCATAGACCTGGGAGTTCAAGCTCATACTATATACGCATATATATATATATATATATATATATATATATATATATATATATATATATATATATATATATACTATATACGCATATATATTGACAGGTGCCTCAGAATATCCTCACTTTTAACATCGCCAAACGATCCAACACCTTCAAAATTAGCTCTATTCTTGACTGCTGAGTCGTATGCTATGAGGGCCTTCAACGTATATATTCTGGTAGAAGATTTTTCCACCAGAACTTCAATATGCTTAACCACATCGAACACATCTTCACCCTCCTCCAGCAATTGCTTTACCATTCTGACGTAAACGATCAACAGTTTCTCGATACTATCCAGCTTTTCACCCTTTTTCAAGAAATTTCTCTGATCAAACGTACCTCTAGACTTTGTAGCATGTCGACGATTACTCCTTGAAGTACTAGACCCAATAGAGACCGATGAATTCGTCGAAACACTACGGTATGAAGACGATCTACTTGAAGATCCAAGATGGCGCCGACCTGCCCTGTCGCCGTGGAGACCCCGGTAGTCAGGCGAGCGCTGCCGGCCACGCCCCCGTTGCTTGGTTACCATGTTGACTGTGGAATGTTTATCAACACCACCATGTGTACGACCCGACTCAGACTCGCATGCCGCCGCTGAAGTACATGTCCGTTTAACCGCCTGGTTTTCCAATAAGGACCGGATGTTTTTCGAGCTGCTGCTCCATACGAGTGGTACGTTCTTCCAGCTCCCCGATACATGTCTGGTCAACAGGCAAATCCAATGAACCCCCAGTAGCAGTTGGGGAAGATGATCCATGACCATCCCCATTGGAATCTGCACTGCTCGAATTCCTAGAGTTGGCAATATTCCTTGGTTTTTTAGGCGACTTCTTGGTCTTGGACCTTTGTGTGCCGCTAGTAGTTCCTTTCCTACCCATAATGATAGGTTAAACACCGTATTAACTTGGAAAAACGGATAAAACCGTTAAAATTCCTGGCACCACCCAGCGTGGTGTGTGCCGCTCGAAGGATATACGCCAACTGACGGTTAATTTGGATCCCGCAGCTTTTATAGGTGCTAATTGTTTTCCATGACGTCATACATATACATGCGCGCCCTGGAGGAGAAGTAGTACCAACCGCTGCACATATTAATTATATATATATATACACTGGTGTATATAGTCCCATATATATATTGTGGCGGTAGGGCCGAGGCCAAAACCATCCTGGATGGGGGCGGGGAAGTCTCGTTCTTTGGGAGCCCAAGCCAGAGCGGAGTAGATATAAGTGAGTCTCTGACGCTGGGGTCACACCAGTGTCGGAGACAACGGTTACTATATAAGGAAGCTGGGAGTCAACAACAAGTCAGTTTTGGCACCAGAGTTTATTGAAGTCACAAGTAATAGCTTTGAGGAAGTTATCTCCAAGGATCAGAGAGCTCTGAGTAGATGGTGTGGCCCGATAACAGGTTAATAAACAGTGTTAAACCATAGTTTGAGTCTTGTGGTGTTTGCTATCAGAGGTAGATTCGGATTTCGCTACATTGGTGACAGCGGTGAGATCTGCTGCCCCGGAGCAAATATGGATGAGAACAATGGTATGCCAGACTTAAGGGTAGGGGGGGCAGAGAAGGGTACCCTGCTTGAATTAGTAGATGAAGATGTTTCTCTCAGGAAGAAGTGACCGGCCCGGTGCGAGACACGTTCAGAGAGGCAGGAGGAGTTCAGGGACCGAGCCAACGAGTCAGACAGCTACAAATGGCCGTGGGAGAAGGAAAAAGAGTTGAAACAGTGATGGATGCCCTCAGGAGGGACAGTATGGAAGAACGAGAGAGGATTGGATGAAACAGAGGGAGCCCCAGGAGGGGTAGGCCTGGGAGGAGCAGAAGTTAGGAGGGAAGGATCGACAACCACTTATGCCGGGGCTCGGCAAGAGGCGACCTCTGGCCAGAAACCAGCGCGCGTGGGGCAAGTGGGGTCAGACAGCTCTGATACAGATGGGGACTCCTCGGAGGAGGAGGCAGAGAACGCAGACAAGCAAGGGGGCAAGAAAGGGGATGACTGGTCCAGAGAGGGGGATCACCTGGTGAATGCAATAACCCAACTGGCCAGGGAGGCTTTAAGAGGGAGACGGAGACACAAGCCATCACAGAGCGGGGAGGGTAGGCATGGAAAGCCAGTGGTGAAGCCGACTAAGTTTAATGGGATGGCAGATCTGACAGACTACCTGAATCACTTCGACCTCTGTGTCAGCGCTAATAAATGGACACCAGAGGAGGCGGGTACCTTCCTGGGATTAAGCCTAGGGATCCAGGGACGAGAGATGGGTATGAGGATCTGCGGAGGGCACTGGTGGCGAGGTTCGAAACCAGCAAATCAGGAGGAGACGTATAAGGCGTTCCTCCGAACCAGAGAGAGGAAACCCGGAGAAGGTTTACAGGAGCTACAAGAGGATCTAGCCAAGTACACAAGGTTGGCTTATCCCGATGCCGATGCGAAAACCAGGGATACCCTAGTGCTAGACCGATTCCTCTTATGCTTACCCATCCAGCTGCGGCAGTGGGTTTATCCGTCACACCCCAAGGACCTCCAGACGGCAGTAATGACAGCCATAAGCGGAGAGGCCTACTTCAAGAATGAACAGGAGTCCCAGGGAAGGGCACGGGTAGCGGATGCCACAATCTCTAAGAGACTGCTATCCACTGATGAGAAATTGGCTAAGTTGACCGAGATAATATCAAAGTTGGCATCCAGGGAGGAGGAAAAAGGAGAAAAGAAGAAGAATGCCCCTAACACTGCATGCTACGGTTGTGGGAAGGAGGGGCACTTCAAGAGAAATTGCCCTGATTGGAAGAGAAGGTACCGAGAGGTCCCGAGCAGGACCAATGAGGGAGGCGGAAAACTTGAGCTGGCCTTTGCCCGTGGCCGCGTGGAGGTCGGAGATGATAGGCCAGAGAATGAGATAGCGGGGAGAAGAGAAAGAGGGGGTGGAGGTCTGCTGGTAGAGGCCTGCCTAGGGTCACGCCCTATCCAGCTCTTGGTGGACACGGGAGCCTCTACGAATTTGGTTTCTGCAAACTGGTGGAAGGAGAACGGAGGAGAACACGAGCTGGAAAATACGGAGAAAACGGTATACACAGTCGAGAGGAGGGCCATGAAACTGCAGGGTGAGGGCACCGCCTGGCTTAAGTTGGGCAAGAGAGAAGTGGCCTTAAAGTTTGGAGTCAGAGAAGTCCCTAATGAGGCGATACTGGGCGCCACCTTCCTGAGACGACATGTTATTGTGGTCGACTTGAGGAGAGAACAGCTGGTATGGTCGGAGGGGTAGAGCATCTGCCGTATGGTAAGTACCAGATTTGCTGGTGGCAGGATAGGAGGTCATCCTGGAGGGGCAACTCCAGGGTCCCTGGAAGGAAGGAGAGGATGGATTGGTGGAAGGCCTCGCAGGACATAGGGGAGAACCTCGGTTCTAGGTAGCTCGGAGCCTGGTCCGGCCTCAGGTAGGACCTGGGTGCGAGTCCTTAATCCGGGGCAGGAAGTAGTGACCATCTTTAAGGACATGACATTGGGGGGAATCCAACTCCTTAAAGGAGAAATGGTGGAGGAGGAACCTGGAGAAACGAAGGACAGGTGCCGAATGATGAAGGAGGAGGACGGGGAAGAGCGGAGCCAGGGAGTAGAGAGGAGCTAGCAGTTCTCCTGAGGAAGTGCCGGGAAGCATTTCAGTTAAATCCAGACGGCATACCCATGTGGCTCAGCATCGGATCGACACGGGAGGAGTGGCTCCGATCAAACAACCCCACCCGTCGCCTGGTGCCGCATAGGAGGGACCTCATAGACCAGGAGGTGGATAAGATGTTAGAGGGAGAGGTCATCGAGGAATCCCAGAGTCCCTGGGCCTTACCAGTGGTCCTTGTAAAAAAAAAAATGGCTCCACTAGATTCTGCATGGATTATAGGAAATTGAATGCGGTAACCATTAAGGATGCATATCCCCTGCCTAGGGTGGAGGACTGCCTAGACACAATGGCCGGAGCCACCTGGTTCTCCTCAGTCGACCTGGCGAGTGGGTATTGGCAGTTAGACATCAGGCCGTAGGATCGGGAGAAGACAGCCTTTAGCACACACAGGGGCCTGTACCAATTCAACAGAATGCCGTTTGGGCTGTGCAATGCCCCTCGGCACTTTCGAGAGGGCTATGGAGGTGGTGATGCGTGGGCTACAGTGGCGGACCTGTCTTGTATAACTGGATGATGTGGTGGTCTTCGCTTCAACCTTCAAGGAGCATCTCGAGAGACTGGAGGAGGTCCAACAGCGAATGATTGGGGCGGGGCTTTGAATAAAACCCAGAAAGTGTCAGCTAGCTCGGAAAAAGGTCGAGTTCTTAGGTAACATCATAAGCAAGGATGGAGTGTCGACGGATCCGGGAAAGGTGGCGGCTGTAAGAGACTGGGGTACACCCGAGACAGTTACTGATGTGAGGAGCTTCCTCGAACTGGCTGGTTATTACTGATTGTTCATCCAGGACTTCGCCACTGTAGCTAAGCCATTGAGCGCGCTGGTCGAGAAGGGAAGAGCGTTTCAATGGACGAGCGAGTGTGAGACTGCATTTACACGACTAAAGGAGTTATTGATGGGGGCTCCTATCCTGGCCTTTCCAGAGCCAGAGGGCCGCCTAAGATTAGACACAGACACCAGTGACTTCGGCCTCGGAGCATTCCTTAGCCAGGAGTAGAGCGGGGTGGAGCGAGTTCTGGCCTATGCCAGCCATATACTGGCGAAAGCAGAAAGGAACTACTGCGTCACTAGGAAGGAGTTGCTGGCTTTGGCTTGAGGAAGTTCCGACACTATCTGGTGGGCTGGCCGGTGTTAGTAAGGACGGACCACGCATCTCTGAAATGGCTGCTCGGGTTCAAGGAGCCGGAGGGGTAGTTAGCCCGTTGGATAATTGATACCTATGACATTAGGGTCAAGCATAGGCCGGGAAGACAACATGGAAATGCTGATGACCTGTCTCGGGACCCCTGCAGACAGTGAGGGTGGGGGGAACCCCTGGAGGAAGAGCTGGCTACCTGCAGGGTCTTCACCCATAGCCAAGAAGCGCGACTGCAGGGGGAACATGCTCCGAAGGCTGAGGCGGAGATGGAGACAGAGCCGTCAGACTGGGGGCAGACTGGTTCGCAATTGGGTTATCCTGGGCGTCTCCCCTCTGTGAATGAGGCCAGAGATTTCAGCTATGAGCAGCATGCTTGGAAGGGCCAGTTCAATAGGCTGGAGCTAAGAATGGTATCCTGGTGAGAAAGCGGTGGGAGGTGATGGGGCAGGAGATGGGGCAGATAGCTGTGCCAAAGGACAGTCTGGAGGGAGTCCTCTATGAGGCTCATGGGGCTCCATTGGCAGGCCACCTGGGACGAAGTCGGACCACTAGGAGGCTCCAGCAGGGGTTCTATTGGCCAGAGTTTCACCGAGACGTGACAAGATGGTGGGCCAGGTGTGAGGCTTGCATCCGGAGAAAGGCGGTCCCGCCGCCGCATAGTGCGAAGATGGGGCATGTCGGAGCCGGGCTGCCCCTGCACAGGATAGCACTAGACATCATGGGCCCCCCACCTGTCAAAGGAAACAAAGGAAACAAGTACATCTTGGTGTCGGCTGATTACTTTACCAAGTGGACAGAGGCCTATGCCATCCCAAACCAGGAAGCCAGCACAGTGGCCTGGGAATTTGTGGAAGAATTTGTGTGTCGACTGGGGCCCCCGGAGGAGCTGCATACAGATCAGGGGCAGAACTTCTAAGCGGCTCTGTTCCGAGAAGTGATTGCTCTCCTGGAAATCCGCCAGACAAGGACTTGTGCTTTCAGACCCCAGAGTGATGGGATGGTAGAGCGAGCCAATAGAACAATAGAGATGCTGCTGGCCACCATGGTGAGACAAGATCAGAGGGATTGGGATAGTCGCCTACCCTTTGTGATTGTGGCATACAGAGCTTCGTCCCATTCCACCACAGGCTATTCCCCAAATCTCCTCATGATGGTTAGGGAGACTACCACCCCCTTGGCACTCCTGTATCCGGATCATCCCCCTGAGAGAGGTAGCCTGAACTACATAGCTGACATGCAATATACGATGGCGGCTTCCTTTAAGTTGGCAAGGACAGCTATAGGAAAGGGAGTAGAGATGCAGAGAAGGAATCATGATAGCCGGGCGGAGACAAAGGTTATTCTGATAGGGGCATAGGTGTACTACTTTCACCCTTTGAAAA
This sequence comes from Acholoe squamosa, assembly GCA_949317995.1. NCBI lineage: Eukaryota > Metazoa > Annelida > Polychaeta > Phyllodocida > Polynoidae > Acholoe > Acholoe squamosa. The sequence goes on from OX439046.1 coordinate 24,401,826, forward strand.
AAGTAAGGGAGTTGCCGAAGCTGCAGAGCTACTGGACAGGACCCTGCAGGGTGGAAGGGCGGAACTGCTGTGTACGAGATCAAGAAAGGGCGTCTCCGGAAAATAGTACATCACGAGGCGCTAAAAACAGTCCCAGGGGAGGCAGAGAGCACGGAGCAGGGAAGCCAGAATAAGGCGGAAAAGACGGAGACACCCATGGTGCGGTGAGTGACTGCCATGGAGTGGCCGGAGGAGCCACCTTATAGGCCCATTGAGGATGAATCTTCCATCTCTCAAGACTCAGAAACACCCCTGTCTTAAAAGAGGGATTGGTCCCGGCGGTCTTCCCCGGATTCTTAGGGGAATTTGTGGCGACTCAGAATGGAGAACGAGATAGTGGAAAGGGAGTCGGCATGGCTGGGGAGAAATGCACGCCGGGAGGAGAGGAGGCAAATGAGGCGCCAAGACCCTGAGAGACAGCAGATTGTCAAGAGGTGGAGGGGCAGTGAGCCGCTTTCTGGAGGATAGGAGACATGGTAATGTAAGCATACAAGGATAATGATATAAATGAGGCTAGGGAAGCGTAGCTCATGCGACAGGCAGCCAGGGACCAAGATGGCGGCGAGGCGGGAGGCGCCGGGGCGCAGGCCCTAGCAACAGCCCAGCCGGCTGGGCCACCAGTACCCAAGGGGGAAGGGAGCCAAGGAGACAGCGGGGACCAATCAGGAGGAGGGACACCCGTCTCTGAAGGCATAGAAGAAGCCGTCCTGTGGGAGATGCTGAGAACCATGGCCACAGGTGACGGAGACAGGCGAGTGGTGGTGCATCGGCGGAGGAAGCTGCTCGGAGGGAGACAGAAGGAGAAAGGCATGAGTCTATTAGGAAAGCTCGGCCAGACTCTGCCAGCTAAGGGGGAGGCTAAAAACGGAGCCACTCATCTGCAGAGAGGAGATGGAGGACGGCACTGAGGGTGGGGGGAAGGATGAGTTCAGAGATGGCGGCAGCGCATGGGAACCATTCATTCAGGGAGTTGCGCCTAGATAAACACCGCCAGGAGACTGGCTCAGAGTGTGGGAAAGGAATACGCGGGGGAGCGACGGTCTCACGCTCCGAATCCGAGCGCTCCCACGCCTTGGTCGTTGCTCCGAACATCAGTCGCCTAGGTCGTTGCTCCGAACATCAGTCGCCTAGCCGGGAGCGCCGAAGTCACAGCCACCACCAAGAGCCTCAGAGAACCAGCAGCATGCCTATGACTGAGAAGGAGGACGTGCCTTTGGAAGCAGGGCCGGAGAGTTTGCCCCTGCACTGCTGTGATATATGCCAGGAGCTTGGAGAGGGCCAATGGTGGTTCTCGAAGAAGGGCACCCGGAAAAGACACATGAAGAAATGAGATAATGAGGTGAAGGGATACATCTGCCCGGAGCCCAACTTTGGGCACCAAGTGAGAGAGGCATACCTACCTGACCTCAAAAGTCACATTAAAAGGAGGCACCCCAACCGTCAGGGATGGGAGCCGGAGAAGGTGGTGCTCCCCCGGCCACCTACCAAGAAGCAGCTGAAACCGAAGAAGTCAAAGATGAGGAGGGCGTCTACTGCCCCTGAACCCACTGCCACCAGCACTTGTGAGACAACAGCTCCAGAGAAGGGGACCAGAGAGGAGGAGAAGGAGGAGCAGCCTGAAGCGACTCGCACACCGGCTGCCAGACTTGTCCCCCCTAAAGGCAGGGGCGGCTCCGGAGTGACCAGCAGCAGCAGGTGGGCCTCGCCCGCCATCAGCTTGGGTAGCCTAGGCAAAATCTCCTGAGATGAAACAGAACTGGCGGCTATTAACTTAGAAATGATACTGGGGTATCGCACCCCGGAGCAAGCAGCTGCGAGCCGACCACACTATAAGTGCTCTGAAGAGGGGGGCACCTCCAACCTCTCCGGTGTGGGCTAGCAAGAGAATCAAGGCCAATACGTCTATGAAGGAGGGAGCTGGTGGGGAGGCTGTAGTCGCCGGGACGTCCAAACTGCCATTCCTGCTGACTCCCCGCCAGGATGTGAAATTAGACTGGATATCAAAGGAGATCCACAGGCGGTACGGCTTAACAATGGAGACGCCTGAGGAGACACTGGTCTGGCTGCAGGGGGCGGTTCTGGAGAAGCTGAGTATTATGGAGCTGGAGAGGGAATTTTTAGGCAAGTTCCCACCCGCACCCGGAGTTAGGGCCAAACCACTAGACTTGCTGGTCCAGGGAAATGTCAGCAGCAGAAGGGGGAAGTGGAGGCGCCAGCTTGGAGATACCAGGAGCACTGCAGGGCATCTCCAACGTGGCTATAACTTCAGGCAGTGGGGTGGATCAGCTTCCAAAAGCAGCGGACGTGTCAGCCCTCCTTGGGGATGACCCAATCATTATGGCCGAGTTCATGGAGCTGAAAAGGAAGGCGGACCTAAAGAAGGCGGAGAGAGCGAGAGAAAAAGGAGCCTTTGGAGAAAGAGAAAGCGGAGAAGGAAAAGGCGGAGAAGGAGAGACAGGAGAAAGAGGAGGCGGAGAAAGAGCATCTAGAGAAAGAGCGCCTGGAGAAGGAGGAGGTGAAGAAGAAGAGACAGGAGAAAGAGAGGGAAGAAAGAGAGTGCTTGGAGAAAGAGAAGGCAGAGAAGGAGAGAGAGGAGGAGAGGGCAAAAATAGGAGCGCCAGAAGGAGGAAACAGAATGCGGGGAAGATCTCAAAGCAAAGGAGAAGAAGGCAGAGAAGGAGAAGGAGCCGAGCACGGTACAGAAGAAAGAACAGACAGCAGGGGATCTTCAAAAGAGCGGGAGTGGAGACAGGTCCTAGCACCAGCCACCTTACCAGTAAAAAAGGCCACCACACAGCCACAGACAGTAATAGTCAGAGACACTGGACTTGTAGTGCAGTCACCCAGGGGGAGTTTGTTATGCAAGTGGCCATCCTGGAGCGGGAGGGGGAAGGAGCGGTGATGATCCCGGAGGGGATTCCAGCGGAGGTGGGGAAAGCAACGGACTTGGAGGCTCCTCTGGAGGATGTGGACGGGTGTAAAGTGCTAGTGATTACTGGGTGTAAGGTGGTACCAGTGGAGGCAGAGACGGACTTACCTGCAGGAGGCGGGTCACCCCGTACCGGAGCTCTACGCCACCCAGTAACGCCGGACAGGAGGACATCAGGGAGGGAGACGCGACCCCTTAGTGGACTTATGCCTTGGAGCACGAGGTATATTGGCCACCCCACTCTCCGGACCTATTCGGAGATGATTGGCTCCCAACCCAACTTGAGTCCTGATATGATCATCCTCCACGGAGGACATCAAACCACCGACATCGTCTCCCTGCCTGGGGGGGGAATTTGAACTGGTCCCGACATTCTGGATGTGGTACGGCCCAATGGAGCTAGGAGGCAACTTCTGCACAGAGTGTGGGCGGCAGATGGAGGAGGGCGATCAACCATCTACCAGTTGCCAGGTGGGTAAGTGTTAAAGGTCATTATCTTTGGAAGGGTCTTTGGAGAAGGAGCTGCCGAGTATACGGAGCTCGGAGAAGAACGGTAGAAGATAGGGGAAGAAATCAGGGTCTGGAGCATATGGCCCGGAGTCAAGTACGGGGTAGACTATTGCCTAGGACGAGGTCGTCAAAAACAGGGTACTCAAACGGGGTCATTCTGTGGTACTTGCAGACAGGGAGCGTTGAGGGGGTGCCGGAGACGCAGGAGAAGTGGGCGCCAGGGGGACACAATGGTCCTGAATGATGTCGGAGCATCGGAGCAGCCGGGAAGAGCTGCTTGTATAAACGTTGGTGGTAAGGCTGGAGTTAATCAAGTACGGGAGCCTCACAAGGAGGTACAGCCCATCAGAGTGGTCAGAGCGCTCGGAGCAGCAGACTGGAGCTGCTTGTATAAAAGCTGGCGGCAGCCTTGAGTTATTCAAGTTCAGGAGCCTCTCGAGGAGGTGCAGCCCATCGGAGCGGTCAGAGCGCTCGGAGCAGCAGACTGAAGCTGCTTGTATAAACATTGGCGGTAAGCCCTGGGTGAGTCAAGTTCGGGAGCCTCATGAGGAGGTGCAGCCCATCGGAGTGGTCAGAGCGCTCAGAGCAGCAGACGGGAGCTGCTTGTATAAACGTTGGCAGTAAGGCCGGAGTTAATCAAGTACGGGAGCCTCACAAGGAGGTACAGCCCATCAGAGTGGTCAGAGCGCTCGGAGCAGCAGACTGGAGCTGCTTTTATAAAAGCTGGCGGCAGCCTTGGGTTATTCAAGTTCAGGAGCCTCTCGAGGAGATGCAACCCATCGGAGCGGTCAGAGCGCTCGGAGCAGCAGACTGAAGCTGCTTGTATAAACATTGGCGGTAAGCCCTGGGTCAGTCAAGTTCGGGAGCCTCACGAGGAGGTGCAGCACATCGGAGTGGGGTAGAGTGCTCGGAGACCTGGCTATAGAAGTAAAGAAGAACCAAGACCGGTGTGATATAAGTTTATTGAGATACTGTACATGCATGTGTTAATGGTTTAGGAGTATAGGGCACACTAGGGGTCCCGTGCCAGGACATTAGCATCATTAAGTTAGGTTCCTGTTAGGAGGAACGGCTCTCTCCTATAGTTTAAAGTTAGCAGGGGAGAGTGTGGCGGTAAGGCCGAGGGAGGCAAGACGAGGCCGAAACCATCCTGGATGGGGGCTGCGAAGTCTTGTTCTCTCGGAGCCCAAGCCAGAGCGGAGTAGATATAAGTGAGTCTCCGATGGTGGAGTGACCCCAGCATCTGAGACAACGGTTAGTATGTAAGGAAGCTGAAAGTCAACGACAAGTCAGTTTTGGCACCAGAGTTTATTGAAGTCACAAGTAATAGCTTTGAGGAAGTTATCTCCGAGGGCCAACTCTGGCTGTGAGTCCATGGCGGTATGCTATCTGTCCCCGTTCCGGTTGCACAGATGTAGCTCAGTGGTAGAGCACTCGCTTGCTAGTTGAGAGGTCCCGGTGTTTCCAAGTACGTTTTCGCCGACCTCTCCATTGATGGAAACACCGAGTGGCACTGCCCGTGTAAGGGGGGGGGGCTACGGAACTCGGTGGCTGGGCGCTTCAACCTGCTAGGGGTAAGCTAGTCACCTGCTGGAGGTTGGGTTGGAGGAGTAGGGTTGGCTGAAGCTCGTGGGGAGAAGTGTAGGGGCCAGCTCTGGCTGTGAATCCATGACAGTATGCTATCTGTCCCCGTTCCGGTTGCACCAGCCCCCAGGGGCTGGCCAGCCAGTGAACACTGCCCCCTTGTGTCATACCAATCCAGATATAGGTGGAAGGTAGAGAACGTCAGGTCTGGGGATGTAGCTCAGTAGTAGAGAGCTTGCTTGCAAGTTGAGATGTCCCGGGTTCGGACCCCGGTGTTTCCAAGTACATTTTCGCCGACCTCTACATTGGTGGAAACACCGAGTGGCCCTGCCCGTGTAAGGGGGGGCTACGGAACTCGGTGGCTGGGCCAGTATGATACAGTTAACGCTTCAACCTGCTAGGGGTAAACTAGTCACCTGCTGGAGGTTGGGTTGGAGGAGTAGGTTGGCTGAAGCTGGTGGGGAGGAGTGTAGGGGCCAGCTCTGGCTGTGAGTCCATGGCAGTACGCTATCTGTCCCCGTTCCGGTTGCACCAGCCCCCAGGGGCTGGTCAGCCAGTGAACACTGCCCCCTTGTGTCATACCGATCCAGATGTAGGTGGAAGGTAGAGAACGTCAGGTCTGGGGATGTAGCTCAGTGGTAGAGCGCTCGCTTGCAAGTTGAGAGGTCCCAGGTTCAAAACCCGGTGTTTCCAAGTACATTTTCGCCGACCTCTACATATATATATATATATATGTTGAACTTGGCCGAACATTGGAAAGTCTACATTATACAAATCCCGATATTGTCCAACTGCTTAGGAAATGATAGAGGAAATGATTAGACTTAGAGGAATTGGACCAGCATATTTGTTCTAATATAGGGGGCAATTCTGGCTTGACCACTTGCCCAATAGTAGCCCGATATATTGACTTTACGATCTACACCAAGAGGATTTCAATAATTTTCTAAGGGTCTTTGACAGCGGGGCTCATTTTTAGTCTAGTTGGTGACTTACAAATTCAATACCCTGTGCATTATAGAGGTTACAAAGTTAAAAGGATTTCATTGACGACAAATATTAACCAAAGATTAGGGAGTGGTCATTTATTATCAACAGGGGGGGGTGGTGGGTTTGAGGGGGGGCGTAAAAAATTCTGACCCCTCTCGAGGGGGGGGCTAAAAAAATTTTGACCCCTCTTGAGGGGGGGCTAAAAAAATTTACCCTCTTTTTAGCAAAAAAGCCCGCGCGCTACTATAGATCAAAGAGGGGGTGCGAAAACTCTCCGCGCCTCTGGCGCGGGGGGGGCGCAAAATTTTTTTACTGCCATCGAGGGGGGGCGTAAAAAGATTTCACGCGTACGCGCGAAAAACCACCACCCCCCCCTGTTGATAAATAATGACCACTCCCTTACTAGCTTTTTACATGAATTAGCCGAGAGTATAATCCACACACCCTTCATCGATACCCACACGCCCGACACCAACAGACACCCCCTACTTGGCATAACAACGTTTTTTCTTAAGTTGAAATAACATTTTATTTCGCTCCTAACTTTGCAAAACGTTTTTTGACTGTAAAAAAAAGTCAAAATATGTACTTAAAAAAAACGTGTTTTTGCGATTCTGTAAAAACGTTTTAGTTAAAAAACGCCTTTTTAAGTAAAAAAACGTAACATAAAACCTTGAAAACTCGTCGGGTGTCTATATCCTGCAGAAACCCCATTAAGTTTCTGTCCCATACTTTGCCTGAGAGCCGATGTTCAAATGAGACAGGGACTACCAGTGACGCGAGCTTTCCTCCCTTTCTCTCCACAAACTCTGCATGGAGGTTGTATTGAAAGTTGCCGCGCGTGGACCAAAGACCAGAGACCCTACACCGATCCCTCTGTTATATGGCTTCCATACCAATACCCACAAACCCTACACCAATCTCACAAATAGTTATTACCCTGGTTGTTAATGGTTCGTTATTTAGATATGGCAATATGCCTAATTATACCACTATTCTACCACCTCCCTTACTGTTATGCTGTCCTCTACCAGTGCCTTATGTTTCAACATTTGGGTGTTTTTTTTTTTATTTTTGGATATACTTTTTCAAAGGGTCAATATTTTAGGAAAGTGCTGGCAGACATACAAATTCAGTCTCGCCATTGTTTCAATGTGAAAAATTATCCCAATTCGTAGGGGTACTGAACCCCGGCCGCAGTGGCGAGGAGAAGCGGGCAGGTAGGCGAGGCTCTTAGCCATAGCACCACACTGAACAGTGAAGAAATGCAATGTAAAAATATATAAGAAGGCTGAAACACCTACCCTGTAGTGGTACTGCTGGCTTTCCACCCTCTTTTCGTATTGATTCCAAGCTTGTCGTGTCAATTGTGCACCCGACGAGCTTTCAAGGTTCATCCTTAGATATCCTAGATGATGAATGCATGTCAAATTTCTCCATTATCTTCACAATAAAGTAGAATCCAATGATTTTTCCATCGTAAGTAAGTCGCGGCCCGCCATTCGCGTCTGCCTCCTCATCCGACGAAATGTGTCAGTGGCCCAGATGTAGGTCAGAGGACGAACGAGGAAGACGCTGAGAATGTCGGACGGTGACTCGATTACGGAAAAATCAATGGAATCTTCTTTATTTTGTATAATATATTGGAGAAATTGTGCATGCATTTATCATCTATGGATCATATACTTGTTGGGATTTTAATATTATAACATGACAAGGTTAGAATCAAGACAAAAACTGAGTGCAAAGTCGGGCACCCGAGGAACAACAATAATATATTATAATGGCTTCGCGCAGAGTGAACAAGGGAGTATCGCTGGCACTTACAAAATGTCTTCTGCCTTATTTATTCTGGGGATATCAAGTATATATGTTATTATGGAGGAAAAGGTGGTATAAACGCATTATGGCATAAATATGACAGCCCACGGTTTGTATATTGAGGATGCTATTATGCTATATTGCATTATTAGACTCTTCTCCCTTCAGTCCCAAAATACCGTCAAACCTAATTTGTCTAACTTGTGTGGCCTGACTAATAAACCCTGTGTATAAAGTTTTGAATGTATATTTCAGAACCATTTCAGACCCAATGTGTTGTTTATAAATACATTTGTAGCTTAAGCCATGAGGGTGCAGTGGTTTTAAAATTCAAATTTGCACTGCAAATTATGTCTTGAATAAAGTCTTGTTTAAGGGTCGGGGATAGAGAACTGCTGAAATCTATCAGCGCCAGGTCGGTTAAACAAGACACTACGGTCATCTAAAGCTGGAGGTGCCGCTGATATTCCGACCTAGTGGGATACATTATTGACCAATCAGAAAATTCCCTTCATTCCATGCAGACTTTTTAGGGTGCATTATGTAAAAGCTGGTCTCCATCTACAAGAGGGTAAAGTTATCAGTCCTTATCTCTCAAGGTACCATATTCATCCCACTAAGGATCCCGCTAACCAGGAATACACACAAGTGGCTTATTCTTTAGGGTGTTATGGTACTTTTGATGAGGTTAACCATATCATTTTTCGTTGTCTACACCCTTGTGATATACATAGACCCTGTATGGCTGACAAATTGAAATTACATGCATTGATCAATTTGCTTTATTTCTGCTGCTCAATGAAGAGATTTTGAGTGTAGGATTAGTGTCTACACTAGCAAAGATAGCTCAGATAAGGGGTCTCGTGAAGGTCCTAATATATCGGTGACATTATAGATTTAACATTCCTTAGGGTAAGCTTACCGCTGTCTCGTGATGTGGGTGGGGGGTACAAGGGTACCTGTTGGTGTCAGGAATCGTTCAGGTCTGAAATCCCACGGATCATCCCAATACTTCTCATTGTGGTGCAGGGACCACAGGTTTATGAGCACCTGTATAGAAATAAGCGGTTAGCAATTATAAGCATGTATTATCATGCGGTATGTTGATGAGGCCATCTACAATAACAAAACAGTATTATTGATACCGACAGATAGATAGAAATCCCAGCGTATAAGCCACACCTGCATGCATAATTATTACTATAAGCTGCTCCCTGGCTTTGACAGAATGCTACATGTCGCACCTGAGGCCAGAAATAGTTAACATTCCTTATTAAAGTCTATATTGATACCCCCACGGTTAAAACCACACCCTGACTTTCCAGAGACCATATATAAGACGCAGTTGACCCCTCAAATGTTTTTTTTTTTGTTTTTTTTTTTGGATAAGCTGTGGGTTATACATGAAATTTTATGGTGACCTAGCTAAAGACCCAAAATATATAAATCATAGGATAGTAGCTACCAGGCTTTGGGATGGCCCAATCGTAAAATATGATGCACCCATACTAAGCATCTACATGACACGTGACAAGCCCTGAATATAACCTGGCAAAGGTATGGAATCAATTAAGCGTAAATCTGCGAGTTAGCCCTACCAAAGAACAATTCAAAGAACTTACTTAATCGAACATGTTACAGAAATTCCCCTATTCTTTAAATCCTGCATGAGCGCTACATTGGAATGTACCCTTGTTTTTTTTCTATATACTTATTTCTTTCATTCATAAGTTGATCTCAAAGACCCATGTGCACGCCTTACCACGTTCATTGCCAACAGCCCATACAAAGCATGGTTCTTAACAATTTTGCCCCTCAAAACCTTACAACATGTATCCAATATATATGAAATGAGTTTCCATTGTTCTTTTGCACCCGGACGTTATTGATACACAACTGTAGAGAAAACCTTTTCTGAAGTTAGTTTTTAAGGTTTATGTTAATTTTGTTATCCATATACCGAGCGGTCAGAAAAGTTCCATAACTTTCACCAGGAAGTTTGCCGCCATAAATGTGCTGTGCAAGCATAAAAGCGCCTTGCCTTTACTTCTTGTGATCTGTTTGTTAAACTGAATGTTTATTATGTACACAAATAATGTTTATATGTGAGAAATAAAGGCTATAAAATCTCAAATCTCAATCTCAAATAATTATGCCTAAAGAATGCTATGGTATACCTCTAACCTTTAGGGGTCCAAATTTGACAACTTTTCATATTATATGTATGTATGGTACATGTATATTAGGGTGTATAAGTGAACACCTCAGATCTCGACCCGAAAAACATAAATCGTAAAACATAGATCTTTGGCCATTGTAGCTCAACTAAAAGGGACCGGTCAAACATTCTCAACGGCATGCATTGTCCGAGAACCTGATGCGGTAATCCGAATTACTGTAATAAAATGCAGTGGACCGTGACCATGGCACCAAATTGACCCCCCCCCTCTAATTCAGAGTATTTTGAAATAGTGTAGCGCCCGTTCGTATTATGAATGATCGAAGAACACAACCCGTCAAGTAACATTAACTCGCTTGGTTTATTGCCTTGGCACTCCTTGGCCACACCATCTAAATGCTGTCTGTGGGTAGAAATGTCGTCTGCAACCTCCTCCGGGAGCTAGCTGCTTGACTGTTCACCTCGGGCTGTCGGCTGGATCTGACCTCCGGTGGAACTAGTCGCGCTTTATATACAAGTCTCCACCGGGACGCTGCCTCTCGTGCAGCGTTCCGGCGGACTACTCCCGAGCGTTGAGACTTTCCCCGAATGACTGCGTGGCAGTCATTCGGCGGCCAAGCCTCTCCGCTACACTCCTCCCAGCTAATTTAAAACTCTGGGGGGTGTAAAACCCAATACCCTGGACGGAGAACTACGTCCCTATGTTAACTACAGCGTTACTGAGAAAGAATAATAATAAAATGTCATTATTTTTACATACACATCGTCGTTATTATTTACAAATAATTAATCGCAATATGGGCCCTTTCGCCAGTAATTCTGGGCCCCTAAGGCTTAAGGCCGTCTGCTTCCTCCCCGGGTCCACTTCCACCGCCCCGGTTGTGCTGCAGCGATACCTCTCCGGACTGCCTCCACCGACCTCCCTCCGGACTACGCTCCACCGAACTGGAAGACAGGACACCCAGGTAAGTTTTCATTTGGCAACAGGTTCGATTTGGTAAGTGTTTCGACCAAAAAGACCCCCCCCCTTTCTCCCTCCTTCTCTCCAGCCGTGTACTCGGCCCTGGGTCCCCCCTTGTCCTTCTTCCTCCTCTCAGCTCCCGCCGAACTCCTCCCTTCTCAGACCGTGTACTTCGGTCTTACTGCCTCCCCGACAACTGCTCCGGCCCTTCCCCGCTGAACGTCTCCCGTTTCTCCGGCCGTGTACTCGGTCCAGGCTGCTCCCCGACCACCCTGTCGTACCTCTTCCTCAGCCCTCCCCGACCGCTCCCGTTCCCTGAACGGCTCCCCGACCTCTGCTATCAACAAGGAGTGACCAGCTTACCTAGTTCATTCAGCCACGTCGTCGTCTTCCTCCTCACCGTCCTCCTCCGGTTCCCCCTCTCCTGCAGCCTCCTCCGTCTCCGGCTGTTGCTGCTCCCAGGACCGGCCGCAGGTTTTACAGGTATCCCGTTGGCTTAAGTCCACAAATCTGTTCCGGGTTATAACCACAGTCTCGAACTCGCCTCCTGGGAGCATCACTAGAGAGGTGGTCTGGCTCCCCTCCCCTAACTGGCGCACATCTGGCCCCTGCTCCTCCGGGGGCAGTAGTCTCTGTGCCAGTCGTCTCAGGGTCGCCGACCCTTGGTAATCCGATTGCCAGGGGTTACGCGCCCCAGCCTCCTCAGCCTGTCCTTCCTCCGCAGCTCCGCCGGACGTCCCGGGCTGCGGAGAGGCACCAGTACCGTACGGTGGCGGAGCTGTGGGTGCGGGGGTGGATGTCACCGGAGTCCCCGGCTCCCAGTTTGATAACACTGTCACCCGTGGTCCCGCCTCCATCGGCGGTGGGGGTAGTTTAGCATCATTCAGGGAGGCCCTCACCCCCGCCGGTAGTAGCACTCTGGTCTCCCCCTCCTCCACGTCAGTTAGTTCCAATTTCATGAGAAATTCGCCATGGGGCGAGTTTACCACTAACCCCTCCAGTCCTATGGCTATCACTCTCCCCTACCCCCCCTTCACCGGTGACTGCTCCTGCCTTTGCTGCCTAGCCAGGAGTTCGGCGGCTTCCCTCTCATCCTTCTCCTTCTGTCTCTTTTCCGCCTCCACCTTTTCTCTCTTCTGTTTTTCTATCTCTTCCCGCTGTTTCCTCTCCTCATCTCGCTGCTTCTTCTGCTCTGCCTCTTGGGCTTCCTTCCTTCTCTCCTCTGCCTCTGCCTCTATTCTCTTGGCTTCAGCTGCCCTTCTCTTTTCTAGTGCCTCCAACTGTTTCTTCAGCTGCTGCGTCTGAATATCAATCCCGGCCAGTCCAGTGGGAGATAAGGTAGAGAGCACCCCCTCCTCCACTGCCCCTTGCACCGCCGACCCTGACTCGGCGGGTACTGCAGGATCCCCCACTTCCTTCCCTTTTACCGACCCCGCCGAAGTATCCGCCGAAGGCGTTTTCACCATAGCAAGGGCATCGTCCAGATTAAGAGATCTGTTTAGTGACACGTCTGTAGCCTCAGAGACATTCACCGAGGTGTCCAGTCCATATAATGTGAGTTCAGTGTGCTGGACCCCCACTGGGCCCCCTTTTTCCCCACTTCCTCCGGCTTCCTCCTTAAGTCCTTCCCCCAACACCTCCTCCTCGTAAGACTTAAGTTCCTCCTCAAACCCCGGATCCACTAAATCATAGTCCACCTCCGCCCCCGGGAACAGTCTCTTGAGTCTTATCATCATTTGATTAGGTGTTTCCCCCTTTTTTCCGTACTTGGCACACAGGTCTGCTATCTTCGCTTTTTCCTCGTCTATCTTAGTCCTCACTTCGGCGGTGCTGGTGCGTACGGCTGGTTTAGTCCGACTCCCCACTATTCCCCCCGAAGACTCAGGTGGGCCCGGTGGCGGCTGCTCACCCCACCTCCCCCCGCTGCACTCCCTCTCCGGAGAAGCCTGAGCTGACGCTGCTGCCGCCGAGGACTTCCCCTTGCCCCCCTTTATATCCTTTTTCACTCTCTTCTTCTCACTTTTGCCCCCCGCCGAGTCCCTGGGGTTCTTCCTCTTCCCTGATGAGCGGGTGCCAGCGCTAGGTGGGCCCGCCGGAGAGCTCTTCAATTTTGTCTCCTCTTGCTTCTTATCAGGTGATATCTGGATTAACATCTGCTCCAACGTGTGTGCAGACATAGTGTAACTGCCAGGAGTGTCGCCTTCCCCCAGCTGTATTCCTGGGGAGCTTAAGTCACTGAAGGGGCTACCCCCCGGCAACACCTTCTGTGGGGTTAGCTGTTTTCGGGGCTTACTTCCTTGTCCTCTGGTGCTTCCTACATCGGGGAACTCCAGCATCACCGGCTCCCCCGGCTGCCATTCGTCCGCATCATACTCTTTATGTACAGATCTTATATGCCCCCGGAGGTCGCCCTCCCTCTTCTTGCGAACTTGGTGGGAGCACTCTGGATACAGTGGGCAGCGGTGCCCAAGCCCCGCTCCGGCGTGGCCCTCCACATGTCGCTCCAGGGTGTCCTTTCTTGCAAATACTTTTACTATTCCCCTGTCGGCGCACGTCTGGCAGGCGAACTCCGGAGTGTCTCCGGCTCCCTCCCCCCTGGACTTGGTCTGTCGTGGCATGCTGGCCGTGAAGACCTCCAAGTCGGCGTAGTGGATAATTTCTCGTCCTCGTAGATTAGGTGCTTGCTTCTCTGTCGGATTCTGAGTTGACTGAGCACCTCGCCCTTCCTTTATACCTCCCCGGCCCCGAGACGTCCCGCCTCCTCCCGTGTCCCCCTTTTCTCTGATTGGTTGGTTGCTTTCGGCGAGCTCGGCGGGCCCTGGGAAAGTCGTCTGGGTATTCCCCTCCCCACTTCGGTGGCGTGGGAACCCTGTGTCAGGCGATCTCCGCTCGTGGGAGCGCCCCTCCTCCCTTCTATACTTTTTTTTTATTGGCTGGCCACCTGTCTCCCGTTTATGTGGCGATCTCCCTATTGGCCGAGGTGACCGACCCCTGGATCTAACCTGACTTCTACCATGGCGCCTCCTCTCCGCCGAACGGCTCCGCCGTCTCTCCCCTTCCCTGGCTGCCACTCCCGATTTCACCTCCCTGGCGCCTCTCTCCGTCTTCACCCGGCTGCGGGACCCGCCCAGGCTTCCGTGTCGTCGTCTCTCCCCTCCTTCTTTGCTCGGGGATCTAGTTTTCTCAGAAGAATTTTGCTGGCTTCTTGGCACCACCAACCGCGTGTCATTTGTTGCCGCCATCTTGCCGTCAACTGTCGTCATGACGTCACCGCGAGCGCTGGGTCCCGGCGGGTCCTCCCCTATTATCGCCCGGGGAGACCTTAGGCTGGTGACCGGCGCCCCCCCATCCTGGGCCCCGGAGAGGCGGAGACCGGTTTGAGATGTACGTCGGGTGATGCTTTGTAGGAAGATCTTCCTCTTTGAGGTCATGATGAAGCGCCTGGAGACCATTCCTCTCCGCCTTCTCTCCTCCTCTCGAGTGATTGCCTTCCTCTCCTCCGGCACCCCCGCGTTCCTCTCTTCTACTCTTTGATTAGCTTCATTTTCGTTTTTTGCCCACATTAATTCCTGTTTCCATCTATTCCAGGCTTGCCACTGCTTTCTCAAGTCCTCTCGCATTTTCAGATACACCGGTGCCGTTCTCCGTTCCCGCCGAAGCCGACTATATTCATCCATTCTCTCACCGTTTTCTTTGATTTCCAGCCTTCTTCTCTCACGCAGGTCCTCAGTTTCTTTTTCAGATAACCCATCAGGAATATCCCAGCTAGGCAGGAGTGGCCCCCCCAGTGGGATCTTCGGCAAGTCGCCATCCCACCGTTCGGGAGGTTTCCGGGGCTCCATTGAGTTACTCATCACACCACCGTCTGCCGGCCTGCTCTGCGTCACCGCTCGTATCATGGCGTTCCCCTCTCCCCCTGGCAACCCCCGCCCTCCGCCGAGGTCCCTCTCTGGTGGTACCTTCTTGATAGAGTCGAAGTGTACCACTTTCACAAGGCGCCCCTTCCGTATGGTGAACAACACCTTCCCCCGCACCTGGACCACCGTCCAGGGGCCCGTCCAGTATGACTGAAGCTTTGGAGAGACGCCCTTACTCTTGAGCGGGTGGTAGTAGAAGACTGTGTCCCCCTCCACTATGCTCACTGCCCCTGCCCTCACATCATAGTTACGCCTCTGCCTCTCTACGGCCCGACCCAGCACTTCCCGAGCATAGTGAAAGGTTTGGGCCATCTGCACCTGCAGCTCCGCCACATATCCTTCCAGGGAGCTCGGCGGGGGCCCCGCCGGATAGAGTAGAGCCAAGGGGGTGGTAGTCTCTCGGCCCATCATCATCCTATTGGGTGTTATGTTAGTAGAGGAGTGAGCAGAGGCTCTGTATGCTGCCATTACATAGGGCAATTTCCTGTCCCAGTCCCTCTGGTCCTTGGCTACCGTGGTGGCCAACAGCATCTCTATGGTTCGGTTAGCCCTCTCCACCATCCCATCACTCTGGGGGCGGAAGGCACATGTCCTAGTCTGGCTAACTTCCAACAGCCTTAGGACCTCCTGGAACACCCCCGACTGGAAATTACGGCCCTGATCGGTGTGGACCGTCCCCGGGGGTCCCAGGCGGCACACAAACTCCTCCACGAAGACTCTAGCCACCGTTTCTGCCTGCTGGTCCCTCATGGCATACGCCTCTGTCCACTTGGTGAAATAATCGGCAATCACCATAATGTACTTGTTCCCTTCCCTCGTCATTGGTAGGGGGCCCATGATGTCCATGGCTACCCTCTCCATAGGCAGACCTACCGCCACGTGCCCCATGGGTGCTCGGTGGGGTGGCCTGGCCGACTTCCTCCTCACACAGGGTTCACACCTGGCGCACCACCAAGTGGCATCCCGCCGAAACTCGGGCCAGTAGTAGCTATCCTGAAGACGCCGGATGGTTCTGTTCCGCCCCAGATGCCCCCCCAAGCTTGAGCCATGCACCTGTCGGAGGACCTCCTCCCTCGTAGCTCTGGGGACAGCTACCTGGAACCTTGACTGCCCCGCCGGCTCCACCCACCACCGGCCCAAGATACCGTTTACCTCCCCCAGCAGGTCTCTCTGGGCTGCCCACGCCTTCAGTTCGTAGCCAGCCCCACCCAGTTCCGCCGGGTCCACCTCCTCCCCTTCTATCCACCTCTTCACTTGCTGCAGGATGGGGTCAGCCGCTTGCTCCTTTTCCCAGTCCAGCTCCTCGGGGGAAGCTATCTCAGCCGGCGAGGGGGACTCCGCCGAAGCCTCCGGCGAGATCTCCTCCCCTACTGTTTCTGGGGGTGCTTCCCTCCTCCGCCCCTGAGCACGAGTGATCACTCTGCACACTTCCATTCCCGCCTCCTCTCTCCCACACTGTCTGCACGGCCTACGAGATAAGCCATCAGCATTCCCGTGAAGTTTCCCCGCCCTATGCTCTATCCTTAGGTCGTAGGTGTCCATCACTTGCAGCCACCGAGCGATTTGCCCCTCAGGTTCCTTAAACCCCATTAACCACCGGAGGGACGCATGGTCTGTCCTTACTCTCGTAGGCCGTCCTATCAAATAATGCCTGAACTTCTTCAGAGCAAAGACGATGGCCAGCAGCTCCCTTCTGGTCACACAATAATTCCGCTCCGCCTTATTTAGGGTGCGGCTAGCATAAGCCAAGACCCGTTCGTGCCCCTCCTGCTCTTGTGACAGGACTGCCCCCAGTCCGATGTCACTGGCGCCGGTGTCCAGTCTCAGTTCCCCCTCCGGCCGAGGAAAGGCTAGGATGGGGGCTCTAATAAGCTCCTGCTTCAGATGCTCGAAGGCCAGCTGGCAGTCTCGGTCCCATTCAAACTTCCTTCCCTTCTCTGCCAGGCTGGACAGGGGCTTGGCTACTGCTGAGAAATCTTTGACAAAATTTCGGTAGTACCCGGCTAACCCCAGGAAACTGCGCACTTCGGTGATATTCTGAGGGGTGGGCCACCCCTCCACCGCCTCTACTTTGGCTGGGTCGGTGGCTATCCCCTCCTCACTCACCATATGCCCCAGGAACATCACTCTCCTTCTGGCCAATTGGCACTTGCTTGGTTTGATCTTAAGCCCCGCCTGGATAAGCCTGTCCAACACCTCCCCCAGCCGGTGGAGGTGCTCTTCAAAGGTAGCTGAGAAGACTACGACGTCATCCAGATATACTAGGCAGGTCTCCCACTGTAGGCCCCGCATCACCACCTCCATGACTCTTTCAAATGTCCCGGGTGCATTGCATAACCCAAAGGGCATACGGCGGAACTGAAACAATCCCCGGTGGGTGGCAAATGCAGTCTTCTCCCTGTCCTCGGTGGCTATGTCCAGCTGCCAGTAGCCACTAGCTAAGTCCAGGGAGGAAAACCAGGCAGCCCCGGCCATGGTGTCGAGGCAATCCTCTACTCGAGGCAGCGGGTAAGCATCCTTGACAGTGACAGCATTTAGCCGCCGATAATCCACGCAGAACCTCGTTGTACCATCCTTTTTTTTTACTAGTACAATGGGGGATGCCCAGGGCCCCGCCGCCGGCTCTATTACCCCCGCTTCCAGCATCTTATCCACTTCCTCGTCTACCACCTGACGCCTGTGAGGTGCCAGCCGCCTCGGCGGCTGCTTCAGTGGAGTTGCGCCCCCCGTGTTGATGTGGTGCCGAGCCAGCGTAGTATGGCCCCTGTCCTCCGGCCCCAGCTGGAATGCGTGGATCCTGCTCCTGAGCAACGTGGCCAATGCCCTCCTCCTGTGCGCCTCAGTCCCGTCCACCAGCTCAGCCACCACCTTCCTCCCTTCCACCAATAGTTCCTGCTTTCCCACCACACGACACCTTCCGCCGATCCCCCCTTCGCCAGCCTCCACCGAAGTCAGGGTTCCCAGCGTTTCGGCGCGGTGGATTGTCACGGCTTCCCCACCCGGGTTCAAAACCCGCACACATGCTTGCCCTTCCTCTGGGACTATCAGCCCTCGCCCCACCAGGAACAAGCTACTCTTTCCCACCGATTCCGCCTTTTCCACCATCCCTTCCTGCCCTTCAGGCCAATCCCCTAAGACCTGGCCCTCCACCAGCGCTTCCTGACCGCCGGCTACCACCGCCGCTCTGGCACACACGATCCTCCGGACCAGCCCTTCCAGATTCGAGTCCCCCCCCGACCACGTCACCGATGCTCCCGCCATATCCACCTTGATACGGTGGTCCCTCAGGAAGGAAGCTCCCAAGATGGCTTCATTGCCAATCTCTGCTACTGTAAACGTGGTAGTTGTGATTGTAGACCCAAATTGAAAGCTTCCGGTGAACTTCCCTCGCACCACCATGGGCCTGCCGTCGGCGTTAAAGATGTCGTTTTCGGCGGGATCCAAATCGGGGTATCCCCCTGCCCGTCTCCACCAGTCCACTGACAACAGGTTAAGGGACGACCCAGTATCCACCAACAGCTGTACCTCCTTTCCGCCTATCTTCCCAGCCACTATTATCCCATTACCCCCTTTTTCCTGTCTCCCCTGCACCCTCTCGTCCGGCCATCTCTTCTCAACCCCAACAAGGCCGCTGGTCAGGGTTGATTCTAGTTTTCCGCCGGGCGGGAAGCGCTTGGCGGAGCTGCGTCCACTTTCCTCTCGGCGTCTCCCCCCTTCTTCAGTTGGGGGCACTCCCTCTTAAAATGGCCCCCCTGCCCACACTGGAAGCAGCCTGTTCGCCTCCGGGTGGTCGCCTGGGACCCTGCATCTACCTTCTGGCTCAGCTCCTTCATCATGGCGGCCATCTCGTCCATCTTGGTGCAATAAGTTGTCATCTTCTCGGTGAGGGAGGCGTCGGCGGCTCTCACTTTGAACTTGTCTACCCCTTCCCGGTTGATGGTCTTCAGATAGGCCTCCGCCCCTATTGCTGTCATAACAGCCGCCTGCAGGTCCTTGGGCTGCGTCTGATATACCCACTGCCTAAGCTGACTGTCTCCCAAAGCGGACAGGAATCGGTCCAGAACCAGTGCGTCCACCGTCTTTGCATCGGCGTCGGGGTAAGCCAGCCGTGTGTATTTTGTAAGTTCCTCTTGCAGAGCCTGTAACATTTCCCCCGGCTTACGCTCCCTGGTTCGGAGGAGCGCTTTGTAAGTTTCCATCTGATTAGGTGGTTCGAACCTGAGTTCCAAAGCCTCCCTCAGCTGCCGGTACCCTTCCGCCGTAGCTGGTTTAACCCCTGTAAGCAATCGCCGGGCCGGTCCTGTTAGGCTCAACCCAAGAAACATTCCGGCCTCCTCGGGTGTCCACCCATTAACCCTTACGCACAAATCAAAATGATTGAAATAGTCCGCCAAATCACCCGTCCCATCAAATTTGGTAGGTTTAATAATTGGCTTCCGCCCCTCGGCTGGTCCGCACTCATCTCCTCCTCCTCCGGTCTTCCCCCTCCCCCCTCTACCGGCGACGACACCTTCTCCTTCTCCTATCTCTCCCTCCTCCACCGGAGGCGTCCGGCCCCTCCGTGGGGGAATCAGGCGCCTTCTCAATCCCTCTCTCCTTTCCACTCTCACCTGTTCGGGGGGCTCTCTTCGTGCCCGACCTCCCTGACCCGCCTCCGGTTGTCTCCCGTTTACCTCTCTGCCCTCGTCCACCGGGCGTTCCTTGAACTCTACTTCTTCGTCCCCCTCAGTATCGCCCTCAGCGTCCTCGGGTAATTTAGGTAAGTAGATCTCTCCCCATTCAGCCTCTCTAGCCTCCTCCTTCACCTCCTGAGCCCTTTCCTCCTCTCCCTCAGGCAGTTGAGGTTGCACTAGGGGTGTTCTCTCATCCCAATCCCACCCCTCTGCGGCTCTTCCTTCTGTCACAGGGGTTCCACCGATCATGGGAGGCCGCCCCAACGCCATCTCCGGTTTTCTCTGGCGGCCTCTCACCCCCTGTGGTCCACCCTCCGCCCCTTTTTTTCCATTCTCGTCCTTCTTTACTGCAGACCTCAACTCCATTTTCTTTTCTCCAGATCCTCCCTCAGCCATTCTTCGATCTCACCGGACGCAGGTTCGTAAAAAAAAATATTAAGAACACCGCTGTCACCAATGTAGCGCCCGTTCGTATTATGAATGATCGAAGAACACAACCCGTCAAGTAACATTAACTCGCTTGGTTTATTGCCTTGGCACTCCTTGGCCACACCATCTAAATGCTGTCTGTGGGTAGAAATGTCGTCTGCAACCTCCTCCGGGAGCTAGCTGCTTGACTGTTCACCTCGGGCTGTCGGCTGGATCTGACCTCCGGTGGAACTAGTCGCGCTTTATATACAAGTCTCCACCGGGACGCTGCCTCTCGTGCAGCGTTCCGGCGGACTACTCCCGAGCGTTGAGACTTTCCCCGAATGACTGCGTGGCAGTCATTCGGCGGCCAAGCCTCTCCGCTACAATAGTTTAGGTCGGGTGACCGGAAACAAAACCTTTTTTTGGCCTAATCGCCATACAACTATGCTTAGGGTTCAAGGACAAGGTATAATGCCACAGGGCTGAAGGAGGTCCATCATTTGCAAAAGGACGGGGCGCGGCCTCCTCAAATAACTCCAAGTCTGACAGAAACAGCCGCTGATGATCAAGTCAGCTTTACTAGGGCTTTTTGATAACCCAGGCAATCTGGTTTCATTAAAGATCTTTTAAATATGACCTTATAGCAGTTGAAAAGATGTAAGACAATTATAACTTACTGCTGTACAACCTTACCTACTATCATGGTTTGAGTAAATGCCTGTATACTGCAGTTGGGATGTACCCTTGTTCTATTCTTTTTAACCCTGTAGGGCGGTGGTTGGGAGGGCAAAAATAAATTCTGTCCTTCAGTAAAAGCGCTTGTGAGTTTCACAAGATGTAAATAATTGTGTGTGGTTTTAGCCCCTTGTGGGAGGGATTTAATTTACCAGAGGGAGGAGCAAATTTTTTTTTTCATACATCTGCATGTAACCAGCCCCACCCCCACTCTTTGTTAACAAATGATCAGAGTGAGAGTTCAAGGACAGCCCCTCCCCTCTCCATGGGTGGATACTTGACACATGTCTTGGCATGTGCACTCAGAATGGAGGGTGAAGGTTGAAGGACAAGGTAACGTCAAGATTGACTGCCACACATTTTACAATTACATAATTGTGTATATCTTAAAACTATTTCTAACCTAGCTCAGCACACAAATTTTCATCATTGATGAATTGATAACTGAATACTTTAATTACGGTATAGGCTATTGTTACCAAGTATTTATTAATGCCATAAATTGCAACATAAGATTATATAAATGTATATAATATGAGGCATAAGTGCATATAAAACTATATGAGAGCGTTCACGGTCCACTGATAACCAGCTATGTGAATATTATAATGTAAGGGACCAAAGTGACCGACCTCATGGTTCATTGACCATGGACAATAGTGTATATAATTGTTTAAGGACAATTCAGTCCGACCTCATGGTCCACTGACCACCATACACTAAAAATAGGCTATAAAGGTGACCCGTTGTGAACTTCAAATGGCGCTAACGCTGTCTCACAAACATGATGGCCCAGATAATGGACATGACCTGGATGCACCTGTCCATAGTAGTATAGTATGTATCGGAACGGGACTATAGCTAATCTAAGGATATTACTCACTGGGGATGCAGCCAATCAGAGGCCTCCCTTTTGGCGGGAAATTCAAATGTGGGGTCGCATGACCTAGACCCCCCGTGGTGTGGTGCCAAAATGGACCAATCAGAACCCTCCCTTTTGGCAAGAAATTCAAAATGGTCATGTGACCCAAACCCCCTGTGGTTTGCTGCCAAAATGGCACCCTCTGATTGGCTGGCTGTTTAGGTCATGTGATCTCTATTATGCAAATAAGGTCACATGTCCCTAATTTGAATGGACCAATCAGAGGTCGTCATTTTGGTGGGAAATTTGAAAAATTTGGTTACATAATTTTTTTTTTGCCAAAATGGAGACGTCTGATTAGTTGGCTGTCCACATGTCATACCGTCAGCTGTATGCAAGCAAGTAGTTACGTGACCTTATTAGCATAAAGAGGTGTGGTTTATTATGTAGATGAGGGTCTGACTATAGTGAGATATTTTTATATAAATAAAAAAAAGGCAAGCTGATAGCTTGCCAAGAAAAACAAACAAAAAAAAACTAGGAAATATTTGGGGGGGCCCTTGGGGTGGGGGGACTTTGGGGGACCATTGGGTTTGGGGGCCTTGGGGTGGGGGGGCCCTTTTTTTTGGAAACCGGCCCCTAGGGTAGGGGTGGGTTTACTAAAAATAAAATTTACATAAGGTAGTTAAATATTAAATAGAAATACAATAGAACCCACATATGGAGTAGTACACATTCCACTTTTATTTGTCATAATTTCATTTCATTTTTTTCATTTTCGAGCAATTATATTTACAAGTCGGTGAATACAAGCTTACATACAAACTATCTTGGTGTCTTATCTATACATGAATCGTGATTCATTGTGGATGGTCTTTGTTCGGTTCATATATGTTGTCCCTGGTGAATCTACGGTGGTGTCCGGTGTATATATGTTGTTTCTCATTTATCTACTGTGTCCTCCGATGTTACAGCGTTAATAAACACAGAAGATGTTTGTTCAAAAGGAAAAACTCCTCCACTCTTCATTCTGAAAAGCTGCAACTCGTTGTCCAGAGAGTTCAATTTCTTCACCATTTCCATCAGCAAAATTTTGCTCTGTGGATTTAGGTTCCAAGGCCAATGGGCAGGTAAGAGAATGTCTGAAATATTCCATGGCAACGTCATCACTTTCTAACCATGTGTGTATAGTGACTCCACATTGGTAGCATTGAACAACGTCCTTAACTCCGATGTAAAAGAATCCATGGGCGGTGAGTTTCTCTGTGAAAGGACAGGGTTTATTCCACATAATTGTGTCGAAAGCGTTGAGTCTCCTTGATAAATCGACGAAACGTACATACTTGACCATTCTCTTAGGTAGGAAGGTAGGTAGGTAACGTGGTGGGAGCAGTGACAACGGTGGAAGTAGCTGTGTCAAGTGTGGACGTACCAGTGGTAGGCGAGGTGGTAAATGAGACACCAGAGACTTTTTTTTTTGGACTCGCTCATTGCATCAATGAACTGTTATGTTCATTTAAGTGAAGCTATAGAGCAGACCAAGTTTTATTAGATTTTTCAACAACAAAATAAGGAACAGCAACTACAAAACACAAAACATGACAATAGTCAATTTGTACAAGATCAACAACATTGGAGAGTTCAGGAGCTGTTCGACTGATCATAGTAACATACACACATGCATTTTTGTTATAAGATAGTATAAGATATAATGTACTGGTATAGTAGCTAAGGTTTACATAACATTTGACATTCATGTTAGTGTATTAGGCAGTAACATAATGGCAATTAGGATTCAACACAATTATCTGGAAGCGGCGCGGTAACTACACCTGCTTCATATACTAGTTGTAACCAATTTTCAATTTCTGCTTCAAATTATCTATCTTCAGTATTTCAGTTTTAAATTTGACTTTAGTGGTGGCTTTCTAGATGTTCTCAGGTAGGACATTCCAGAGACGTGACGTAAGTGGTTTATATAGATGTGCTTAATCCCCTTTCCAGCTGCATACTCTCCGTCTCTACCACGTTCCTGTGTAGCGACTTAAGATGTGATTCCCGTGGTGCACACCTCCGCCTCTTTTACATAATTCACCATGCCCTTCCACAATTACTCTCCATGTCTCATCTCTTTTTCTTTGTTTTCAAAGTGAAGCAATATATATCTGGCCATGTCAAACATCCTCATGTCATCCATCAGCACTCGCATGAGCTGATGATGTGTTCTGTTGGGTTTAGCTTGCCACATTTTCAACACTCTGAAGGCGTAGAGAGACATATCTTTCTGGTTGTTGAGCAATACTATTTAGCTTTTCAGACGTCAAGTCTAAATACGTCCCCATATCTTTCCACTCCCTGGATAGAGATTCAGACATGGTGACGAAGTACCTCTCCATTAAAAACTGGTCGGGGTTGTTGTAATCCAATTTGTACGTCTTGAAAAAGTTCTGTGCCTGAAGTATAAGATCATGTCGATGAACACTCATGTAGGCATGGTGGAGTTCTCCCCATCTGGCATGAGGCGGAGTTTTAGACCACCAAGTTTGGAACATCTCCATACACATATCCTGCACCGTCTTGATAACGACCATCTCCTGCAGACGATCATAGGCGATGTCCAAGTAGATTCCCAATTTTTCAAAGATCCAACTAACAGCCTTCCTATATCATGAAGCAAACGACCGCTATATGTAAATTACATTTCACACATGATATCCTGTACACTCACTCACATACATCAGAGCCAGATAGGGAGGGAGTATTTTCAAGACTCATCTCATCTGCAAAAACTTCAGAAATCACTTGATGAAGGTCGGCAGGCAGGCAGGTAGGCAGGCAGCCGGCGGGTAGGTGGTGCTGGTGATGGTAAAGGAAGCGGCGGTAGGCACGGTAGTCGTAGTGGTCAGCAGTGATATATCCTTCCAAGAGAAATTGGGGTGCTTTATGTAGGGTGATCTAAGCCTATTTCCAGCTGGATACATCCCACCACCTTTTCCTTTCTGTGTAGCATCTTATCAGCATGAGCCTTTTGAATTTGTTAACATCAAACAGGTTTTCAAGACTCATCTCATCTGCAAAAACTTCAGAAATCACTTGATGAAGGTCGGCAGGCAGGCAGGTAGGCAGGCAGCCGGCGGGTAGGTGGTGCTGGTGATGGTAAAGGAAGTGGTGGTAGGCACAGTAGTCGTAGTGGTCAGCAGTGATATATCCTTCCAAG